>NQII01002775.1:265705-318407 GCA_002778355.1 Clitarchus hookeri
TTTTTTTTTATCTTGACTAGTTCTACACCCATTTTTACCTCTTCTCTCGTCTATCATATCCTCTACCTTATCGTTCACAACAACACCCTTCTCAGCTCCACTGACGCGAGTGTCGCCACAGACTAACAAAGGCTGATGCGGGCATGGCAAGTGCAATACGACGTGTTTAAACATTTTTAAAATACGAGTTTACAACTGTTCCTATCGCTATAATGAAAGGCTTCATTAACAGATTTGCGTTATAAATGAAATTAAGTACCTTTCAAGTGATAGGGAAAATGACGGTGCATTTAAAAACTATCGCAATAGCGGACATGATGCTGAAAGTGCTCTCATTTGGAGTAATAGTCGGTAAATATATTATATTTTAGCATTAGATGTTAACTTCCGAGTGTGGTGGAATATACACACTGTGTTTATTATTTACATGGCAATATTTATTTTAAAAAGTGGTCACAGGATAAGAAATAGCTGAAAGGATAAAATAACTAGGGCCTCAATTATTAGATGACTAAAGATTTCGAATAGGCCCTTATATTTTATCAGTTTATTGAAAGACGCGTGTGTATTAAAATAAATTAATAAAAATTCTCAAATTTCCTTGCAGGAAGTTACTGAAAATGAACTTTACGCTTTGTAATACAAGTCGCTCGATGTTCAAACAATTTTGGGCGACAAGTGTAGGCTTCTGGGCATATCATTTTATTTGCGAAGATGCTGTCCAATGAGTTAAATTACTATTTTGTTTTAAAATCATGTTGATTTTATGCCAGATAAAATGAAACACCAACTTTACGGGAAAAAACAACCTTTAATCACAAAGGAAAACATCTTTGCAAATAATAATTCCTCGTTATAATGTATTGCGTAACATTTTCAGGCGAAACCATTTGCTTTGAAATACACGTCATGATAGGTGCAACTATTTAAGCGACGGATAATCTTGATTAAATTTCTACATTCGCCAGTAGCACTTTATTTGCAGTGCGGCCGACGTGTGAAGACAAGCGCGCTCGGCCAAGAGAGAGAAGGGGGAAGGGTGGGGGTTGCCAGGTTGCCACTTCCCCTCTTGTCAGCCGTGTAAGGGGAGATAGCAAGCCAGATTCGCACCGCGCTGCAGATGTGTTGGGAAGACAGACAACATGCCGCAGAGCAGTGATAAACGGTGGCTCGCGTGACGTATTTCACATACAGTTAGTAGACGTTTACATAAACAACCAGCTTAAAAACTATCATTGCTGGAAATCTTAGGTGACGGGACCAAAATATACTTTGATGGACGCAACATCCGATACAAACAGTACAAGCGGTTAGCTTTATCATTATTTAAATAGGAGTTTTGCTGGACCACTGAAAATTAACTGTGGATAAGGTTTGTCGGTACATGTGTTTTTGGTACAGCAATAGTCGACTGTATATAGTGTACTGTGGACATGAGCTTAATTTTTCAATAGATTGTTGGCAACCCTGCATACAGCAGAGAACTTCTGGCCACCTAGGTTAGCCAGCCTGCTTCTCAACCGGAAACAATTAAGATGTCGTTGTAGCCTTGTGGTAGGTAAGCCTATCGCTTTTGTTGTGAGTTTTTTTGGCTGTATTGTTGCTCACCAGTGCAATCTTGCGTTATTGTCAACATTTTGTTCGCCAGTTGCGTTGTTGACGGAACACAGGGTTTGACAGTGATGGAGTTCTGAGGATCTAGTTCAAATCACAATGAGGCGCTGGGGCATACCTTGTACAGCCTTGTATTACAGGGGTCTACCATTGGGGTTGTGTGGCGAGGGGGAGAGCGTGCCGCTGGGAACTCCTCCACCTAATTCCTACAGATCTACAGCTAAACTCATAATTGTATGTAGAGCTATATTTTTTGTAAATTTGTGTGCATTGTCTAACTATATTCATAAAATAGTATGTTTCATGTATCTTTCATGTGATAGTTTATAACATTGAACAGTCCTCCCAAGAATCATGCTCTTCAGGGGCATTCCATTTCATAAAAAGAAATAAATAAATTAAACATATAAAAAGTAGTATTATCATTATCATTATTTTTTATTATATATACTAAAATTAGCCTGCTTGTTACTATCATTAACAGAACTTCTTTCTTTCTTTCTTTTCTTTCCCCCCATATACAACCACTCTTCCATTATAAATTTAGGTGTATGATGAAAGTCACGTTTGAGAAATTGACTCACCATGTGGTATGTATTTTAATATTTAAAAATATTTTGTTAGATATGTGACGTCCCATGAGCATTGTCAGTTACATGCCTATAGCCTCAGTCTCTGATGCTCCCCCCTTAATACACAGTATCGCTCGTTTTGCCTCTGTGCCAGTCCATTCTACAAGCTGAGGGAAACTCTTGCCACCTGAGAGGGAGGCAATCTGCATAACACCGTGCTCAAGTTCAAGTGGGTGGACCCACCCTCTCACTATGTTTGCCCTTGTCAGCAGACACTGAATGGGCACACTGGCTACGCATTAGGGGAGGTTTCCCTCTCCATGCGACCAGCTCCAGCCGCCCCTAGCTCGCCATGGCTCTCAAGTTGTATGTATTACCTTGCACGCCCGTCTGAAAGGGCGGTTGGCAGCAGGACGGTAGCTGAAGGTCATACTTCAGCTGTAGTGCTTACTAACTTGCTACTCTACCTGTGAATGCTTGCCGTCAGCAATACTTACTTAACTCGGTTTGTTTTGCTCTCCTTATCGTATCAACTTGTGTTTTTCAATGCACGGCAGAAGCTCTGGTTGTGTAACCTCGTAGAAAGTTACCAAGTGTTGGCCTGAGTGCATCATCTGTGCCAGACATCTTGTGTGCTGCGGTCGCTCTCACCCCGAGACTCTGTTTGAGCCTCGTTGACTCCACTTCGGCTTCTGAAATTTACTCGTCAGATCTCCCACTAGGAGCTAGGCAGCTGTGTACTCCGTTAACGGTGCTTTAATTAAAGCTGGTCCCTGCCTGACAGCACGCCTTGTCTGGGTAAGTGTGGCCTTAGCCGCCTTCTTCCTCCCAGCGTGCTGACCAGGCATGGGAATAGTGATATGTACTGAGGGTACCTAGGCTAAGGAGTCTGTCTGGATCCTCTAGACTCAGGCACGTCTGGATGTAGTCCAATCGTCGAGGGAAACTCTAATCTGGCATGGTCTTCCCAGTGGGCCGGCAATGCCCCCTGGTGCCGACGCCTTAGGGGCTTGTCCTCTTTTACCTTTCCATCAAAAAGCATTAAGGGGGGCAACACAATTGCTTAAGTTTTACTGTCGGATTGAGGTTTGATAACTGCACACAATCTCAGAGGGGAGTACTGTCATGGTCTTCTCGAAGAGCTATTCCACTGTCAGCCTGCAGTGAGGGAGGTGACACGATCGCTCAAGTCTCACAGTCAGGTTGAGGGTACTGAATTTCCTCGTAAAGAACACTAATACCTCATCAAATTCTCCAGTGACGTCTGCGGGGCGGCCGACCACTCGAGTTAGGTGCACTGCTGGAGTCTCTGAGTTTTCCCTCCTCAGGTCTGTGAGGCTGGGAAAGACTCTGTATGCCCTTGCCAAGGGAGTGCCCAGGAGAGCGGCGTGACTTGCTAGCAGCCAAGCACCCAACTCTGGCAAGAACAAGGAGCTTCCTTCCAGACCTGATACAAGGGATGTTCGCTTCATGGTAAAGTCGTGCGTAAGTCTAATATAGGATAGTGGTGAGTAAGGGTAGCTGTGAAAGCAGAAGGCTAACTTGAGAGCAAGTGTCTCGTGACAAAATGTCGAACACAGACTCCCAACCTATGCCCAGAAAATTCTGACGGGTGGGGACCAAGTGTAAGGTATGGCGCATGACTCAGACTAACAGTGTGGGCGCATGACGAGCACCGGCCAACTGCAAACATAAAACTTCGGAACTTTAGCAATAGCTGGCTAGCAATGCGGCGCTCAGACTAGGTACTTACTCCCAGTCAGCCCTTGAGTAAGCGGTAACTGCCGTAGGCAGACGACTGGACAAGTGTCACAGAGTTCAGGCTGGGGAGCTACTCCATTGAACTGCCCCAAGAATGGCCGGTCCGCGGCCTTTATACTGCTCCAAGGGCTGTGGCAAGCGAAGGGCGCATGGAACAGCGAGAGAGGGGGGGCAGCCAACCCTCCTGCACGTCAAGGATGTGCGTACGGTACCAGCCGGCCCAGCGCAGCCTAGGGCAGGGGGGTGGCCCACAAAGTGTCGAGCGGCAGCGGCTTGAGGGCTGCCTACTGGCAGGCGGCGAAGCACATTTTCAGCGTTGAGGCGTAGAGATGATGTGTAACGGCACAGAACAGGGGCAATGACAGATGTGCAGGCTACTACGAGCCAAGGACAATGTCTCATGCCACGTCATCGTTATCACCCTGCGTTATCCAGCTTGGCAAACTTGGTCCCTCACCCATTAGACATTAGTGGGCACAGGTCAGAGATTCATCTTTTGTAAAACATATACGTGCCTGTTACCTCTTTGTGGTTCAGTCAATTCTCTTTCACTTTATGCCTCCGCTTCCTGCTATACCTTCTATGTGAGCATCTTCCAGTGCACGACTATCGCATTAGAGAATTGAACCACGTCTCTACTGAAGTGCACTCTCTCCTATTGTCAATGTTTGGTGGCTAGTGCTGGCTGGTAACGCCACCCTTACGCACCACTGGAGCAAGGGGGGAGAGAACCGTTCTCTGATCCTGAAACTTGAGGAGAACCAACACACAGGGTCAGCATGACTCTCAGGCTACAAGCTGGTCGTGCCACTTACTGAGTGCTGTAGAGACCTTGCATTGGGAACGCTGTGAGATCAAGGAGGTCACGCCGCTCACTCACCTCTTCCTGAGGATTATCAGATAACATCTCTGACTGCATAGCTGTGTACCCACACAGCTATTCCAATGCCTCATTTCTAGACGAGCCAGAAAAAAGATAACGCAAACCACAGTCCTCAAACTATGTACATACTAGTGAGCCAGATCCAGACACCCTCAGGGTTCACAAGCGTCGGCCTATACTGTCCTTAAAGACCTTGTAAAGGAGACTCCATATCGCTAGTCTCTAGAGGGATACTGAGTGAGTGCACCATCAACATGTTGCCACTGGCATCATATGTAAGAATATTAAGCAAAAAAAATGTAAATCAATGGTGACCAGTAGTACAGCTATGGGGAAAAGTCCTAGCATTACTTTTGTCTCCCAAAATTTCATCATGCCTACTTTGCTATTAAAATTTTAAGTACATTTCTGGTTCCTTCAAGTTTGTTATAATTCAGGGTAACTGCATTTTTTGCCTGAGATACAAACAGTCCAGTTGGCTATGGCTGTGCAAGCTCCGTGGCCACTGCCGTCCAGCGTGTGTACAGATGAGCTGGACAAGAGCTAATGATCGAGGAAATCCTTTCTATTTGTGATTACTGAGTTAGCACACATGTTGCCAGGAGACCCAACTAGCAGACGTACCCACAGTACGACTTGGAATTCAGAATGTGAGCACGGAGTTGATGGCCTTTGCGGTATAGACATCTCTGTCTTCAAGTCTTCCTCTGTATAATAAAAATACAGTCGAAGCAGCTGAAGGACTGTGTTAATGTTTAACACGGGGTTGCATGCACAGTGAGCAGGGCATAGGAAAGCGAAAGGTGGGATTGTGTTAATTTTACTTGCTAGAAGCCCTGCTAAAGTTCTACTTGCAGGCTATTCCACACCGCCTGATGCAAACGAAGCTTTAGCCAAGTCTAGAAAATTACACTAATGTGGCGACTCATCACATTCATGCACACTCAAGTGTAATAATATTGTGAATTAAAAACTATTTCTTACTAAGCATTACCATCACACCTACTTTCTCTCTGTTTTTATTCTTATTAAGTATTTATGAAATATTAAAATGTATAAATAAAATATGAGTAAAACTTCAATTTAACCCCAAAATAAGATTTTCTATGTTAGTGGTTGTATAAAACGCTTGTGATACAAGACATATTTAAGAAACAACCTGACACAACATACATGGGGATATTTTTCAGTGGTTTAATTAAAAAAGTATGAAGATACCGCGAATTGATTACAGATATAAATTCCTATCAACCCGGTGCTTCTGCATAAATTGAGCCACACCGAGAGTACCTCGCACAGTTACTGTTCGCAATGCGGCTCCCTTGTGACACGGATGTAATGTTTCAGCAGGTCTGGTGAGGCAGATAGGGAGGTGTGGGTTGGCACAGTTGGCAGATTGTGAGAAAGTGTTCCACGAAAATGTGCAGAAGATCGTCGCTAGGTGATGGAGGATGTGGTGGTTGCAGGTGATACCCCTGGAGTGCTTTGAGGGCACGAGCTGCACGGGGCGGCTGGTACCGATAGTGCCAGGCGGCCGCAGCATCCCCCTCACCTTCCACAACAGACTGCAGTACGTGGAGGAGGCAATACGCTACCGCCTTCACGAGATGGACCTACAGGTAGCACAATACTTCTCAACTCAGCTCCTTCATTTATGTATAAAGAGAACAATAATGAAGTCGACTGCAGATTGGGAGTTTTCTTTGTTTTGTATTATATTGTTTATTTGTTATTTTTGCAAACCACCTCTAAAAAATGTTTATGGTCTGGGAAATACACAAATAAATTGGCTTCGTAAAATTTTTGTATGTACCACGGAAATGCAGCTAGTGTCTGAAAATGCATTTTCCAGTATTAGAAAGCTAATGAAATGAAGTAATAAGAGTCAAAGCCATCTCCCATGAAAAGCTTTAGTTTTTGCGCACGCACGTAGGTATGTGTGTGCGCATGCCTGGGTGTGTGCACATGCAGGTGTGTGTGCGCATGCGCTTGCAAATTTGTAAAGGCTTGGTTTGCTCGTATGTCACCAGTTGGCCGACAGACAGACAGGCAGTGGCACAGTAGTGCTAGAGCGGCTCAGCTACCGAGCACATAACGGAGACAAGTGATCAGCTGACGTGTGATATTGTGTAGAGCGGAGGAAGTGTGTTGTAGGATGACGTAAGTGGTTCGTGCTTGCAGGTGGCTGCAGTGAGGGAGGGCATGTCGTGGATAGTTCCCGTGCCGCTGCTGTGCCTGGTCACCTCGCACCACCTGGAGCAGCTGGTGTGTGGCCTGCCGCACATCTCCATACAGCTGCTCAAGAGGGTCGTCAGGTCAGTCGCAACTTACCACCCCTGCGTAATAAGCAACAACAATTTTTGTTTTTCGTTTCCTAAATGCTCTCTATAAATCTGTTTCAAACTTACATAACTAACAGTTTGCCATTAGCACAGTTATACTCCATTTCCTGCAAGTACGCTAAATTTTGACATTTCTAAAAAGTAGCACTGCCAGAATGTATTCTTCCGCCGTAGCTGTTCCACCAGGCTAACCCCACGCAAGCCCCTCTCAAGCTAACCTGGAGTTCTTCTGCATCTGTTTGATTTGAGCACGACGTGTCATTAAGGACAGCCAATGGAAATCCTGGAGAACATTTATTTCATCGCTGACAGTACATACTACTGTAAATTTATCTGGGACAGTGTTCGGAAGCTGTGAGAACAATCGCTCATCACCCAGGTTCCCTTCCTTCCAGGGCAATATCAATATTGTTACTGATGGGACAAACATTACAGATTTGTTGGGTCAATATTTTGCAGATCTTTTGAGTTGTGCAGTGCGCATTACACTCCCTCATGTCGAGCAATCCAGGAGTCCTGAGACAAGGAGTGTCCACTTTTGTGGCTCATGTGAAGAGGACTACAACCAGCCTTTCACCCTTCTTGGGTTAGAGCAGTCTTTATCACACTCGAAGCATACATCTGCTTGCCCCAACAATATCCATTATGCTATGTTGCAACACCTCCCACTCAGTGGGAAACTGTTTTTGCTGAACATCATTAATAACATTTGGACATCTGGTGTTTCCCCTTGAAGTGGTGCGAGTCCACACTTTTACCAATTTTGAAACCAGGAGATGGTGATGTTTCCAGCTATCGACCTATTTCCCTCGCCAGCTGTGTCTGTAAGACCATGGAGCGTATGGTTAATGCAAGTCTGATGTATTGCCTTGAGACGTAGCAGCTTTTATCGCCTCTTCAGTGTGGTTTTCGCCAAAAAATTTGTGTGTTAGATCATTTGGTCAGCTTGGAGGTGCAATGCAGACCGTCTTTTTGAAAAGGCGGCATCTCCTTGCTGTCTTCTTTGACCTGGAGAAGGTGTACAACAACACATGTGCTAAATGGTATATTGTCACAGCTCTCTGCTTTGTCTTTTCACGGACATCTTCCTGCATTTATACAGAAATTTATGACCTTCCGCACCTTCACAGTTCGTAATGGTACTATCTACTCTCTGAAGTTTGTTCAGGAGAACGATGTACCACAGGGAAGCATTTTGAGTGTCACTCTGTTTGCCATCACCATCAATGGCATTGCATCTGTTGTTCGACTATATTTGGAATGTGCGCTGGTTTTGAATGACTTTTATCATTTTCTTCCATGCTGCGTACCTGTGCATGGCAGAACGTCAGATCCATCTTTCTGTCCACCGCCTTGGCGACTGGGCAGAAAGTTGTGGTTTCCACATTTCCACAGCCAAGACACAGGTGGTCCACTTCTGTAGTAAACATGACATCTTTCCTTCTCGCAAGGTGCTTTTGTGCGGCTCTGTTTTGCCAGTTTTCAATACTGTCAAATTTCTAGGCCTCTTGTTCGATTGTAAACTCTCTTGGAGGAGTCATATTCAGTTCCTGATGTCTCGCTGTGTAAAGGACCTGAATATTTTGAAATTGTTGTGGTCGTAACTGGGGTGCTGACACTGACGCGCCATGAGCGACATTATTCTCTCTCGTCTAGCCTTGCCACAGCCGCGGCCCCCTCCTAAGAAGACCGTTAGTCAGTACACGACGCCTTCAAGCCAGGATGCCTTGTCCAGCTGTTGCTGTTACCGCCTGCTGCGTTGCAACTCGCTTTACATCACGTCGCTGCTCTCTTACCACTCCAGCGCCTGGCGCATGAGGGGAAGTAGCCGCAGCTCTCTTTTACTCTTTTCTCTCCTTGGTTTCTCTCTCTCTCTCTTCTCTCTCNTCTCTCTCCCTCCACACCCCGCAACCCCCACGCTGGCCCTGTGTGCCACATATAAATAAGACCCGGAGTCCTCAGTTTGAGGCTGTCTCGCGCCAGTCCACTTGCCCTGTGTTACTCTGCCTGAGAACACACCGTCGTCTCGTCTAGCTTCACAGAACATCACTCTACTAGAGAATCAGCCGACTTCTTCAAGTAGTCACTGCCATTCGTAGCCTTGTCGAGATTTCCACTCTGCACGACACTGCCTCGCTACCCGCCAGCACACCGAAGCCGCCACCGCTTACAGCTACCTTGTAGCTCACCTACAGCTATCACAAGTACGAGTACCGTTGACTTGGGGTCGCCCTCACCCCCCGTACTGCTGCGTATTCCAAGACTAGGTACAATGTCAGTTGGCAACTTAGGATCGGCCCTTCGGGTCTCAGTCAGGGTACAGGCTGGTTTATGTGTGTTTGATTGAGCAATCAATAAAACAGGCATAAATCTGACTTGATTTAGTTGTCTCTTCCAGCACTCTGTATTTCTTACACCTGGCTCCTGCTATTTCCTGTTTCGCCCCGAGCCGAAGCCTTATTCCTTTGCTCTCCTATTGATAACTGTTTTGAAGTGCAGCTTCGGAAGCATGCCTTCCTAGGTCCCACTAGATCAGTTGTTCCTTCGACTATTGACCTTCCAGTAAGTGCCTGGGTCTACCCACGATGCCTCGCGCGCCAGGTCACCTGCTTAGAAACGATAGGCCAACCTCCAACAGGAGCCTTGCTCTACATGACACCTGGGTCAGCTCGCATTATCCTGCATGCCAGGGAGCCACGGGAGTGGTCGCTCCTAGCATTCGACTGTAACCTCCAGTTTGTTACTTGGGTCTGCCCGCGACGTCCCGCGCGCCAAGTCACTGGACTGAAGGCCAGTAGAACAAGCCTCCAACCTCACCAGACCTCTCCATCAGGCTGTGTCCAACCCTTACTGGCCACCTGCTATCAACCTATCTTGTTACCCCCCACTACCTAGTGCCTCATTACAGGGCTGGGTGGGGCAAAGCTGCCAAGCAGGGGCTAGCTCAGGCTGGGGTATTGAGGCCCAGTTGGCAACCAGGTGGAAAGAGTAGGCTGCACGTCATGCGAGAAGTAATTTTTCAAGTTTTGAGACAAGATCGAGAGAAAATTTTAAAAAGTTTCAATAATCAAGACTAAACCGAGAATCCAGTTTTTTTTCCCCCTAATAATCATAATACAATAATCTGGTGTCAACGCTGTTTGCCTCAGTTAACATTTTTTAAAGCAGTAATTAATTAAAAGACTCCAATTAAAAAATATAATTTTGGTAAATTCACAAACAATCTTTCTGCAAACTTAAAGAAGTTAAAAAAATATATATATAATTTACAAAAAAACTTTAATGTGAAGGAATTATGAGATACATACATAAACTAGGCAAAAAGTATCTACGTAATACCATTGTCATCGACATTCTTTAAAAATAATAAAGTCTTCTCAGATTGGTTCAGGATTGTGTTTGTATTAATTTCTTCCACACTTTACATTCACATTTGCCCTTTTTTTTTTTTTACATAAATTGTCCAAATTATAGACATTTGATGGTCTTTTACTTTGGCTGCAGCATATTCCATAATTTGAGACTAGATATATTATGAAAACAGTCCGTTTAATGTATCATTTTAGATATCTTACTTTCGTTTCGCGTAATTTTAAGTATAACTGTCCGTTTAAGCAAACGTGCGGCGCTGCAACCATAGATTACTGCACATATTCTAGTTGTGAGTGTTCACTTCGCACCATTGTTACTAGCGCTTGGAGGCAGTTTGTTGTCAAACTATGGTAGCTTATTTCGAAGTGCATGTTTTACTGCTTGTGTAATCTTTGGAATGTGTTTGGTTACATTTTGTTACGCAAGAAAAAAATGCTTAACATATTATGTGCTTGTGTTGCATGTAGAACTATGATTTCTGAGATTTAAAAATTGTCTCAAGACGAAATTGAGAATTTTTTTTATCTCAATTATTTTTTAATATGGCTGTGACTCGCACTCGCGCGTCTCTAATGCTGTGTGATGGGATTACATGNTTTTATCTCAATTATTTTTTAATATGGCTGTGACTCGCACTCGCGCGTCTCTAATGCTGTGTGATGGGATTACATGTGTGGCAGATCTTTTTAATTTGTTGTGTTTTTTTTTCTTCTTGTATTGTTGCTCCTCTTGAGTATTTGTTCCTTTTTTTTTAGTTTGTTTTGTAACTGTCCTTTCGCCTCCTGTGGAGGTTTTAATCTGTTTTGACCCAACATTTCTATGGGTGTCAAGGTCGTGCTACAATTGCCACGTCCCCTGTCCTCAGATNTTTTATCTCAATTATTTTTTAATATGGCTGTGACTCGCACTCGCGCGTCTCTAATGCTGTGTGATGGGATTACATCTATGTGTGGCAGATCTTTTTAATTTGTTGTGTTTTTTTTTCTTCTTGTATTGTTGCTCCTCTTGAGTATTTGTTCCTTTTTTTTTAGTTTGTTTTGTAACTGTCCTTTTGCCTCCTGTGGAGGTTTTTAATCTGTTTTGACCCAACATTTCTATGGGTGTCAAGGTCGTGCTACAATTGCCACGTCCCCTGTCCTCAGATNTTTTAATCTGTTTTGACCCAACATTTCTATGGGTGTCAAGGTCGTGCTACAATTGCCACGTCCCCTGTCCTCAGATGTCCTCGGTCCTCGCATGTCCTTCGTCCCCAGTCCTCGGCAATAGTAAACACAGACATCGAAGCGAATGTGGTGTGTGCCAGGTCCAAGCAGGACTAATTGTAAATAATAAATAGGCGCCCTGCAGTTATGGCCTGAATTGTACAATAGAAACAGGAATTTCAGAAATGCAAAATTGAGGTAAAATTTATTTCAATGAACGTATTTAATTTTGGTTAAAAACACAATGCAAATATAAAAATAATATGTTCCAGTAACCGATAACCAAAATAGATAAACTACTATAATGATCAAAATCACCTTTAAATCAACACCTCAAATTTATACCAGCCAAATATTAACAAATATAAAACAAAATGGCGCAAAGCATTTGCTGCTACTCTGGTAGCAGTTTCCGAAACCTACTTGTCGAGATAGCTTTAGACATCTGTTGTAGCAGCAAATTGTGTGCGAGTCTCGTGATATCAGCGAGGATTGAGGACAGGGGACACGGCAATTGTAGCAGGGGCTTTAATCACCCTATAGTTGGGTGCCCCCACAATTCCACTTGCTCACTCACCCACTCACTTGATCCAGTTTATTTTTAAATCTGCTTTAATGGTGTAGTGTACAAATGCAGAGATCTGTGTTATTAGTTTTGAAAGTGCTACCATAACAATAGGAGCGCCAGGAAGTTGNTGTAGTGTACAAATGCAGAGATCTGTGTTATTAGTTTTGAAAGTGCTACCATAACAATAGGAGCGCCAGGAAGTTGTGTAGTATATGCATATTAATTTCTCCATTTGGAGCGTGGAGAAGTGAATGCTAATAGTACTTTATACTTCATAGTCTATTGTTGTATGCAGTCGTCTTTTCCTATGTAGCATATTTTGATGGTAGGTACCGAGAGCTTGATGAAAACCATTCACTGGTCAAGTGGCTTTGGGAGACCCTGGAANTGTAGTGTACAAATGCAGAGATCTGTGTTATTAGTTTTGAAAGTGCTACCATAACAATAGGAGCGCCAGGAAGTTTGTAGTATATGCATATTAATTTCTCCATTTGGAGCATGGAGAAGTGAATGCTAATAGTACTTTATACTTCATAGTCTATTGTTGTATGCAGTCGTCTTTTCCTATGAGCATATTTTGATGGTAGGTACCGAGAGCTTGATGAAAACCATTCACTGGTCAAGTGGCTTTGGGAGACCCTGGAANAGCATATTTTGATGGTAGGTACCGAGAGCTTGATGAAAACCATTCACTGGTCAAGTGGCTTTGGGAGACCCTGGAAAATTTCAGCAATGCGGAACGAGTTTTGTTCATGCGCTTTGTGTCAGGGCGGTCACGACTGCCTGCCAACCTTGCAGATTTGTCGCAGCGCTTTCAGGTCAGTGGTGTTTTTCAAAATAATAAGTGTCTGTTGTGCAAGTACAAACCCATAAGATATAAGTCACAATTAAAAATGATTCTGTGCATTCTAATAAAAGTAAGTCTGTGCATACAAAACTGTGTTTTTAGATGTGGCTTCTCAAAAGTATGTATTTTAATGGAATACATGTTTAGGGTTTGAGAATTCTGTTAACAGTAGGCTGTCATAGATAGTGTTTACATAATTATTGTCATTACCACATGTAAGGCTTTGAAAACATGTTGGTGGGTTTTCACCAAGCTTACATAAGTTGTAGGTAAAAAAAATACCTTTACAGTGTATACTTTAACTATAATTTGTCAGGGGACTATCAAAAAATTTCCATACATCTAGGATTTCAGTAGATGTGACCTGGCATGTACATCAATAATACTCAACTTGCAATTTTATTAAACTTTGCATTGAATATAATGAGACCTGTACATTATCTGTGAATGAAGTTTAATTAGTGTATACATTAAAAACATTTTACCTCAACGCACCTAATAAATAAGAATATAACATCACAAAGTAATGTTTTTATAATAAAATATAGATTTTTGTGTGTGTGCATGTGTGAGTGGTTTTTGTGCATGTACGTGGGTGTGGGTGTGCGCTCACATGCGCGTATGTGCAAAACAGGTGGCAACATTGTATGCCAGGGTGAGCAGGTGTATATTAAAATAATATTTTATTTCTGTCAGTTCATCATTTCTGTGTAACGTTGGAACTGTCAAGTGGCATGTGCATGGTACAAGGGAAGTGCCTGGCACATGGGGCCGTCGGCGTGGGAAACTTGACAACAGTGTCTGCATCTGGTGTGTTTCACTCGCACACACAGCTGGCCGGTTGTCTGGCAGAGTAACAGAGCCATGTGCTGTAGTTATATGCTAATAGGAGTAAGTTAATAACTGAGTCATTTACCAGTTTAGTTTCAGTAGTTTTGAACACGTGTGATCTATCATTGCCAGCTATGAACAATTCTAAGAGAGTGTGGTTACAANCGTCGGCGTGGGAAACTTGACAACAGTGTCTGCATCTGGTGTGTTTCACTCGCACACACAGCTGGCCGGTTGTCTGCCAGAGTAACAGAGCCATGTGCTGTAGTTATATGCTAATAGGAGAAAGTTAATAACTGAGTCATTTACCAGTTTAGTTTCAGTAGTTTTGAACACGTGTGATCTATCATTGCCAGCTATGAACAATTCTAAGAGAGTGTGGTTACAACTGTTTATATGTGGTGAAAAACAGAAAGCGATAAAATAAGCAGAAGAGATAGGAAACCATATGGCAGGCCGCAAATACAGTATGAGACATACTTTGGAGTAGAGCATAAAGGCTATAAACACTACAAAAATGTGACCTGTTATCAGCCCTCCCCGTCATTCTTTCCTTTGCACTGCAAGGAGGATCGAGCAGTAAGCAACTAATGCGTAACGGCCTTAGGGGCAGGAGCGTATCTGCATCTACTAAGTCTTTAGTTTGTGTTAGGTCAAACACACAGGCTCGGGGCTGCAGACCTTACTGAGGCAGGGGTCTGCAGGATCTGGAGCTTGGCCTTGATTTTGCCCTTGAACAGAGTCGGGCGAGTAGGCCATCGACTCTGCAGCTAGACTAGGTTGGACTTGCGAGTGCGTGACGTTGGCGGGGCTGCTGGCTTACCTCTGGTGTGCCTCACTGCCGTGGGTCGAGCACTTGGCGTAGTTCCTGGATGAGGTTTCCCGACCTCACCCGGCTGCCTGACTGTGACGGTGCCTGCGGGCCGACTCTGGCAAGGGGTTGGCTCCGCAGAGGCAGGCAAGCTTCTGGCATGCTGTCGGTGGCCGACGGGTCTGGTCCGGCGGCGTCGGCTGGCTCGACGTCCAGAACCAGGGCTGAGCAGCTCAGGGGGTTTTCACTAAGGGGCCAAACAAATTACGAGGGCGGACTGCGAGGTGAGGCCTCAACAGTTGACGGGCGGCGTGAGTTCCTTCCCGGAGGGTCAAGTAGCTTAAGGCTGGGGCAGGTTGGTTAAGCAGTGCTCGTTTCTCGGTGAGGATAGCAGCTGCCCTCCTGTCGCTCCACTTCTGTGGGTGAATAGCATTTACCAGGGACGAGGTACTGCACTGGGGTGATAGGCAACGATACCCCTAGCTAAGTGTCGCCCAGAAGGGGTAGATCCCTCCTTGTCAGGCCTGGCACTCCTTCCGGCAGGTTCACACGCGGTGGATATAGTGGGTTAACTGACAAGGGTGATCTAGTCTCTTCGTCTTGTCTTTTGCTAGTGGTCATGGCTCTACCGTACGTGTGCACATGCGCACCTGGTCCACAGCATGGGTGGCCGTCTAATGGGTTGTGTTTTTTGGTGACGTACATCAAGTCCTTTTTAGGAGACAGGCTGCAGTCCTATGCTAGAGTCGGCAAACCAGACCTCAAACCGCAGTTTCCTGCCCCTCCTTTGTGGGGTGTCGCTTACCAGGAAGGACTACGCACAGTTCCCACAGCAAGGAACAGATGGCGGTTTGACTGATAACGTGATTTATTTCATCCAAAATAGAACACAGTGACCTGTACTCTCCTGCTGTAAATCAAGGCACTGATTAACTTACAAAAGGTAAAAGCATGAAATAGGTGAAGGGACCTGTCAGCTTGAAGAGCCTGCCTGAAGGACGTGCTTGAAGAGCAAGGGCAACAAATTAGGTAGCCTTCAGATCAACTGTGCTTTAACTGAAGCTGTGTTGTCCTGAAGGGACTAAAGGAGGTAGTTTGGAGTGTGGGGTTGACGGCAAGTGTCAAGTGTGGGGGGAACGACAACTCTTCGGGGTTGCAGCGCGTGCTTGAAGAAGAAGTCCGGCATTGGTCACTGGTGATCACGGGGCATTTCCTAATGAGGTGGAGGAGAGCAGACAGAGCAAAGAGCCTTAGCATGACTGGTGCTAAGGCGAGCTGCTGGTATCAACTGCCATTCTGCGGCGGTGCAGGGCCCTTTATTCTCCTGGGCTAGGGGATGTCTCGGAGTTCCTTCTGTCTTCGTGCAGCTTTGGCGAGGTGGCTCCTCCCTTCATAGGCGGAGCTGCACATGCTGCCATCTCTCGGGAGTGGCTGGAAGCAGGTCTTCCTATTGTGCGGGTGATATCTGCTGTGCGAGCTTAGCGGTAGCTTCGCTGGCGTGGTCGACTGGTTTCCCTTCTCACCGGATTTTGTCAGGTGGGGGAACTGCAAAGTTCCCTGTTGAAGTCAAGTCCCATGTGTCTCTAAACTCCAGCAAGGGCATCATATGGTGTCCCGACCTAATTGATATCCCAGAAAAGGAGATCTAACATGAGCTGCAAACTCCGTATGCCAGTGATGTTCGCCGTGTGCTGAAAACTACTGATGGTGTTAAGTCACCTACAGTCTCCTACATCTCATCTCGACTTTTGGTGTGCGTGACCACTCTTCAGTTATCAAAGTAGGATACGTGAATGTTCATGTTAAGCAGTTTATACCTGCTCCTCTACGTCGCTACAGCTGTCAACAGTTTGGTCGTTCCTCTGCAAAATGTCGGAACGCATCAGATTTTCCGATGTGTACTGACCCATCACATCCAGATTTACCTCCTGGATAACGTGTTGAGGGACCGTGCCTGCGGCGGTATCTGTCTTGTGGTGAAGGATTCTGTTCGTCGTGAAGCTGTTGCCCTACGCACTGCTCTGCAGGCAGTGGTAGTCGGGGTGTTCCTTGGTATATTTGTCAGTCTGTCACTATTTGTAGCATCCATGTACCCCCTCACCAGCGTGGCTGACTTTAAGGAGCTTTCATCTCAGCTGCCACCTCCATTTCTGATCCTTGGTGACTTCAACGCTCACAATCAGATCTGGGGTTCAGACCACAGGGATGTCCGGGGTCGTGTAGTCGAAATGTGGCTCATCGGTTCTAATATTGCCCTGCTAAACACTGGAATCCCTACACACTTTATCACCCACACTGGCACTTTGTCCTGTATTTGTGTTTCCTTCTGTAGCCCGGCTTTGGTCACCCACTTTGATTGGTCTGTTTACCCAGATCTCTGTGGGAGTGACCATTGCCCTATCATGTTGGACCTGGTGTCGTTTGCTGCACAACCCACCGAGGTGGATACTTAAGAAAGCAAACTGTGCTCATTTCCAGCGTTCCCTTCACTTTGCTGCTGAGATTCCCAGTGACATGAACATGGCAATGGAACTATTCAACTCTATCGTCGTATCAGCTGGGGAAGCTGCCATCCCTCAGTTTTCACCTTGTGGTCATAGGCATGTTCCCAGGTGGTGCGACGAATGCAGGGAGGGCTGTCCGTGCCCAACAGATGCTTTAGTGCCCCACTGAAGCTGACCTGAAGTTTTTCCGCATCTGTCGGGCTCAGTCACGGTGTAAATCCTGGAGAAACTTAATTTCATTGCTGACAGTAAATGCTACCAGTAAGCGTATCTGGGACAATGTTTGGAAACTGTGCTGACAATTTCTCAGCTCACAGGTTTCCTTCGTTTGGGCCAATAGCAATAATGTTACTGAGGGGACATACGTAGCAGATTTGTTGGGTCAATATTTTGCAGATGTTTCAAGCAGTGCATGTTACACTCCCTCATTTCGAGCCAGCAAAGAGACATGTGAGATGGTGTGTGTACACTTTGGTGGCTCGGATGAGGAACACTACAACCAGCCTTTCACTCTTCTAGAGTTGGATCAGACTTTATCGCACTCGAAGCACACATCTGTCTGCCCCACCATATCCGTTATGGTATGTTACAACATCTCCCACTCCACTGGAAACATTTTTGCTGAACATCTTTAATATTTGGACATCTGGTGTTTTGCCCATGAAGTAGTGCGAGTCAACCCTTGTACCAATTTTGAAACCAGGGAAAAGTCAAAGGGAATCTTTCCAGCTATCGCCCCATTTCCCTCACCAGCTGTGTCTGTAAGACCATGGAGCGTATGGTTAATGCACATTGGGTATACTGCCTTGAGATCTGGCAGCTTTTATCACCTCTTCAGTGTTGTTTCCGCCGAAATTGTCCTGCGGTGGATCGTTCGGTCAGCTTGGAGGCTGCCATACAGACCACGTTTTCGCTAGGGCAGCACCTCCTTGCTTGTCTTTTTTGACCTGGAGTAGGTGTACAACACAACATGGCGTCTTGCCACAGCTGTCCAATTGAGGATTTTGTGGACATTTCCCTTGTTCCATACAGAAATTTATGTCCTTCCGTACCTTCAGAGTTAGCAGTGGTGCTTCCTATTCTCGGAAGTTCATTCAGGAGAACGATGTGCCACAGGGAATGGTTTTGAGAATCACTCTCTTTGCCATCGCCACCAATGGCATTCTGTCTGTTGTTTAGCCACCTTTGTTAGGTGTGCTGTACGTGGATGACTTTACCATTTTCTGCCGTGCTGAATCACTGTGCATGGCAGAATGTCAGGTCCAGCTTTCCCTCCACTGCCTTGGCGACTGGGCAGACAGCTGTGGTTTCCACTTCTCCGCCACCAAGACACAGCGAGGCTTTTTCTCCTCCTCCCGAGGTGGTTTTGTACAGCTCTATTTTGCCTGTTTCTAATACTGTCAAATTCCTGGGCCTCTTGTTTGATTGCAAACTCGCTTGAAGGAGTTATATTCAGTCCCTGAAGTCTTGCTGTGTAAGGGACCTGAACCTTTTGAAAGCGTTGAGTGGTCGTGACTGGGATACCGACACAGTCACCCTTCTTCAGCTGCATCGTGCCCTGGTCCGTAGCAAACTACACTATGGCAGTGTCGTTTATTCTTCTGCTAGGCCGTCTGTGCTAAAACAACATGTGTTCACCATTNTAGCAAACTACACTATGGCAGTGTCGTTTATTCTTCTGCTAGGCCGTCTGTGCTAAAACAACATGTGTTCACCATTCTGGTATTCCCATTGCGACTGGGGCTTTTCGAACGAGCCCGGTCATCAGTCTTGTGCCGTGGCTGGTGAACCTCCTCTCTTCCACTGGCTTGACCAACTGCTGCTTTCGTACGGGGTGTGGGTGCGTTCGGACCCTTGGCACCTTCATCACAATGCTTTTCTCCATCCACCTCGTGAACGGCTGTACTCCGCTAGGCTATGTTCTCCTCAGCCAGCGTCTGTCTGTCTTGCACATGCCCTGGAGCGATATGATTTACCCTGTGTGTTATTGCCTACGCCTTGCCGTGACCAGCCATAGCTGACAACACAGGTTGAGGTGCGCTTCAACCTAGCAGAATTTCCTAAGATGACCACTCCTCCTGTTGTTTACAAGGGCCTTTTCCTTGATCTTGTGTCACTTGTGTTATTTGCTTTTTCACTGATGCTTCCAAATCAGATATCTCGACTGGGTGCGCCTTTGTTATTGGTGTATCTCAGTATCTCTTTGGTCTTCATCCATCTTGTATTATTTTAACTGCAGAGTTTTTGCTATTTTCAAGGCTCTGTGTTTTATCAGTACGGGGTTTCACCTTAAATGCTTTGTGTGCTCAGATACGATGAGTGCCTGGACAGCCATTCAGCCTCGCTCCACAGCTCACCTGCTTCTTTCCATGGTCGGGGAGAAGCTGGCCGGGGCTACGCGTATTGGTGTTTGCGTCGTCTTGCTGTAGATTCCAGGGTATGTGGGCATTTCTGGGAATAAAGCAATGTGTATAGCAGCTGAAGAGGCGTGCAGCCTTCCATCTTGCGATCCTCGTGTCCCTGTGTGTGATGTGCTGCATGCAGTCTGTGGTCTCGTGTTGTGTGCTTGGCAGCGGAAGTGGACTTCTCTCCCACTGTTCAGCAAGTTACGGGCCATCTCTGACTTGCCTATTTGCAATCGTCCTGATGTTTCATGCACCCACAGGGAATATGTCCTTTTTTTGCCTTCGCATCGGACCCACTTGTCTGACACACAAGTATCTGCTTCGTGGCGAACTCCCTCCTGAGTGTGATGTCTGTGGCACTCTCATGACTATCCAGCATATTCTGGTGGAGTGTCACGGGTATGACCAGGCTCGTCGTACTTTATAACCTGCTGTGAATGCTGTGTGATGGGAGTACGTCTGTGAGCGGCGAATTCTCATTTTTACGTCCGACATGTCTGTTTAATATGTTGTGATTTGTTTTTTGTACAGATGGGTCGAACGTTCAAATTTTGAACTTATCTCGGCCTTTAAGGTTATGTTTGGTTCGGTTCGAAATTGATTGCCATGTAAAAGATTGGTTCTAGTTCGGTTGAAAAAAATTTACACAAGTTAGTGTTCTGTTCGAAAATTTTTTTTTTTTTAGAAGTGATGACAACATTATATCGAGAACTCTATAGTGTGTAAATCTAGGTGCTTTCCTTAATTAACTTATGGCAATTTAATTTATAAATGATTGTACACTATAAAAGTGATTTCCTTGAGTTTTTAAAAATTACATTTTCAATTAATATTTTTTTTTGTGTTACTAATTTGTGGTTTTTATGTACTTCTTAAACAAATAGAAAAATACATTTCTCAGTGTTTTAATAAATAATTTACTATATCAATTCAATCTAAAAAACCAAAAATTAATATTAAGTAAATGTACCTTTTTCAAATTAGAAAAATTTGGCCATTACATTTTGAAACTATTAGTGATGGAACTGTGCGAGTTGTATATGTATGTGATGTATGTGTTTATTGTTTATATTTAGTGATGGGACGGTTCCACAATTTTCTGGTTCCGGTTCTCGGTTCCAGTTCTTCAATTCGTTTCCCAGTTCTTGGTTCTGATACTGGTTTTTGTACTGGCTGACACTAAACTTGCACATCCACTGCTCGTACGTGTTTAAGGACTTTAGGAATAAGAACAGAACCACTGTAATTGGTGTTAAGAACTTAATTTGCAGAAACGTGTGTGCATGCACACCGATTACTGTTTAGCATCCATAATCCATAGGCTTTTTTTAAATGATTTTACATGTTTATTTTTTGTTATATCCTTGAACAATTAAGGGCTGAACTGTGAAGGCATATATGTGTGGATAAGGCATTTTTTAAGGTTCAGTTCGAGTTTGATAAATTATAGATACCAAGGTTTGGTTCTTGGACAGTTTTGAAGATTCTGTTAAAGTTTGGTTCAATAAAAATATTCTGGGTAAAGTTCTAGTTCGGTTCGGTGCCAAAATCTGAGTTCATCCCACCTCTAGTTTTTTATTCTTTCGTTGTTGCTCCTCTGGAGTACTTATTCTTTTTTTGTTTTTTTGTTTTATGACTATACTTTTGACTCCTGTGAAGGTTTTTAATGTGTTGTAGACTGAATATTCCTGTGGGCATTTGTGACCCCACTTTCGAGCACCCCACAATCTCACTCAATCACTCACTCGCTCGCTAGCTCCTGCTCTCTCGCTCTTGCTCTGTCACTCGTTCTCGGTTTCTCACTTGCTCTCGCTCTCTCACTCGCTCTCACTTGATCTCGTTCTCGCTCTCATGCTCGCTCTCTCACTTGCTCTCACTTAATCTCGCTCTCTCACTCTTGCTCTCATGCTCGCTATCACTCGTTCTCATGCTCGCTCTCTCTCACTCACTATCATGCTCTCTCTCACTCACACACTTGCTCTCACTCTCACTCTCACGCTTGCTCTCACTCTCACGCTTGCTCTCACTCTCAGGCTTACTCTCACGCTCGCTCTCACTCTCACGCTTGCTCTCACTCACTCTCACTCTCACACTTGCTCTCACTCACTCACACACTTGCTCTCACTCTCACTCTCACGCTTGCTCTCACTCACTCGCTTGCTCTCACTCTCAGGCTTACTCTCACGCTCGCTCTCACTCTCACGCTTGCTCTCACTCACTCTCACTCTCACACTTGCTCTCACTCACTCACACACTTGCTCTCACTCTCACTCTCACGCTTGCTCTCACTCACTCACACACTTGCTCTCACTCTCACGCTTGCTCTCACTCTCACGCACTTGCTCTCACTCACTCACACACTTGCTCTCACTCTCACGCTTGCTCTCACTCTCATGCTTGCTCTCACTCACACACTTGCTCTCACTCTCACTCTCACGCTTGCTCTCACTCTCACGCTTGCTCTCACGCACTTGCTCTCACTCACTCACACACTTGCTCTCACTCTCACGCTTGCTCTCACTCTCATGCTTGCTCTCACTCACACACTTGCTCTCACTCTCACTCTCACGCTTGCTCTCACTCTCACTCTCACGCTTGCTCTCACTCTCACGCTCGCTCTGTCATGCTCACGCTCACTCTCTCTTTNCTTGCTCTCACTCTCACTCTCACGCTTGCTCTCACTCTCACGCTCGCTCTGTCATGCTCACGCTCACTCTCTCTTTCACTCACACTCACTCACTCTCATACTCGCTCTCACTCACGCTAATTCACTCTCACACCACAAATTCATTCTGAACTTTTTACCAATTCATTCAGAACTTCATCATGAGTAAATACCGTAAATTGTTAAAATTATATTTACATATTTTGATATGTTTTAACTGCTGTATTTACTTGCATTTATGCTGTCATCAGTTCTAATGTGATTTTGTTTGTTGGGGATAATTGTACGTAAAAGTTTCCCCTTCCCTCTAATGTGTATGAGGNATCAGTTCTAATGTGATTTTGTTTGTTGGGGATAATTGTACGTAAAAGTTTCCCCTTCCCTCTAATGTGTATGAGGTATCTGTGGATGTGCATGTAAATAAACAGGCAATAGTATGAAAGGAACAGTAGGTATCCACCACAATAGTTTTGCCTAAAACACTTTCAAACCAATGTTACATTNGGCAATAGTATGAAAGGAACAGTAGGTATCCACCACAATAGTTTTGCCTAAAACACTTTCAAACCAATGTTACATTGTTATACACAGGACAGTAACATAAAGTATGAAGATTCAAAATATGATTGACCGGTAAACATTTTGGTGGAAAATATTGGTCATAGAAGAAAGCAAATACCTTGTATGACTTAAATAGTATCAACCTTTACCATTTAAAATAAACTGACAACTGGGGTTTTCAGTTATTCGGTTACAATATTTGTAAACACTGTGTTGGTCTGTAAACAGGATATTTTTGGGTGTGCTAGTGTGAGTATGGATGGTGGTTGCAATAGGTTATGAAGGTGGACCGGGCAATGGATGGGCTGCCGACTGCCCAGACGTGCTTCTTCCAGCTGCGACTGCCACCGTACAGCAGCCAGGAGGTGATGGCCGAGCGACTGCGCTACGCCATCAACAACTGCCGCTCCATCGACATGGACAACTACATGCTGGCCCGCAATGCCGATGCCGGCCATGCTTCAGACGACGAGTACTGAGCTGGCCTGTCATTCCTCCTCGCTGCCACCGGTCGAGTTGTACTGATTACATATTCCTTACCCTTTACTGATGGATCTCTGGTTATGAAATATATGCACCATTATTCCTATCAAAACTTGGTTTGATGCTTGTATAAATGCTGTTATGTAAATACGTTTACGTGAACCAAAATATGTTTTTCATTATTTGTAAATTGGGCATTTTCAAAAATAAACACTAATTATTAAACTAAAATGATTTTTTTTTTTTAATGAATAACATAGTATGAACATTTTGAAAGAATACACAGATTATTTGTGTGGAAAAAAAATTTATTTAAAATAAATACACATATTTGCCAATCTCTGGAGCTTTCTGTCAGTAATGTGTCATTTCTTGGGAGTAAAAGTCGAATCAAGTTGATGGAACGGGTATATGAGAGTGTAACCTGTTTAGCTGCTCAAAATCCTGCATCAACATAGACAAAATGCTTATAATTGACACAAGACAACCCTTTCAGAAAGAAAGCCACAAAAATACTCAAGAACATGGAATTTTTTTTTTTTTTATGACGACGCATGACTGCTAGGAGGCTGAGGTGTGTGTCGCTCCACTCGATACCCCTCCTGCTAGTGAACGGCGTATGGGGGACTGCTCTACTGGTCACGGTCGGCAATGCAGTGGCAGACAACGGTTCCCTATATAAAGTGTACCCAGAAGGGGTCAGGTCACTCCTCGTCAGGCCGGGCACACCCTCCGGCGGGTCTATACCAGGTGGACAGAGTGGGTTAACTGGCTCGGGTGGCCTATCCGCCTTGTTGTGTAGTCTTTATATTAGCGGGCAACACAGTACTGCGCACCCTGCCCACAGTATGTGTGGCCTGGGAATATGTGGTGTTTGGCTATGTACGTGCTGTTCTTTATAGGGGACAGCCCACAGTCCTACTCTAGAGTCGGAAATTAGTTTCAATACCACAGTACCCTGCCGCTCCCTCGCGGGATGATGCTTACCAGGATTGATGCTAGGCACAGTTCACTCTAGAAATGATAATTGGTTAGACTGAAATACGTGTTTACTCTGTCCAGAATAAACACAGTTATCCATACTTTCCCATGTTTTACCAATTCAATAGGTGATCTACGGAAGTCAAGTTAAGGTGATAGGTTCACGGGGCCTGTCGGTATAACGAGAGCAACTGTAGTGTGTACAGTAGTTATTGATAATTGTATGACAACATTAATGTCCTTACCACAGTGTTGCCAAATGTCTCTCTCTTTTGTGTAAGAATCAACTTGTGTGTGTCGTGATGGGTGGATGAGGTGTACGTTGTAAATCGACTGTGTGAAATGGTTATCATGGCCAACTCGTATATGAGGTCGGTGCAGGTAAACACAGTTTGTATGCAGGTATCACAACACAGTTGCGTGAGGGATGGCATCATACAGTTACATGGAGGATTAACTGCCTGCCATAACAGCCTACCATGTAGGTCTTTGACCTATGTGTCCTGTTATGTGTTCAGTTGTTTACTCAGCCGAAACCATTGTACTAGTGTTTAGCGGAGTGGTACGGGATTCGACAAGAAATGTGGCTGCAGCATGACGGTGCACCACCACACTTTAATGCACGTTTGAGAGTACCTTGACCCCAAGTTTCCAGGTAAATGGATAGGCCGCAGTAGGCCTACGTTATGGCCTGCGAGGTCCCCAGATCTTACACAGCTTGACTTTTACTTGTAGGGTGCTATGAAGTGTTCGGTGTACGAGACTCCAATAACGTCTCTGGAAGATCTCGTGGCTAGAATGCTGCTGCCGAACATAAACACCCAGCATGTTTGACCATATTCGGCAATCGTGGCATCGTTGATGTACACTCTGCAGCAAGGTTGGAGGCTGACAGTTTGAGCACCTCATCTAAGGTTCCTTTATACCATAGTATTGCACTTCATTATGTTATAAATAAATAAAAATGTGAATTTACCTGGTATCCTCTTATTGCGACAAATTAAAAATCAAATACTGGTAAACCACCACCATAAATTTGTTACCTCATATGTCTGAATGTTTCAGTCCTCTCTCTGTTATCTTCCCTCTTTGATATTCGCAACTATTCGTTATTGGGTGTTATGCGTGTTGCCCACCCGCCTGCCAGGTTTTGAACATAATTCTTTTGGAATTTTGAACTCTAATAATTCGAAAATGGTGGTGATTAGAGTATTTACACAAGGCAACCTTTTTCGTCAATTGGAACATGCGGATTAATATTTTGGAACATGCGGATTCATATTCCATCAATCAGATCTCACATACACTACTGCTTCATGTCGAATGGCTCGCGACGCGGTTGCACCCTGGGAGAGTCTGGCCCTGGCTCACCAGACCACGAAGCTGGACACTGAAGGTTATGATATTCCTTGTATGGCTCGCCCGGTGATTGGGCATTTAAGTAATAGCTGCAAGTACAAAGCTATGCACAGTCAGTGATGTTACGTTAAATCTCAAATGATAAAACAGAAGAAGGAATAATAGTTTATTGCTATTTGAAGGATTTAGTGAGTGTACTGGAGGCGCAGGCACAACCGTAATTATTGTTTAAATGTACATAGCAGCACAAGGGGTCAGATCTGGGGCGTGGTCTGTCCAGGAAGGAATCTGCTCTTCCTGGGGCCGGTACTTTGAGTCCTATCGCTTGTTCAGCACGGAGCGTGCGCTTCTCGAGGGACGGCACTCGGGACTATAGTGGTTTGTGGAGAGGGCACCCTGTTTCCCCTCGGTGAGAAGTTGAATGAGCGGCACTACCTGCTAATGACCTCAACTGCCCCTCTGGCTTCACAGCGTTCCCCACGTGAGGACTCCATGGCTAAGCGATGTGACCAGCTTGTAACCCGAGAGTCGTAATGTCTCAACGTGTTCGTTCTCCTCAAGCCTCAGGAGCCACAGAGAAGAGTTCTCTCTCCCCTTGCCACGGTAGCTCTAGAAGGGCGGCAATACCAGCCAGCAACCAGCTAACCAAACTTTGATGACAAGAGATGGGAGTGCCCTTCAGTGGGGACTTCAGTTCGACACACTATTGCGGCGAATGTGAGCGCACCTACAAGTAGATGATTGAATATGCACACAGTAGGCAAAGCGGGAAACTGGAGATGAAAGTGAAAGAGAATGATCAGACCAAAAAAGAGGTTACTTGGTAGATATATGTTTTATTCCATTAGCAGAAATTTGCAATACACATATCTCCGACCTGTGTCCGCTAACTTCTGATGAAAGAGGGACCAAGTTTCCCAAACTGTTTGCCGCAGGGCGACGAGATTTCAATAGTGAGGGACAAGAGACCCTGGTAAAACTATGTCCGGCGCAGACGAAGCACGTGGCCACCACCTGATGCATAAGAGATGGCTCCGCAACAAGAGCTTCTGCTTAAAGCATTGAGAAACACAAGTTCTGATGATAGTAACGTTCTACGTAAGATCGTGACTGCCACTGCTGAAGGCAAGCGGTGCAACAAGCATAGCAAGATGGCGAGAGTTGCAGATAATGCTCCTGTCGGAACCGCTCGCGAACTGCCTTCGAACTGCCCTGTCTGAAGGGCGTGCATAAGAATAAATACCCTCGAGAGCCGTGGCAAGCGAGGAATGGCTGGCGCAAGCCACATGTAGAGGGAAGCCACCTCTTATGCACTGCGAGCGTGCGCGCTTGGTGCCTGCCGGCCAGGGCAAGGCAAGCAAGGGGGTGGGTCCACCCACTCAGACTGGAGCGCGGAGTCGTGCGGATTGCCGGCCTCTCGGGGGGCAAGAGGTTGACTCGCTTGTGAATAGCTGCAGTACAGAGGCGAATTGAGCGGCTACGGTTGGCGCTACGGTACACCAGGGGACCACCAGAGGCTGAGGCTAAGATAAGTATACGACAGTGCTCGTGGCACGTCAAGCCCCCATCCGTCAGCCGACGCCTCCGGTGTGACCTGTCCGTCCATCCTGAAGTCATGATGAGTTCGCAGCTCGGGATCCCTGAAGAAGACCCCTCATGCGCCCAGCCTCATTCTTTTGGGTAAACCACGGCGTGGTAACGGTTACTTCGTAACCACTTGAAAAACTAGCATTGCAACTTGCAAACAAATTAGGGTGGAAGTCGTCAGACTTCAGTTATATTAGAGTTCTGAACTTGGTTTAGCCACTCAGCCAACATAATTCCCTGCTCTCGGATACGTAACTGTGTTACACTCATTGGCCTCAAAGGTTGTAACTACGTTAAAGCTGGGTGGCCTTATTCACAGTTTGTAAGCAAAGCTACAAAAACCCCAAATAATTTAACTAGCCTTAAGGGTAAGCTAAGATGACTTCAATACTTCAGTGTAAAAATTTAGGTAAGTAATTTAAATTCTAAAGTACGCGACCTACTTAACGGAATGGTACAAATAATGTGCCGGAAGGCTGGTTACTACAATAGGTAAACCAACAAACACATATTTACATTCTGCACCTAGAACGCAAAGAGAAAGACTCTACTGCGCGAGTATATTACCTACCTAAGCTTGGCACAAAGGGGTAATTAATGGGCACGCAACTTTGGTCAGAGCCACTTATGAAAAAAAAACACTACACTTCAAATTTATGTTGGAGCGTGTTTTTGTTAAAGAGTCTTTTGTTGTTAAGGGTGGATCGTAGGCTGAAAAACAAAATTTATACAATGCAAAAACACATCACACTGAAAGAGAAATTATATTATATGACATGGGCAAAGCTCTCAGGCCGTGAAAACTCTGGTAAGTTGATTAAGCACAAAGGTAAAAATAACAAAAGCTATGTTAGTGTAGGACTCTTAAGCCTTAAGTGAAATGTTAAACTGGTCAAATACAACACATAGTTACACTAGGCCTGGTGCTTAATGTGACTTACAGCCAGATAACCATTCTAAGTAAACACTGAATTATTATTTACTAATGTGAATTGCAAAAGAGACTGATAAGCAGGCAAAATACATTGATTCAATGCAAAATGATTTGTCAGTAAGACTTACCTACTAAGGCCAGTAAAGGAATCAAACAACACATTTCAGTAAAGAATATAGAGAATACCCAGACACACAATGCGCGTAAGTTGAAGTTCAACCCCACAGCAGGAGCGTATTACTTGACCCATTAATTATGATTGCCCTAGGAAAGCTCTTACTCTTAAAACATTTATGCGTGCTTGAGTTTTAAATCTTTCTGTTGCGCCCAAATATGCAGAATACGAATTTACTGGAAATGCACGCTACTGATTAATGGGTCAAATACTAACGATCTGAGACACACACACATGTGGGAAGATGTAACAGGTTACATTGATACATGTATAAACACACACACACACTTATTTTTACACTCAATATTTCCTTTGTAGCAACGCACTTGGGGAGAATTTAAGAAAAATGCTCTGTTTTTTTATTGAGGGTTTACACTGCACTGGCAAACAAAATAACTAGGCTGGTTTACATTATGCACCAATAATAATAAACTAAGCTGTGTGTCTTAGATGCAGACGGGGATTTCTCTTAGCGGGCTTTAGGAGCAGCATACCCCTAAGCATCGAGTCTTGGAGGCCATCTATAGGTGGGGGAGGGATGCCAAGATGTCACCTTATACCTCCATTTCTGGTGCTGTGGTGGCACGTCCCTTGGCACGTCGTTCTCTGCAGCTGCCGCCTGCTGGAAGGTGATGACTGGGCTGAACATTTCCACGTCTGGATTCAGCTGGGCTACAGGCGGCATGTCCATGAGGCACAGCGGGCACCGTGCGGTCTACCTTCTCGGCTGTCCTGGAGCTCGCTCTGGCCCGGCAAGTGTGCAGGACTGCTACGTCGCTGGCGGGTGGCAAGCCCTCCATCGTCTGGGCGCTGACTGCCACGGCCGATGAGGGCGGGCTGTGTACTGGCNATGCTGGCGCATCTGACGTGTTTTCAGGCGGGCCATATCGCTTCACCTGCGTGATTTGCGCTTTCCTGATATTTTCCCGTATATCTTCGAGCCACAGGGTGTTTCTACGCCGTTCAACAATTGTGTGTGGGCCTTCCCACTTGGGATAGAATACCAACAAGAAACTTCGCTGCCTTGTTACTCAAGAGGTGGCTGTGTAACAATACTGTGTCACCGGCTAGCAGGTTGGACGGTCTCTGGCTATCCTGCACGCCGTATTTTTGGATGGTATACTGCTGCTGCACCTTGTGGACTTTTGCTACCCTTTTAGCAATTTCTGCATATTTGTTCTGCTCCTGGTATTTCTGCAGGTTCCGCATTCAATTCCCAATCCTTGGGGCGTGGTAAAATGTGTACAAGGAGCAGTTCGCTAGGAGAGGCGCCTGTCGCCTCATTCTACCATCTCATTAGCATTAATAAAATGCCTGATGTAGGAATCCCAATTCTGGTGGTTCTCTCCCATTCTCACCATGAGAATCTTTTTTACCTCTTCATTTCTGTGTTCGGTAGGGTTACTCTGTAGGTGATAGCTCGGGGTCGTCCAGGGTTTGACTCATCATTGGTGGC
Source organism: Clitarchus hookeri (assembly GCA_002778355.1). Classification (NCBI taxonomy): domain Eukaryota; kingdom Metazoa; phylum Arthropoda; class Insecta; order Phasmatodea; family Phasmatidae; genus Clitarchus; species Clitarchus hookeri. Next base: position 295,619 of record NQII01002775.1, read on the forward strand.
AGGTGATTTACTATTTTTTTTCCTGTAAACTGGGTTCCATTATCCGTTAGGATTCTTTTTGGAAAACCCCAGCGCAGGAAAAATTATTCTTCTAACTTGTTAATTATAGTAGAAACTTCGGCGTTTGTCAGCAGGCATGTCCCTACCAACCTTGAGAAGAGGTCGGTCACGACTATCAAGTACTTTTCCCCTTAATGTGATCTAGAGTAAGGCCCCATTAGGTTGGCTACTATTGGCGTCAAAGGTGACGGGTCGCCGTAGAATTCCTTTGAAGTGTTGAGTCCCGTGGGTTTTGGTGGTAGCACACTGAAGACACTGGCTTACATACTCGCATATGTACTTGGTTACCCAGTCCCACCTGAATCTGATAGTTGTCTCAGGGTTTCGGCGTCTCCTGGGTGTCCAGCATCTGGGTGCTTGTGAAAATAATATCACAAATCTTGCCGTAATGTGGGTGGAACCCACAGCTTCTAGTCATCTGTGTGCATGTTAGGGCGGGCCCATAGATAACCTTCTTAAAGTTTGTACTGATTAAGGCGCTTTTCCAGTGTTTCCCGTATCTCGTATTCGCCCGCTATCAGCAGAGCGCTGATAACGGGCGAATTTATCGCTGTCTAACTGTGCTCCAAGGGCTTTAACTGTAAACTCCTTTTGGGCAGGTTTCGTGACTGACGTTTGAGGGGTAGCATACGTCGTCTACTTATGCTTCCCCTTTGTCTTCGTTCGGCGTGCGGGATAGAGCGTCGCGGAGATCATTAAGTCGGCCTGGGAAGTACTGAATTTCAAAAGTTTGCTCCAGCAGAAGCTATGCCCGTCAATGCCCTGTTGTCCCGACACGAAATGAACGGGGCATCTTCCAGGTAATACCTGAACTTTTTAACGGCCCAGATGATAGCCAAGCATTCTTGCTCGTTGCTGTTAACAGCGTTGCGTGTTGGACATCAAAGGGCTTGCATAGGCAATCATGAGTTTGTTGCCCCCGGTGTCTTCCTGGTACAGCGCAGCTCCCAATCCGACCCCACTTGTGTCAATCTGCAGGAATAGGGGCGTGCCAGCCATCTGTCTATGCAACATCTCGGTCTTGGCGAACTGAGTTTTTAAACCGTTAAATGCCTCGTCGAGTTCAGGTGTCCATTTCCACGCCCAGTCATTTTGTAGCCAGTGATTGAGGGGTCCCATTAAGTCAGCTACGTTTGGGACGAAATCCGTCAGCCAAATGCATATGCCAAAGAACTGGCGTAACTGCTTTTTATTTCAGAGGGCGTTAGCTTCACTAATGCTCATATTTTTTCTGTTTGTGGGAAGTTTCTTTCTGGTGTAAGGTGGTGCCCCAAGAATTCGACCTCGCGTTCACCAAAAAGGCATTTGCATAGCTGGCATGTCAGGCCATGTAGCTCGAATCTTTCAAGTATCACTTGCANATAGCTGGCATGTCAGGCCATGTAGCTCGAATCTTTCAAGTATCACTTGCAGGTATCTCATGTGGTCTTCCCAGTAATCAGAGAAAATTATCACGTCCAAATATGCGTTACGGAATTCTCTTATATAGCCTGTAAGGCCCTGTGCCAACATGAATTGTTGGAAAGTGACAGGGGTGTTTTTCAGCCCAAATAGCATTATGTTGTATTGGTACCCTTCCCTGTCAGGGGCAGTAAATACAGTGTATTTCCTGGATTCCTCTTGNTACCCGGACTTGCAGCAAATTTGCTTTCTGTTAGCAGAATGACTGAAAAGGGTTTCGTCATTGTCTTCAAAAAGAGCTGCTGCAAGATCTCCAGAGAGGAAGAAGTAAAGGTGAGTGGTTCTCCACACATTGTTGCACCTCGTAAATTTGGTACTTATGTGATGGAAGCGAAACCAATAAAGAAGGAAACCGCTCGTTTCACAACTGATCAAGACACCTGGCACAGACGGTTGGGACATTTAAACTTAAATGGACTCAAAAAACGGAAAGAAATGTCTGGTGGCGTAGTGTTTCCAGAAAGTGATTTCAAGAAATGTGACATTTGTTTGCAAAGGAAACAGACGCACAAACCCGCAACAAGGAAAAAGAACAAAGGAAAGAGGCCTGCAAAAAGTTGGAACTTATACACACAGACGTGTGTGGGCCCATGAGTGAACCAACAATGAGTGGTGCCCGGTATTTACTCATGTTTACTGATGATTTCAGCAGAAAAATGTTTGGTTACTTACTCAAAGCAAAAAGTGAAACCTTGGACAAGTTTTGTGTGTTTAAAACGTATGTCGAGAACCAGACTGGTCTAAAAATAAAGAAGATCCGTACTGACAATGGCACTGAATATACATCTCATCAGTTCGAGAACACTCTAATAAGGTCGGAGATTGAGCACCAAAAAACCGTGCCTTACACACCAGATCAGGGGGGAGTCTCGGAACGGATGAATCGCACTGTGGTCGAGAAGGCACGTTGCATGCTCTTGGATTCCGGACTTCAAAAGAAATTCTGGGGCGAAGCAGTCATGACGGCAATCTACTTGAAAAGTAGATCACCGACTGCAGCAGTTATTGGAGCAACTTCCGAAGAGGTTTGGACTGGGTCAACAATTGACCTGACACACCTCAGAACCTTTGGGTTAAAGGCTTATGCATCTACTTCCAAGCATAACAGAAAAAAAAATGGGAGGCCAGAGCTCAGGAGTACATCATGGTTGGCTATCCAGAGAGAACAAAGGGTTATTGTCTCTATGACCCGAGAAGACCTGGAAGGGTAACTATTGCTACAGATGTAGAGTTTATGGAATCTGACATTCCAAAAGGCGGATAAAGGGGCCCAGCATCTGCTGATGATAAAACACACAACATTGAGAAACCTCCTGTACTGTCAGTGGAGGGTGTTATAGTGGATGATGAGTCCTTGCCCTCATCTGAGTCCTCGGACTTCTATGGATTTGAGGACCTTCCCCCAGCTGACAGCAGAGTGGGCAACTCCTTGGACAGCATTGAGGATAACAACGCAGAGGTTGTTCATACGCCAGAGAATGCTGAGAGAGGACTCCAGGACAACTTTCAACGAAAGTGTCCAGAGCGACAGCGCAAACCGAAGATATATCCTGATCGTGTTTCTTATTTATGTGTCAGTGAGCCACCCTCATATGGTGAAGCTATGCGGTGCAGGGAAAGTGTTGAGTGGAAGTGTGCTATGCAAAGTAAATATAGTGCTTTGATAAAGAATAATACTTGGGTTTTGGTGGATAAACCAAAAAATTGTAATACTGTAGAATGTAGATGGGTTTACAAAATCAAACCAGCACAAGGCTTTAAAAATTATAAAGCCAGACTTGTGGCGAAAGGATTTACACAGCAATATGGTGTTGATTTTCTGGAGACCTATTCTCCTGTTATCTCCAGAGATTCTCTGAGACTGCTGCTAGCTCTTTCAGTGAATCTAGGTCTGAGTATCAAACATTTAGATGTTGATACAGCATTTTAGCATGGTGAACTCAATGAAACAGTTTATATGAATCACCCTGAGGGTTTCATTGACAAAAATAGCAAAAATAAAGTTTGTTTATTAAAGAAAGCTATTTATGGTCTTAAACAGTCGGCCAGAGTTTGGTTTAAAAAGGTTGAAGAAGTATTGTTAAAACTTGGTTTTATCAAGTCAAAGTTTGATGCATGTGTATTTTACAAGGGTAATGGCAGATCTGTTACAATTATAGCTTTGTATGTTGATGATTTCATAGTTTTTTCCAACAATAATATGGAAAAATGTAAGCTCAAGGAAAATCTCAACAGTAAATTTAGTATCAAGGACTTGGGTGAAATAAAATATTGTCTGGGAATGAATTTCGAGAGAAGTGAAAATGGATTAAAAGTTAATCAGTCTCAATTTATTGCAGAAATATTAAAAAGGTTTGAAATGGAAGATGCCAAGTTTGTGAGCGCTCCATTAGAGTATAAGTGTAAGTTCAGTGATGTGGATAGTGAAGGGGAACTTCCTAGTGTTCCATATCAATAACTTATTGGTTGCTTAATGTATTTGGCAGTTATTAACAAGCCTGATATAGCTTATGCGGCTAGTTATTTAAGTCAGTTCAATACAAGGTACCGGATGGAGCATTGGAAGGCTGCCAAAAGGGTACTGAGGTACTTAAAGGGTACCATAAACCTAGGTTTATGTTTTACCAAAGATGACAAGGACATCATTGGATATGCTGACGCCGATTGGGCACACAACCCTGTTGATCGAAGGTCATATAGTGGTTGTATTTTAAACTGGCGAATGGTCCCGTGTCATGGGAAGCAAAGAAGCAAGGGTGTGTTGCTCTCAGTAGCACTGAGGCAGAGTATATTGCTATGAGCCATGCTGTTAAAGGTGCAAGTTCCTTAAAGATCTACTAAATGAAATAGTAGGTGTTGACAAACCTGTTTTGTTATACAATGACAACCAAAGTGCTCAGAAACTAGTGTATAACCCCATGTCTCACAACAGGACGAGACATATTGATGTGAAATACCATTATATTAGAGAGAATGTTGACGCAAATCATTTGAATGTTGAATATCTGCCTTCTGATAGAATGATTGCGGATATTCTAACTAAAGCCCTACCTCCTGTTAAGCATGATTTTTGTGTTAAGGGCATTAATATGTGTTAAGTTTTTTTTTTCTTTTGCATTGTCTTTTCCTTTGTACTTATGGTTAAGTATGTATGTATCCCTGGATTAAGGGGGAGTATTGAATATTAGCCTCTGCTATATTTATTGTTAATCCTGGCTATACACAGAGTCGCTGTTATTGTCCAAGGCCATGCGGTTGTTTTAGTCTAGTCTATGATGGCGCTCTCATAGTATGTCGGTCTGTTCTAGTGATGTCTTTTTATATCCAAATACATGTGTTATACTCCACTCCAGTTTATCATTTATCTTCCGATTTTTTCTACAGTCCCATTAGGTTGGCTACCATTGTCGTCAAACGTTACTTGGGTCGCCGTGGAATTCCTTTGAAGTGTTCAGTCCCGTGGGCTTTGGTAGTAGCACACTGCAGACACTGGCTTACATACTCGCATATGTACTTGGTTACCCAGTCCCACGTGAATCTGATAGTTGTCTCAGGGTTTCGGCGTCTCCTGGGTGTCCAGCATCTGGGTGCTTGTGAAAATAATATCACAAATCTTGCCATAATGTGGGTGGAACCCACAGCTTCTAGTCATCTGTGTGCATGTTAGGGTGGGCCCATAGATAACCTTCTTAAAGTTTGTACTGATTAAGGCGTTTTTCCAGTGTGTCCCGTATCTCGTATTCGCCCGCTATCAGCAGAGCGCTGATAACGGGCGAATTTATCGCTGTCTAACTGTGCTTCAAGAGCTTTAACTATAAGCTTCTTGTGGGCAGGTTACGTGACTGACGTTTGAGGGATAGCATACGTTCCCAGTCGTCTACTTCTGCTTCCCATTTGTCTTCGTTCGGCGTGCGGGATAGAGCGTCGCGGAGATCATTAAGTCGGCCCGGGAAGTACTGAATTTCAAAAGTTAGCTCCAGCAGGAGCTATGCCCGTCAATGCCCTGTTGTCCCGACATGAAATGAACGGGGCATCTTCCAGGTAATACCTAAACTTTTTAACAGCCCAGATGATAGCCAAGCATTCTTGCTCGTTGCTGTTAACAGTGTTGCGTGTTGGAGATGAAAGGGCTTGCATAGGCAATCATGAGTTTGTTGCCCCCGGTGTCTTCCTGGTACAGTGCAGCTCCCAATCCAACCCCACTTGTGTCAATCTGCAGGAATAGGGGTGTGCCAGCCATCTGTCTATGCAACATCTCGGTCTTGGCGAACTGGGTTTTTATACTGTTAAATGCCTCGTCGAGTTCAGGTGTCCATTTCCACGCCCAGTAATTTTGTGGCCAGTGATTGAGGGGTCCCATTAAGTCGGCTACGTTTGGGACGAAATCCGTCAGCCAAATGCATCTGCCAAAGAACTGGCGTAACTGCTTTTTATTTCAGAGGGCGTTAGCTTCACTAATGGCTCATATTTTTTCGGTTTGTGGGAAGTTTCTTTCTGGTGTAAGGTGGTGCCCCAAGAATTCGACCTCGCGTTCACCAAAAAGGCATTTGCCTAGCTGGCATGTCAGGCCATGTAGCTCGAACCTTTCAAGTAGCACTTGCAGGTATCTCATGTGGTCTTCCCAGTAATCAGAGAAAATTATCACGTCCAAATATGTGTTACGGAAGTCTCTTATATAGCCTGTAAGGCACTGTGCCAACATGAATTGTTGGAAAGTGACAGGGGTGTTTTTCAGCACAAATAGCATTATGTTGTATTGGTACCCTTCCCTGTCAGGGGCAGTAAATACAGTGTATTTCCTGGATTCCTCTTGNCAAATAGCATTATGTTGTATTGGTACCCTTCCCTGTCAGGGGCAGTAAATACAGTGTATTTCCTGGATTCCTCTTGTACGGAGATCTGCGAATACCTGCAGCACAAATCAAGCACACTAAAAATGTTAGCTTTGCCCAGAGCCTTTACTTTGTGGCCCACATTAATAAGGGGTGCGGCTATTGATTGCGTGACTTAATTGAGGTCGCGAAAGTCCACGCAGAATCTCAGTGTTCCGTCCTTTTTTGGCACTAGATACCATCCTAGGTTTGTAGGCCGAATTGGCTGGTTCTATTATTCGAACTGCTTCGAATCTTCGATTGGTTTCTCAATGAGCTGCCTCCGATAGGGTGATGAGTTGCCTGGCTTGTCATGAACTATGTCAGGGCGACAAAGGTGAATTTCTGCCTTGAAGCACCGGGCAGTCGCGATGGAGGTGCTGTTCTGGGCAATACCAGCACTTAAGTAGGCTCTGATAGGGTTGGGGAAGGGGCGCTGCCTCTCGCACTTACCTTCCTGTTTCTTTGATACGTGGTGGGGCCGCTGGAGCAAGTCGGCTAGAGTGAATGGCCCGCTTCTCCTCGGCTACGTCCTGTTCATGGACCCTTGCACGCGTAACTTGATCTCAAGGAGTAATCGCGACGTGATTGTTTCTGTGTTGACCTCTTCGGATTGGCCTGGCTGTTAGCGCTGAAGTAGCAGAACCTTGTGCGTAATAAAAATTACAGCTTCTTCCCCTGGTACTGCCTGTACAGCTTCTGTCAGTTGTGGCAGCACTGATTTTCCCAAAAAATGGGGGTGATTAGTCTCTCGGAGAATATATCCCAGTGCAACGAATTCGCCATGGCGATTCCACCATTGACGAGCCTTGCAATCTAGCTGGGCTTTGGCTTTCGTTATCCATAATGGTTTCAGGAGATTATTGCAGGTGAATTCGGCTTTGCATGCATCTATGAATTGTTGCGGGCCTTCCTTCATTTTCCTGGTGTATTTGGGGATCGTTAATACCGCTTCCCCCCATTTGCCTATTTTCTCGAGGCGATCTGTACGCTTTTTTCTGATATTTTGCGCACCACTGAGTTTCTCGACACTCTCCGAGGGGTCCTGGGGTTAAGTGGAGCGGTGTTTACTCTTATAGACAGTGAAGCTCTTCTCCGGGTGTTCCCTGGTTTCACTAGCTCTAACAGAGCTTCGAGAGGCCCAACATTGGGGCCTTAACACACACAACGTGGTGACAATGAAAGTGTACAGGACCAGTATCTCTGTAGTGACCAAGGAACCGGAGTCTCCATAACGAGGATTTTAAGGGGGGGCTTATGGGCCGACATGGTTGCACCCTAGGGGTGTCTGGCCCTGGCCCACCAGAGTGTATTGCAGGACACTGTAGGTTATGCTATCCCTTTTATGATCCGCCAGGCGATTGGGCATTTAGGAAATAGCTGCGAGTACACAGCTATGCACTTCCAGTGATGTTACGTTAAATCTCATAGGATGAAACAAAAGAAGGAATAATAGGTTATCACTATTTAATGATTTATTGGGTGTCCTGGAGGAGCAGGCAGAACCTTAATTATTGTTTTAATTAACGTACCAGCATGGGGGGGGGAGGACAGATCGGGTGTGGTAAGTCCAGGAAGGAATCTACTCTTCCTGGGGAAGTTGCCTTGTGGTAAAACCCCTACCGGAGTCCTATCGCTCTTTCGGTGCAGGAACATGCGCTTCACGAGGGATAGTACTCAGTCTAATAGCGGTTTGTAAAGAGGGCACCCTGTTTCCCCTCGGTAAGAAGTTGAGTGAGCGGGGCTACCTGCTACTGACCTCAACTGCCCCTCTGGCTTCACAGCATTCGCCACGTGATGTATCCACGGCTCTTAGGTAAGCAGCATGACCAGCTTGTAGCCTGAGAGAATTAATCCCATTAACATGCTTGTTCTCCTCAAGCCTCAGGAGCCAGAGAGAAGAGTTCTCTCTTCCCTTGCCAGAGTGGCGCTAGACAGGCTGCACTACCAGTCACTAACCAGCAAACCAAACTTTGACAAGAGTTGGGAGCGCCCTTCAGTGGGGACTTCGGTTTGACACTCTTATCGCAGCTACTGTGCGTGCACCTAGAAACAGATGATTGAATATTCACACAGTATGGAAAGCGGGAAACTGGAAGTGAAAGTGAAAGATAATTATCGGACCAAATAGACGTTCCTTAATATATATGTTTTATTCCATCAGTAGGAATTTACGATACAAATATCTCTGACCTGGGCCCGCTAACATCTGTTAGACGAGGGACCAAGTTTGCCAAGATGTTTGCCACAGGGCGACGAGATTGGAATAGTAGTGAGGGTGAGAGAGGCCCTGGTAAAATTATGTCCTGCGCGCACGAGGCACGTGGCCAACACTTCGGCGAAAGAGAGGGCTCCACGACAAGAGCTTCTGCTTAAATCATTGAGAAACACCAGTACTGATGACAGTAATGTTCTATGTAAAGTCTTAACTACTTTTGCTGAAGGCAAGTTGTGTGGCAAACATGGTGATATAACGAGAGTTGTAGATGATACTCTAATCAGAACTGGGATGTAAGCCATGCGTCCACATGTGCTCTCGTGACCACCTGAAACTCCACAGTCACTTAAACAACTTAACCGACACCAAGCCGAAATGAACACTCGGTGGCGAGTATGTCAGTATGGGTCGGCAACAGCGGAACAAACCCATCTCGTCGTTATGAACTACATGACTCAAGTGACCGTCTTGCTTTATTTACCTCAAGAGGTAACACTTGGGGGAAAATAACAAGTTGTCCAACACAGTGTCTCCACGAAAGCCACAGCCATCAGGTGCCCCAGCAAGTGAAGGGAACATCAGTGCAACTCGGGCTGCAACGATGGCATCCTTCTTACCTACTTGACATCGACCAGTGTGCTGGCTGGAATATCAGTACTACGTGATTCCAAGTGTGGTGTAACAGTGAGGAATAAAATCTCAAAGCAATACAAAGTGTCAATAACGTGACGTGCTCGAGATGACCCAGGGCTGGTGGAGTGTAGAATTGCCTGGCGCCATAAGTCAGAGGTGAGAGATAGTGATGTAGGTCGTTCAGTCGACGGCCCAGGAGGGCATGGATTACTCCATCATTTTTAAGATGAAGTTGTCATGAACTTAATATTACACTACTTACACACATTGACCTTATGACGAGAGACTGTAAGCCATCTTATATGCCTGAAATATTTTAGAAACATTATGGGTGGTACAAGGGGTGTAGCACCCTATGTGTCCTGGAGGACAATGAATCAACACTCACTGAATTTTGTAAAGCTGTTTACTCACATACTTAATTACGCGTTAGATGAGGGTGCAGATGGTAACCCCCTTGGTACAGAAAAAAAATCAAATGTTTGGTTATATAAGTTACTGTTGTAATGAAATGAGATCAGCCTAAATTCATCCGCCGAATGTTAAAACATGACATAAGCACTATATAACATTATTCCACTGGTTAAAAATTATATAAATTAAATGAAACACATTGATGACACACCTGTTGATTAACAAATGTATGTTAAGCTTGATGTTGTGAACATGATGGGGAGCATCACCACACCAAATGAGAGGTTGCTATGATGGAGGCCTTTATATGCAGTCTCCTTTTATGAAAATACGATTGCCCTCTTATAAATAGACATCGAATGAACCTTTACGATTTCTTGTGAAAAGTCTCTGTATTTCATATTCCATGGCATGTTTGTATTTCACTGGCTACAGTGTTGCCAGGTGGCTATGTCCTGAAGGGATAGTCGAGTCCACTTGGGCAAAGGAGTGTGGGTTACCATACTTGATTGCTCTTAATACAATAAAACTCACCTCTGACTATAGCTGTAAATGTGATGACTTTGTTTGATGTGTTTAGAAAAATGCTGAGCACTATTAAAGACTCTTTGTGGCACTTAGCCCTTCAACTTCGGCCTACAGCCAGTTCTACGCCACTTGGTGTGGCATCAGGTCATACGACGAAACGCGAGCTGCTACATCTAAACTACCAATTGCCCGTGCACCCAACAGCTGTGGCTTTGAGTAAACAGCGTTTCAGACCGCCTATTTGTATACTCAAGGAGTTGCCTCTTGTAATAAATAAGTAGGGTGGACTATGCGGTTACGTATTCCTTGTTGGCAAGAAGGTGCAAGTTACACTCTGGTCAACCTGCACTGTGCACGATTGACCTGATGTGGTTGGTGTGGCCCGGTGTAGCTGGTGCAGTTGATAAGACTGCGACAGTCAGAGTATGCACAAGGAGCTAGTGGTCGCGTGGTTCATGCCAATGTGCAGCACCTAAAACCCATGGAATCAGACTGCTGGGCTAGCGTTGGTGAACCGTGTCCTCTCCGAGAGCTCGCGACATCACACGAGGTACTTTAGTTTAGTGACCCCTTTAAATAAACACGTAACACATACAGACAGTAGGATCCTTCAACAATCAGAATGGACGTTCCTTAGCTTGAGGAGAATTCAGAGTTATTTCTTAAGCACTTATTTAAAAACAAAAACTTCATTATGTAGTGCCTTGCAGAACATGTGGGAAATTTAGGTCTGTTAAGTTTTGGGGCACTCTACGACCGGATTGGTCAGGTTGAATGAAAGACTAATTATTTCTCACGTCTTTAATCGGCTTAATTAGATTCACAGTTGCACTCGGAAAATTATGTAGAACACTTCAAATGCCCTAGACTTGCTACTCTACACCTCATTAATAATGCACATGGCATGCATTTATTCAACTTTACTTCGCAATCCCCTAAGGGCTAATAACACGAACATTTACCCGTGGGCGGTATATTCTAATGCTTTTTAAGACACATTCTAATACTTGATTCCAACCCTAATAACACAGATCTCTCTAGGGACACCACCGGCACTCGGTTGGATCACTCGGTATCGGGTCATGACCCATTCTCAAGTGAACGATGCTGACACCTATCGGGACACACGAACTGCGTATTCCGCGGGCCGCACTGGTGCAGCGACCATGAGCCGATGACATGATGACATTGGTCATGTCAGATCATGCAGGAGTGGTCCACGTAACTTTATTTGCAGTTAACCACGTCTCACGCATGGCATTTAGGGTATTTTGTTTATTATTTGAATTGCATTAATATTACAATTCACATCTTGTTGCATGCACCATACCATACCAATAAACAGTGCCTGTGTGTGTTTATCATGTATCATAACAACTTTTGTCTTTATCGCATCATAAGTTCTTTTTTTGTGTGCGCCTCATGCAAATTTTTTTAGGTAATTCCTGTATTTAGAGTTCCTTTATGTTTAAAGCACTTTGCCAAAAGCTGCGTGTTCAAAAGCCTTCAGCAAGAATTTATTCAAATCAATTTCGGACATTCATGCCATTAAGAGAACACCTTCGAGCACTGCCAAGGTGGACACCAGGCAAGCCAGACAAACAGGTGCTATCTCCTCCTACTTTCCAGCGTGGGTGAGTGATAGTGTTAGACTACCACCAGGGTGTGTGCGCGCATGGTCACCACCACCCACAGGTCGTAATGGTATTCCCCCCTCCTAATCGGTAAGGTCGAGAAGGGAGGTGGATCAACAGCATTGGTGACCTCAGCTTTCACCATGTCAGCCCACACACCAACCCACATGGTCGAACTGGACCCTGGGGGTTACAACAGGAACTTGTGCACTTGTAATGGGAGTGGGCAGTCCTTGCTCGTGTCTCCAACCCATTGTGGGACACGAGGTGTCCCTGTGACAAGCCTGATAATGCGAGGCATCTCGAGGATGACATTCGCCGGACCAATCGCATATGTGTCGGACGGGCGTGGATTTGCACCTTGATGGCAAGAGGATGCAATTGTGTGTGGACGGTGCCATACCACGAGTGTTTAGAGGCTCCATCCGCCCTGTCAGGAGTCGTGTATGCAAGTGTTCACCCCCTACACAAACCAAGTTTCATAGACACAACCGTACAAAATTTCAACAATCGATGGTGTGCAAAACAATTCACATGTGCAGGCATCAGAGATGGGCAATTCTGTTTGTAAACTGCACCAAAGTTTACCACACCGAGTGCCTGACCGGAAATGAACACGCAACAGCCGAACGAAATAGAAACTTTTTGTGTGCGAATTGTACAAAAACATTATTACCCTTGACACACGCACCTAGACGTGGCCAAACTTGGCTACGGTGAAAAGCCAACTTGACTCACGGTGTTCCCAAAGTTGATGGTATGATATTTGTGTGCCCGGCCCACAGCTCTGCGGTGAGCTGATGAGATGTAGGGCCATTTCGGGTCGACGGCCTAGAAGGCTCTGGTGAACACTCCGTCACACACACGATGGCGAGGTTGTAGGCCACCTCGCACGCTTTAATTAATTATAAATAAAACAACTGATGCTTTTTGAGGTATTTACTACCCGAGACTCGTTACTTTACACACAACTATACACAAGACACATGGCCTGAATGGCCCAGAACTGCGAGTGACCATGTTGTCTTTATAATGTGAAACTCTAGTGCATTTAACGATTCCCGATAAATAATAACTGCTCTCCCCTCCGCGCTATGCAAGTCAAATAATGAAACAGATGAAAATAATTATTTAAATTACGATGGATGACGCTCGATGGCAACTCGACTGATGATGTATTTGCTAGGTCTTCTGCGGAGCAAGAGAGCTTAACGTCCGGGTCCGTTGTAGTGCTGGCGAGTACTGGGGGGAAGCGTGAGGCCGGCTTCCTCTACATGAGCGCAACGACGCCACGCGGTGAAACGATGAAACAATATACACTAAAAATGATAATGGGATGAAAGGGACATGAATCAAATTAAACTAATAGTACATAATTTAACCTAAAACAATTCATAATAAAAAATGATAATACTTATTCAAAATATTTACATTGTACCAGCCACATTATAGCCAAATGCCAAACGTCACATGTATCTGGCTCTGGCTGTGCAGACTGCCTCCAATGGTGATAAAACAAATGATTTTAACTATATACACTGATGCTATTAATAAATATACTGATAATATTATACTGATGAAATACACTGAATAAATTAGAAACACTTATGCACACCCTCACTCGTGCAAATAACCGCTTGTCGGTGTGGTGTGCCTGGTGTGTGGACATGTCTGCGTCAGTCACAGTGGGCATAAGGACTCGTAAATGTGCGGTTCACGTCAACCTACTGATCTTATCACGGGAGGAGGCCTGTCACCATGCCATTGTCACCAGGACCTGACCAAAAAGTGTAACTCGGAAAAAGTGGCATGCGATAACTGTGGACGAATCACTCATTGACAGTCCATGACCGAGCGGGATGTGATGAATGTTGCTGTCGGCAAGTTTCGCTGTGTGAAGTGTACCCCAGCACCACAGCTAAGAGTGCCATGCCCACCAGCCGGTCGAATGGTCACAGCCAGAAATTACAGCTGCCCATTGGCACATTCTACGGGCCTGCCAACAGCTGCAGTACTTTGGGAAGTGAAACATGCACCAACACCAACTTGTTTCGTGTTGCTGCAGCCACAATTCTCAGCTGCAACCGCACCACTAACAGCAGCCGCACCACCAACAGTAGGTGAGAAGTGCAATATTCCAGCCCCCTCCTGTCGTTGCTCACTTTTTCTGGGCTGACCACCAAGGAACCACAAGCATTTCTGGGAGACTGCACAGGACGTTTAACCAAGTATGGAGTGTGTGAATAGTGTCCAAATTGTGTAGGAGGCCAACTTATGGGAGATGCATGTGTATGCTGACGAACAGTAAACCATAATGGTATGCAGTGAAGAAAGTTCTTAAATGGGTTTCAGTGTCGCTTTGCAAAAACCTACTCCTCCCTGCATCTCAAAGCAACGTTTTTCTCGAAAAATAAAGTCCTGGGGAAATTCTAACAGCATTCGCAACCAGGAAAATTAATCTGATCAAACATTTCCATCCACAAATGAAGGAAACTGAATTACTTGAGGTAGTAGCAGCCAAAGTGCGACAGGAAAACAGACTAGTTCTTTGTCTCCTTAAATAGTGGCAGTATTGAAGCCTTCATGCGATCAGCCACATTATGAGATGAAATCGCTAGGGAACAGGACATTCCACGACATAAAAGGGATAGGTTTTTCCAGTGCCATGCGCATGAACAAGCAGGGTATCGGGACTGCGCAACCGTAAGCTGTTCGCGGTGCAACATAGTCAGCAACTACGCCGATACTCAAAGACCCTGAACGCAGCCACGCCTGCAGTCATGGGACCAACTGCGCCAGGCGATGCCACGAGGGGTAACACTGGTCAGGGGAACCCTACCTTCGCATGCAGATATTGCGAGGGGTAACAATTTTACTGGCATAGCGAATGCCCAAAATTCAAAAGAAAGGAAGAAACAACAACAGATAGTAAAGCCCCACTGGCGGAAAACAGCTCATCGAGGTAGGGTAGCCGGACGCTCACTGCCCCCGGGCCACAATAGAAAATGTAACACCAATACCTCAACAAATCCTGTTACACTAAATCCCCAAGGTAAATAACCAAATTATCAGAATACCAATAACCTTGAACAATCTAACATGTCATGGCTTGGTCGACACTGCAGCATCACACAACGTTGTGCATGTCTGGTTCGTTGCTGTAAGCCAACTTGCAAACAACACAGGTTCTACAACTCGCTACATGGCAGCACAGGGGGAAACCATGGGAGAGACAATAATAATGTCCGAATACACGATGTGGAGACCACCACCACAGCCCTCATGTCAGCTGACCTATAAGAGCATGCAATATGAGGTATTCCCTTGCTTACTGAGCAAAACACCACTGTAGAGCCAGTGGCACCTATGATCCACTTTGGCCAAAAAGAGTGACGAACTGTGTACGACTTCGAACCACGACCCACAAATTGCGTATTCGATGTCCAGCTGGACGAACGTGATCAGGCGGTACCACCGGAGTTTCGCAGTACCAAGCAAAGACTACTTCATGAGCGGCACGATGTATTTGCGACAGCCGACCCATTACATCGCACCATAGTAGCGGAACATGAAATACCACCAGAACACGAGCGACCATGCTACGATGCTCCTTGCAGTAACCAGCCGCACCAATGCATAATCATAAAAGAGCAAATCAAGGAAATGCTCGCAGAAGGCATGTTAGGACCCACACACAGCATTTACAATAGTGCAATAACACTAGGACCAAAAAAGATGGGACATGACATTTTTGCGTAGACTTTAGGCCCACCAAACTAATAAGCAAGAGTACACCATCTCCCCACGTCAGTGTAAAGGATGCATTACATACACTCGCCAAAGCAAAAATAATTATGTCACTGGACCTTTGCAGTGGGTACTGGCAAGTGGCAATCTCTCCACAGGACTGACATAAAACAGCTTTTACCACACTGGTTGGGCGGAAATTTCAATTTTGTGCAATGCCTTTCGGGCTTAAACGTGTGCCAGCAACATTTCAAGCTGTGATGGTCCGAGTACTCAATGGATACAATGGTGACTTTGCCCTCGCGTACTTGGATGACGTAGTAATATGGTCAGACATGTGGTAGGACCATATCAAACACCTTTCACTAGTTGTAGACCGCCAACCGAAAGTGCCAAATAGGAAAACCATCCAAATAATTTCTCGACCATCTGGTGGACGAAAATGGCAGCGGGCCAACCCCCGAACTGCTGTCAATTATAAATGATGACGTGGTGCCGTGCAAATGCAAACAACTGCGCAAATTCGTTGGATTGGTAAACTGGCTGCGATAAAATATATGTGGTTTTGGCTTAGTCACAGCACCACTAATAGACTTGCTTTCACCCAACCAGAAATACCTGTGAACCACAGAGCACGACACGTGTTTCACGGAGCTGAAAGCCAGGTTTCGGTAATACACAACACTAGCTCGCCACGACCTGAGTAAACACCTGTACCTTCAAACAGACTCAAGTTAAAAGGGATTGGGAGCTGTTTTATTCCAACTCGGAAAGAATCAAGAGTGGCACATGATAGAGTTCAATGGTGCATAATTTGGAGAATGCAGGTAGGATGTAAACGATCGCGAATGCCTGGCAGTGGTATGGGCCGTCAAGAGGTACCAAGCCTACCCTGAATACCAGCACTTCACACTGCAAACAGAAAACTGCTGTTAGGTGTGGCTTCACTCCATGAAGGAAGCATGGAGCAAATGGGACCGGTGGGCATTACTTCTACAGTCGTATGACTTCAAAGTTCAACACGTTCCCGAAGCCAAAAACCAGTTAGCTGGCGAATTGTTACGCACGCGTGGTGAAACAGTAGCAGTGGACATAGATGAGTGGGATGACCTACTGCCCCTTACAGCAGCCACCTGCCGAACACCTGGCAAGGGCATAGTAAGCTGCAACAACATCGAGACATGGGTACAAGTCGAACTCAGGCTGCATGAACACCAGGCCAACGTTTTAGCCACACAACAACAGAGCGCTGACACCGTACTCTGCCTAATGTAAATAACACAAAGCAACAGGGAATGGTGGTGAGTGGAAGAATCATGCATGGAAACCAAGCCATGCCAACCAGAAGCATCATGGTGTCTCTATGTGCCCAAGAACACACATAAACAGGTCGTACATCATGCACATGACAGACAGTTTGCTAGTTATTAAGGAGCACAACAATCAACAAAAATGTGCAAGCTCATTTTCACTGGCCAAGGGCCACATGGGACATGTGCAGGTATGTACATGAGTGCGTGATATTTAAACATGTCAAAAGCAGCTTTACAGGTGGAGTGATGCAACAACAGCCACAATTGCTAAAAGAACCATTCGATCGATCTCATTAGACTTTATGGGCCCCCTACCACCATACAACAGCCAGAAAATATTTTATTTTAGTTGTAAACGACTCGTTTTCCAGGTGGAAAGAAGCCTATCCGATTTCCAGGGCACATGCATGTAACATCGCATGTGTAATGGAGGCTGGGTTCTACGTCTGCGGGGGTTACCCCAGAACACTTCTCATGAACAATGGTACACACTTCATATGGATACAGTGGTGTGACATGTGTACTAAGTTGGGGGTAGTGACCCATATGACAGCTTTTTACCACTCGTTGGCAAACCCAACAGAGCATAGAAACCAGGACCTCAATACTCCAGTTGCGCCTGCGGGTTGGCCTGAATCACGCAACCTGGGCCGAACACTTGTCAACGACCCTTTCCAAAACAAGAAGGTGCATGAATATGGCTATTAGCCAATCACCTGCTGCAATTCTACAAGGCCGAGAACTACCACTGCCTGGTGAGTTCGCCGTTCAGAACAGAGAGAGAGAGCAGGCAAAGTGGAGGAAAGTGCAGCCTGGCTGTAGCACCACAAGTCACACGTTCAGGCTGTCCACAGTGGGTGCCATCAAACGCGAGGCCACCGCACAGATAAAACACACAGACAGCTGGTGTATGTCAGCGAGCATAAGCTCTCCAGCAGCGTGAAAAATTATTGCACGGGATTCACCCCGAAGTGAAGCAGACCACACTCAGTATTAAAGGCGCTGGGAAACACCACCTACCTTTTAAAGATAAGCAACAGGAGGAGATTCACCATACTCTGTGACGACCTCCGCCTGGCCACATGAGAGGCCAGCACCGAAACGCCTGGCGCCACGATGTCAAGAGTCACGACGCTCAATAAAGAGGGCGTCCAAAACAATTACAGAGGGACAACACCAGCCGTCCGAAGCGGCGAATTGGACGTGTCAAGTCCTGAGGCTAATGGGAGCACCCTCCTGCGACTACTTCCACGTGCGACTATTTTCACCTGCGACTTCGAGTATTTCGACACTCACAAGGGATACAGTGGTAACTCAGGAGCCTTGTGGAGAGTCATTCTCATCAAACAACAACAGCACNCCTCCGCCTGGCCACAGGAGAGGCCAGCACCGAGACGCCTGGCGCCACGATGTCAAGAGCCACGACGCCCAACAAAGAGGACGTCCAAAACAATTACAGAGGGACAACACCAGCCGCCAGAAGCGGCGAATTGGACGTGTCAAGTCCCGAGGCTAATTGGAGCACCCCCGTGCGACTATTTCCACGTGCGACTATTTTCACCTGCGACTTCGAGTGTTTCGACACTCACAAGGGATACAGTGGTAACTCAGGAGCCTTGTGGAGAGTCATTCTCATCAAACAACAACAGCACAACAACTGCATCACCTGCAGTCCCGACCGGCTCAGCTTGTAGCATCACGACACCCCGCATCGTTACACCCACCTCCGAAGACATCGCCGATGGCGAGCCAATGGTGACACCCAATGGCGTTATTTTAGGTTTTTACCAGGGGTGACAATACCTACTGGGTGGTATGGAATGGAGAGTTGAGGTCAAGGGGTATCCCTCGGAAAATGTAAAAAAAAAAAAAAAAAAACAAGCATTAAATTGTTAGTTTTTAAAGCTTTTTCAGACTATTTTTACCACAAAATAATTTCTGACATTCTCTATTTACCCTAAAATGTTAATTGTTAATTACTTGGAAATAACCAAACCACTTTTAAAGTAAATATCATTCACACACAACTCAAGAGTAGCTCTATTTATAATTGATTGAGTGCTCAGGCTGTTTTTTTTTCTTTCATGAAAGTAAAAATCAAGCAAACATCATACAAAAAAAAACAAAGCTTTATTTAACTTTTACTCAATTTCATCATAAATAATTTCTGTACAAAATGAAGTCTTCTCTTTTGACTTGAATTAAAATCATCAATAACTTTGGAAATGTCTACTTCAACACTCCTTTCGACAGCCAAAAGAGCTAACGAGGACAACCTCTCCTGGCCGATCGTGTTCCTGGTGTATGTTGTCAACCGCAGCAAGCACAGAAAAAACCTCCACAGGATGCTAAGTTCATTGGAATTGTAAAAAACAAATGCAAAAGTTAAAAAAGTAGAGGGAACACACTTTTCAAAAACTTCTCTACAAAAACGGCAGCTCTTTCTTGGATATTTTTGTTTTTTGACTCTTCCATTTTGAAAAAACATCTCAGTCCAGATAGAAGAAATTTATTGTCCAAAGTGTAATATTTGCACACATATTTTACACTGGTTATTTATATGTAAGTTCCACCTAGATCTTTGCTTAAGTGGTTAATTACATCTAGGTGGGTTAAGGATGTCAATAACTGGCCAAAGTATTGAAACTTTGTAATACTGTTCTACAGATTCAAATGGAGCTTTACTTCCCCCCCACCCATTTTGGAGGGAATTTTACCCTTTGTTGGCAGCTCGGCTGCTCTAAACCCGCACTTGTCAACGATATATGTGAAGTGATTGAACAACTGAGTAAAAAACTCATCTGCTCTGAAGGATTTTAACACTTCACGTATGCTGTCTTTTTTTTTTTTATACAGATTTCACAACTTCATAAGTCACACTGCTTGCCTGAAGGATCTATGACAGTAAGTCGCATTGTTTTAGAACTCTCCTGAGTAATAGCAAGTCAAATTCAAAGTTGAAGTCCTCCATACTTTTTAACAAAGCATTGGCTTGTACACCACTGTCTGGGTCTATCGGTCCAATTTCTTGTAGAGTAGTCAGAGTGGTTTCAAAATTATCTAGCAAAGAACACACTGCTTCGACATGGCAAGTCCATCTGGTATCACTCAAAGACTTCAATGTTGCTGTTCCAACACTAAGGCTTTTTGTATAATTCTGGAGTGGTAACTTCCACCCCTTGCCACCCCCGCATTACGCTTGTGGTGACACCTGAAGCGTGGGATCTCCATACATGTAAGCTCCCCGCCCATCTGCACCACGATGCATTCAAGGTATCTCTCAGCAGCGGATACCGCATTGTGAGATGCCCGGCACAGCGATGGAGGGAGTTAATGAGGCCTAGACACATGACTGCAAGGTATCCTACTCCCGCCTCGACATTTCTGCAGACACTTCGGCAACTACACCTCTGCAGCAGCAGCATTGGTGATGAGATGGCAGAGGAGAGGGACTCCACCCCTCACATTTGCTACATTTGTCCAAATCGCCTGCACTGTCGAACATCACAGCCTGCATAGGGGGCAGCCCCCTTCCCCGCATGCGTTCCATGGCCCATCAACCCTGCCGGGGACATGACCCTGAGCAACCAGCAGCCTGCGTCATACCATGCTCTCATGGGCCTTACCAGCTGAGGCCGAATCACCAGATCCAGCCACTGACCACCTGTTACTCCTGATGGCGTGATGGGTGACCCAGGGGACTGCTGGGACATATGGTCACCGAAGGGGGAGGCATTTGACGTGAATTACGCATCCACGTGTGCTCTTATGACCACTTACACCTCCGCAGTCACTTACACCACAGTTTCTTACACCACCTAGCCAACACGAGCCGAAGTGAACACTCAGCCGCCAGTCAGTATGGGTCGGCAAGAACGGAACACACCCGCCTTTTCGTCATGTACTATGCGTCTCAAATGACTGTCTTGCCTTATTTACCACAAGAGGCAACTATTGGGGGAAAATAGCAAGCAGTTCAACACAGTTTCTTCTCGAAAGCCATAGCCATCAGGCACCTCTGAATTTGGAGGGAATGCCAGTGTGGCTAGCACAACATTATTTGGTGTCTTTTCCACCTGCATAGCATTAACCAGCCTGCTGACTGGGACATCAGTGCTACGTGATCGCAAGTGCATTTAAACTTTGGGAATTAAAATACCGAAATAATATAAAGCGCCAACAATGCCATAGCCGAATAAATTAAATTAATTTCTTCATTAAAAACTCAAACAAGCATGGCTATCTACACCCTTTCCGGGATGGACTCTTCAAGCCAAACCAAGCTCGAACACTTGGACTGGCCCATAGAAGAAACAAACCAGAAACTGAAATACACTTGCGAAAATTATCGGAAACTGGAATGCATTTTGAGTTTATCATTATTCCAGTCAATTTTATGATGTTAAATATGTCCAATGATGAGAAGGGTAACTATGTATTTTATTCACAGCAGACTGCCTATCTAGGCCTTACAGTTTTTATTTCATGTTTCTAGTGCAGTGACATCCCCTGTGACATCACAGTTACAAACATTATCAACACTTAATTATTCACAGGGATGTCACCAACATGTTCAACATGAAACTGTATTTTGTAGCATATTAATTAGCATTAAGATGGTTCAAGTCATTTCTCACGAAAATTTTAGGCCGTCTTCGGCCACCATTAGCAGAAGTCGACACTAAAATTAGGTTTACTTCAGCACAGAGCTCTTCCAGTACCCTAGGAATTTCGCTCTGTGCGGACCCCTTCGGCACATTCATTTTAGNTTCAGCACAGAGCTCTTCCAGTACCCTAGGAATTTCGCTCTGTGCGGACCCCTTCGGCACATTCATTTTAGGCATCAGTCACTTTCAGTTCAAAGTATTTTCATGTAATGGGAATCTTTTGCTTAATTCGTGCAGAGGGGATGACCGTCTGTATTCCTGTCGTCTTCAACATGACTTAACACATACTGCGTAACTGCACCTAGCTTCATGGCTTAGGCCCTCATTGAACAGCAAAGTTACTGGCAGACCACAGTGCCGGAACTTCATAAACGTATCACATATCAGCGTAAGTACATATGTATCAAAGAATTAAGGAAACGTCTTAAATAACCACGAGTGTTTTATTTACTTTACACCTTGGGGTACTTTGGGTTCTGCACCCAATTGCAGCAGTAACAAGTGTAAGTAAGACGTGCCAGGTGACCTACAACCTCGCCAGCATAAAGAGTTAAGCCACTAGGTATGTGCAATTATTGGTAAGTTCATCATTCATAAGCACCACAGATTTACTGATGATTCCAGGGACTCGTGGGCCGTAAACCACACGACCCTTACAAATGCATGCTCACTGATTTATGGCGTCGGAAAATCTCACCATTTTTCGCCTTAACCTGGCAAGAACCCACATTAACATATCTGAAATCCTCAAAACATCAATAATGTGTATAATCATTATTTATTGCCATATTTTTAATTTAATATATTGATTGGTGTAATTTTGACATTATTATACTGTAATATTCGGCATTATCGAGTGTAAAATTAAAACTGTGTGTTCATCATGATGCCATGAAATATTAAGATGACGAAGCTAATACTCTGATATATGTCATGTCCAAAATATGCAGTATTATTATGTATGGAAACTTCACCAAATTAATGGAATAAAACAAACAATCTTCTATATTGGACAGTAATCGTATTTATACAGCATTCAGTTCAGAACTATGGTTTCTGGTAACCGTAATGTAGTGGTGACCTTTAATTTCCAGCTTGAGGACCTTGTTTAGTCCACTGGTCGACCTAGCTGAAATAAAAAACATTGTGTCCATTAGCTTATAACAAATGTATTCAAACAGTTCAACTTCTTGACGCGTATAAAAAATCTAGGCAAGCTGTTAATGTTTGTTTATATATCATG
>NQII01002776.1:0-90727 GCA_002778355.1 Clitarchus hookeri
ACACCAAAATAGAATTCAAAAAACAGTGTCGCGACCGATACGGTACTCTTATGATAAGGGAAGAAAAATAAACGTATGGTAAACTAGAGTCTATCCTAATATGTAAATGTAAGTAACTAGACTGTTATGAAAGTACAGATTGAATAAGTTACATATGTTCCTCTTTCAGTTATTTACTTATAAATCAACAGCAAACACAATTAAATATATTATTTAATTTCTCGAATTATATACTTAAAAAAACTCTGACGGATAGTTTACAAACTAGTTAACCTGCACAATCCTAGAGCGAGAAATTCAACCCACGGTGCCATAACCCTTTGGACCATGATGTAATCGAAGGGAGCCTATACTTTTGGGGTACTAAATTTGCTTTAGTTTATGTAGGTATGCTGAAAACCAAATGAACCACTGGAAATCACACTGTTCTCTCTATCACTGTCAAGTTATCTCATGAACTGCAGAACAAAAATTTGTCTATGTACATCCGTTTCGTTCATTAAAGGCTGTTCACGGTAAAGAGAGTACTTTTGAAAGAAACCTATAAAAAACACTGTTCATAAACGCTACAGTATACACTGGTAATCACGCTCCCAGTTAAATTGGCAAAGAATTAATAAAAATAGTTCTTAATACTTGACGTGAAATGGTGAACGTAATATTAATATTAAAAGTCAGTGGACTTGAACTTAGTGTTTTTTTGGTTTTACACACATTACCGTAGAAATTCGCATGTTAATAATACATTTTTATTCTAACAATTCGACTGTTTTACTTGGACGGCGCAAGGATAAAGATATCAGACCCATGGCAATGATAATTTTACACGCAGCGGAAGGATACAGTATGAGAAGAAAAGAATATCCTAAGCAGGGCTTTAAAAACTCATCAGTTTACCGCGGACATCATATACCTGTCTTGAATCAAATAGCCGATTCTCGTCTTCATAACTGTCCGCACAGTTTCTGTGCTGCTGGCGATGTGTTCGGTTGCGGTCCCGCAAGTTTATGTTGACTGTGCCAAACACAAACGAGAAAGGTATACAGAACTTGGCGATGCAGGAATAGCTTCCACTTGTAAACACAGAAACCGGCCAGTGGTTAACCCCATCAAAAAAAATCTACGTTTCCAATAGTCGCCTTAAAAAAACTTGTAGCACTTTGAGTGTGGTACAGATTTGCTGTCTTAAGACAAGCTAGAGTAGAAGTGAGTCCCGCCTGTATCCACGACTGCATGACCATCAGTTCGGTTGTCCTCTGTGTTCCCATTTGCAATCGTCGTACTGGTTGACGCACAACACCCGATACCCGTTTACTATACCAAACGACGTTCGTTGCTAGAAGGCTCTCTGCCAATATAATGCTGAGTTGACAGTGTTGTAGTCAAATTATCTTTCATATGTAGAATAATATACACTCAGTCATGTTCACTTTTAAAATCTGAATTTTGCTGACGTAATATCACGTTGAAGAGAACCTTGCGAAAACTGCTGTCGAAGTAATATTTCTTCGCCAGTATCTTCACGAAGGATAGGGATGTCGTAATGTTACGGAAAAATCCAAACAACTCAGTTAAATTCAAGCGCCGAAATATTACGTCGGCGGCACTCAAAGTGTTTTAAAAAACTAAAAAATAAAGATACTATCACTATAGAAAAAGTGTACGTTTCAATACTTTATCACTTTTTTTTTACACAGCAGTCGATTTTACTCCGCTTTTGAAAGGCAAATGAAAAGGCGGAATGGCAGTGACGTTGGAAAGGGAGAGGAGGGGAACGGACGGCATTTTTACCAGGTGTCGCCAAAGACTTCACGAGGGGCCGCCACAAGAAAGCTACGTACTGGATGATTCAAAACAACACCGACAACGATTAGTATGTTGTGCGGAACGACAACCCGATCATTTTTAACGAGGGGGACCCATGTCCGGAAAAACATCGTTTGGCCGCTTGGGGCGTCAAAGTTTGACAACATGTCGGATATTGTGATATGCGTACGTTACACATTTTTTCACGAAACCTCCACCAATCTGTCAAGAGCAGCACACCGTGCAGTCAATTACAAAAAGGGTTCGAATTGTCGACCCCCTACTCGACTACGGAGCCGACATCGGCGGTGCAGAGATTGACGCACATGGTCGAAAGCCCCGTATTTAATTAGGGGTGGACTATTCGAAACCATTTTGTAATGTACCGCACGATGTGATGCTCTCGTTAGATTAGTGGCAGTTTCGTAAAAAAATGGAAACGTACACCCATCACCCAAACTAGGATACAACGTGTGTGTAAAAACTGATGTAATTTATTTCAATACTAAATTTAGAGAACGGAGGCTTTTTCAAGGACCAAGGGCGCCAGATTAACTACAAGACCGTGTCTTCCACCCTCTTCTCAAAATTCTTAACCGATGAAGGTTCCGACGGCTCTGGTTGGTGGGGTGAGGAAGAGAGGGAATTTTTCTCCCGTGAGGTTGGCATCATGTTTGCGCGGGAAAGGTGTCATCGCCCGAGCGAGCGTGAGACGGCGGCGGCGCTGCACTTGGATGGCCGGCCTGCCGCCGAGCTCGAACAATGGCCTGCAGTCTCGCGCGACTAAAATTAGCAGCGCTGCGGTCTGGTCGCCGGCCGCCGCCGCCTCTGCCCTCGGCGACGAAGCCAAACTAACTCACTCCCCCTCACCGCCTGCTAACCGTCTACTGGCAGCGCTCCGTCCCCGCGAACCACGCAGGCAAACGTTCCGCGCCACCCGGATCCTGCGTCCCGTACCGGCATCTATAGTCTCTTCACGTTTTCTATACACTTTTTTAATCATACCTATGAGGTAATGTTAATGTACCCCATGTGTAATGTGTTTGGTTGTTTCCTAAATATGCTGTGTATCACAATCACTTTTATACTTATGTCAACATAAAAGTATCTTATTTTGGGTTAAATTTAACATTTACTTAAGCTTTGACGATAAATTATCGTATTCTTCCATAATTAATATGAATATAACTACAGATAATTTGTGTGTGTTGGTGATGCCCGGTAAAAAATAGTTTTCATGATTATTAAATTGTGAGTGCACAATTTTGGTGCGTTGTCCCTTTGGCGTAATTTTCTAGAATTATTTAAGCTTTGTCTGTGTGTAATGGGGGAATAACCATAAAGTATAACTTTAACAGGGCCTCAGAAAAGTTGGAAGTAACCGTGAATGGACTATGCGGTTGCATTTGACTCGAAATTGCTTTGCCGAGCAAGATTATCATATCATGTGATATTCAAAATTGATTCTAAACCAAATTTCTCATCACTGACACGTGTTTGCTAATGGCCATCTTGCAGCGGGTCAAGGCAAGCTTGCACGAAGTATAACTTATCAAGCTTGCCTAAAGCTTGACACGTCGAGACTAGTTAGCTTCATTCAACTCGAGTTAACCCAGTATTATTTGGGGGTACCCGGTCACTCACTGTTCTTTTAAAATTTTCGTGTTCTCTTCGCGTGAAGAGACAGACGAGGTTTCCTTTTAGCCAACAAAAGAACAGGTGTTAACATTTTTAAAGAATATGCATTACCCTCATGAGAAAATCCTCGTAGCTTCAAAAATTATTTTACATAGTATATAATTACACAATTATACAATTTAAAACATAGTACATAATATCATAATTACCTCGATTTTGAAGATATTATTTTCCTGTTAGAAATGAAATTATTATTAATGATTTAGAAGCATGCTCTTTATCCCATATTTGAAGATAAATTTTCATTGAAAATACATAATGGATGTGCAAGTTTTTCGCTGCTTTAAACCTCATAGTGGAGTTGCCAGGTTTCCGTATTTGTTTGTACATTATTTCTTAACATTCCTGGCGATATGAGCTTTCGTAGTCGATCAGTTGATTTTTTTTTTTGTGTCATAATGGCGCAAAACGCATACAAATAATAATAAATGGTGGTATAAGGTTTATTTACGATGGTAACGCATGCTAGGTGTATCTCTAGCAACAATTTATTTGTCCTTAAAAACAAAACTCTTGCGGATATAGAGTCATTGTTTTGATGGTGTTAAACAAGATCTTACAAGAACGTTTCATACCAGAAACAATAATTTTCCTGGTTGAAACAAATTTTGCTGTGAACGTTCAAAATAACACAAGTGACAGTTTATAGTCCATTCACGGTTACCTCCAACTTTTGTGAAGCCCTGCTAAAGTTCTACTTCCAGAATATTCCTCCGCCTCACGTAAGCAAAACTTAACCGACTCTAGAAAATTACAACAAAGTGCAACGCACTGCATTCGTGCGCACTCAGTGTAATATTATTTTGCATATGAGCTATTTCTTACTAGGCATTTAAAACACACCTGTTTTCTCTCTATATTTATTTATATGAACTATAGATGAGATATTATAATTTATAGCTGAAATACAAGTAAACGTGTATGTTAACCAAAGATAAGGAACTTGTATGTTAACACAAGGGTAAAACGCTTGTGATACATGACGTAGTTCAGAAGCAATCAAGAATGTCATACATGGGGTGATTTTCCAATGTCTTGATTCAGTTAATGTGAAGAAACCGCGAGTACACTACATCATATAACAAACACAACAAAGGACATCTTACTGAGGCATAATGATTTCGTAACCCCAATGGCTGACGACCAGACCGTAATGAAAGTTGCAAAGTTCAGTAAGCGTGTCCGCTGTAGTGTGGACCAATAGTACGAATGTAACTAGGCACACAAATACCAAAATAACTGGTTTCCTTGCAGCTGTACTCATATGCGACTCGCTTATAGCTTGTCTTGGATGTCATTGATAGAGTGCAGATCCCAAAGTGATAAAATCGTTGAGTTTAATTTCGCTTCTGTGNGATTTCGCTTCTGTGCCCCGAACAAATTTCTTACATAAACACCACGTGCACCATAAACTAAATTAAGTGCATTCTTCCTAGTAAGTTTATGGAAGCACGTTAAAAAGATTCGATTTAGTGCCATACATTATTAATTCCAAAGTTATTGTAAAATACAACATTTTATTTGACCTACGACGCTTTCTGCCAAACTCCGACAAGGATTTACGAACTGCTTACAGAGAAATAATCGAGATAGTTATATTGCAATAACTTTGGCTAAAAATCTCAGATGTATTAATAGCTATTGGTTTGAATTTAATATGAATGTAGAAGCATAGCATGAATTATGACGAATATAGAGAAAATTGTGTTACATGTAAAGTAATTGATGTCTTGGTGTTTGATAAAACAGTAAGCACGCATTCTATATACGTGCTGCAAAGTCATGTCTCGTATTAGTAGAGTACGATGTTTGCTAGTTAACTGTTACGGTTCATCCATTCTGATCACTGTTTCGACTATAAGCATCAAGACGGGTTTTCCCCTGTTAAGACATTTGAAACACGCATGGTAAATTGCTTTTCGGAAAAATTTATACATGTTATTTATCCAGTCGCTCTCTTCAGTGCATCAATCGTTTTTATCTACTTGAGACATCTCCCACAACCCCAGTCAAGTCCCATAGTTAATATGAAGTCAGCCCACAGCACACAACGATTTTTTACCCTTCGAGCAGTGCGTAAGTAATGAATTTTCATGATTTTTTCTTCAAAAACAATTCAATGTGTCAGAAAATTAATATGTACGTAACATGGTTAAGCTCATTTGGATGGCATACGAAATATACTTCTTGTAATATATCAAATAATTAGTAACGGACAGATACCTGGAAAATTCGCGGAGCCACTTGGAAACAATTTAAACTTCAAACAGGTGTATGTTTGTGTTGATTCTACAATTGATCCACGACTCATTTAACTCCTGGAGGACCCTCGGCCAATAATAAACGTACGCAAAACGAAATGCACGACCAATAACGGCTTCTGGCAGTGGCAGTAAGGAGCGAATAAACAGTTGACTTCTTCTTGAGTGTAGATATAAATGAAACGGTGTAAAGTTTAGCCCAAAGGTCAATCAACTAGTGGAATTGTCCACGTTCTAATAATAGCTATTTTGCACTTTGATCCACCGACATTTTGAAATGCCATAGTGATTTTTCTTGGCCAGTTTTTGGGATAACCAGAACATTTCCTCGGTAGCTATAGAGAATAAAAGAATGATGCTGGTTTGCGTGTAAATTAATTTTTTTTAAGGAGCTATTTATAAGAAAATAATTTATTTAGAAGGAATATTGCTATGAGACACACGACATTAGCTCAAGAGTACGTTATAATACAGAGAGCCGTTTAAACCGCAAACTCAAATATGCACATGCCGGAAAAATTGCCTCACTAGCAAGCAAAACGTTTGAACACCATTCACCAATCAGCGCCTGGTAACCTACTCGCCAGCCAGTAGACCAGCCAGTAGGGAACCTTTCGCAGCACGCAGTAGCCAGTCAGAGACAAGTCCAGTTCCCAGAGCCTCGCGCAGCCAATCAGAGAACGTGCACGCCCACATCAAGGATACCGCCAAGTAATTTCGTGTCTGTGTACTTAACTACTCTGTGGCATTCAGTTATTTTCTTTAAAAAAATTTTATACAGCATACACATTCCCCCAAAATGAGAAAACAGGTGTATAGTCCATTTACCGTTACTTCAAACTTTTCTGAACCCCTGCTAAAGTTCTACTTCAAGGATATTCCTCCGCCTCATGAAAGCAAATATTATCCGAGTCTAGAAAATTGCACCAAAAAAAACAACGCACTGCATTCGTGCTCACTAAGTTTGATCATATTTTGCATAAGAATTATTCCTTATTATGCATTACCAACACATATATTTTCTCACTGTTTTAATTCATATTAATTATAAATTAAATATTATAATGTATAATTAAAATTTTAATGTAACCAAAAATAAGGCACTTTAATAATATTAACACAGGTATAAAATGCTTGTGATACATAATATAATTAGGAAACAAGCAAACACGTCACACATGGTATGATTTTTCGAAGGTTTGATTCTAAAAGTGTGAAGAAACTGCGAATAGACTATACAAAGTACGTGAACGCTTGTGACGTTCGACGACAGTGGCATGACTGAAAACTACCCCTAATCACGTACTCTGAAATCCAAGTTGATTTCCATAAACTGACAGTATATATGATAGTTTACGGTAAATACATAGTAAACAGTATTAAACTTCTCAAGGTCACATCCGGCCATACGAAAGCACTGCGACGGCGATGGAAAACAACATAAACAAGCTTCGCATGTGTTCCGTTTCCTCAGAGTTTTAAGACGTGACTGTAGGGTTTTAATACAGCAACGTGTTCAGAAAAGATAGCGCATTCTTGTTATAGTTTGAAACACAGTTTTACAGAAGAGGGATACTTAAAGCGGTTTCTGCTGACTTTGACCATTTTCAACGATCACACTTGTGTTTCAATAACCAAATTTACGAATGGGCAACAATATATCGACTTTAATTTTTGTACAGAAAACGGATTTACATTTAAATATTCCATAGTTTTTTTTTAAGTTAAAATAGACACCACTTCTTACGTATCTCCTGTATAACAACGAGGAGGCCCCTTAATATACACATAGAGTTATAGGCTTTTCATGGTTTGCTTTTATTCTAAATCTGTATCACTCCGCTATGTGTAAGAATAATTACCGTGGACCGTATCACTTTATGCGTGCGTCATCCAAGTGGAAAACATGGAAATATTTTTATGAAAGTAAATGTGTTAGTAATATGCAAATTCGTGCTCTTATGTGTATAAAACAAACCCTGTCTTCAGTATCCATAATGTACACAATATACTTCCAGTACGTCAAGCCATATAACTACTTCTACTGGCAACTTAACTGATAGCATGCATGCCAGTGTGTACTGTAACATGCATTTATGAAAAGTGATTTTTTTTTCAGAGGTTGATTTCAATAGGGCTTACTTTGCCCTGAACAGCTTTTACAATTACCTGTGACCATGTGACAGTATGAAGGCAATGGTTGCGATCACCGTGTACGGTGGCAAAGACAGCGACAATGTAGGGAAGGCCGTAAAAATGTACGTATGGCCAACTTCAAACTTCTGTAATTCACACATTCTGATATACGAAGTGGACGAAGTAAAATATTATCCACACCGAAACACATTGGATAGTAAAATACCGCTTATTCTGTTCAATATTGTGTTTTTCTTCCATGTTGGGGCACATATACCTCCAAAGAATTTAAAAAAAAAACAACCTGGTCAAAAAAAGTGATAAGTGTGTGTTCTCGTATTTCGCTCTTATTGGGGCAGTGAACAACGCAAAACTATTTAAACTCAAGTTTGTCATGAAAAGATAAAATAAGAAAAAAATTAGAAAACATATAACCGCCAGTTTGGGTCAGATGTCACACACTGTTGGATTATTTTTATTTTATTTTCCCTGATTTGATATTTTTAAGAACCAATATTAATGAAACAAGTCTGGATAACATGGATTATTACAAAACATTGCGATACTGATACGAAACAGAACTACTAGCTCTTGATTATGTCCCATTTAAGTTAACATAAATGTTTTCAACATTTTGCAATACCATGTAATAAAATTGTAGATACAAAATTCGTAATAATTTGTAAAATTTAACGCGACTATAATAAGAAATATTTTAGAATTTTCCTCAAAAATTGCATGAATATAAATATTGATACGTCAGGTATAACTCATACCCTAACTCATGTCCTTGAGGGCATGAGAAAAATTGCCAAAAACCATTTTCATACAAAAGACAAACATTCGCACGAAAGCGTAGGACTTACCTTCTTATAGAGAAATTCTTCATTTGTGTGTCATAATTACAGTTATAGGGCAATTATTATGAATGTATGGCAATATAAACTTTTTATTTTACGAGTTGTTCAATATTTTTTGTGCTGAATTTCACTACGTGTTATCTGGCAGTTGTAAAAAACTTTCACCTTTGCGCTGCAGAGTACATAAAATATCTCAACACCTATAGTTACTTTTTTTTTTAATTTACTTCATAAAAACTTAAATCAGCAGGAAATGAAAGAATCCAATATAGTGACTGATATAGATCCTTTATGTTTTCTCGTGGTCGATACACAAGCCCGCATTGAAAGAACAGATGAAGTTGCAGATATCAAATAAATTTGTTTGGAAATTACTTGTTTACAAAGAGCAATATTTTGTTCACTCAGCTAATTTTCTATTGCTCCAACCTGCATTCATTCCTTTCAACCAAATAAATCCTTGAAAATTAATTTGTTGAGCCTAACACTTATTTGGTAGATCCAACATATATACGTATTTAGTACTCACAACTATTTTACATGTACGTCCAACTAATCGGTATGGTCGAGTCGAATTAGCATTTCGTTTGAAATTAGTAAGCATTTGGTTACCTGGAACAATCTTATGTCTCTTATTACACAATTTGTTGCAGTAACAAACCCAGCTTGTTGTATTACATGCATTTATTTGATGAGCTGTAGCGTTATCAGGTCGTTTAACTGCCTTCGCTCAAAAATACGGCTCGAGAGTTTGTTTGTAATTTTAGCGGTGATTAAGATGGTAACAGTGTTTTTGGTACATTTACTGACGCTTAATAATGATGTAAAATGTAGTCAATCCCAATTAAACAAGTTCAACAGAAAATAAATAAAAGTAAAACTGTAAAGTTTGAAAACTTGTATTTAAGTACATGTACTACAGTAGTAAAGTATGTGTCTAAAACGTTCATACTAAGTCAGTAGCTACGATAGTCGAGGTCGCTGAAGCGTAGTGTTGGAAAGCAATAGTTTCCAACTTGAGACTCGTTCACAGCTTTCACTTCTTTTTGTAATAACCGAAATTATTTTAGAGCTCTGGCCACGAATAAATTGTTATTTTATATTTGTACCACATACTGTTTAACTTGTAGGCATTGTGAGTAACAACTTTTCTCTCAGATAATTTTTTTTATATCACATGGTTTTTGTAAAATGACATGTCAAAGTCTAAATTTTACTGTTTTTGCAATGCACAAATAAAATAAACCAAGCTGTTTGCAGAAAATGTAGCAAGTGTAACCTAAACGCCTTGTGTTAGTTTATTTTAAGATATGCTTATCAAGTTATATGACAAACATTCAAGGGCAGTCACAAATGAAAAGTATGCAAGAATTTCCATATTTTCATCTAATTTTTTTCTAATTAAAAAAAATATTTTCCCGATTTTACAAACGTCTTAGCTTATTCTTTCATGTGAATTATCTCATTGTACAATTTCTAAACCAGTAAAATTGTGATTTTGATATTTATTTAAGAGAAAACTATGCGAGGAAAGAATAATCACTGATGCATAACAGTTTAACAGTACATGGTTTAAATAAAAAATAACAAATTTTTTCGTGGCCGTACAAATTTTAAGATGCATCACAAATGGCGACCAAAAACGAACAACAAAATAATTTGGTTTCAGCAACAAAACATTTAACTACCCCTATGCAGATAATTAACTTGATTGCACCATACCAACTGAAAGCGTGGCGCATGCGTGATATTCGTCGCAGGTATAGCTGCAGGGAGGGAGAGGGTGTATACAGGTGATAGCGTAGCGAAGCACGTCATCTAGTCGCGTGGCACAGATACGGCGCTATATTTCCTTCCCCGCGGTGTTTGCTCGCAGGAAAGGGATTTGCAGTCGCGGACCCGCGCGTGTCATCACCACGCCACGCGCTTACACGCGTGGGCGATAAGATAGCCCCCGGCTCAGCCGGCTGGCTCGCATGATCGATAACAAGGACAGCTGCGACACAACACCTGCAGGTGCCGCGAACACACGTCACTGCGAGCGACTCTCGCACCTGCTGCGAGACTGCCCGCCCGCCTGCCTGTACCAGAGACCGCACAACCATCTCCGTCAGCTTTTCTCACTATACCATTAGCAAAAACAGCGTGGATTGGGTTCAAGGTTACAACACTATTTAGTAAGCAAGTCTTCTTGAGATGTTTTTATACGTCCTCTAACCAATTTTCAATGCAGTTTGATTAGATTCAAATTGGTAAAAGTATTTTCATAGTGCTTGTAATTTAAAAATTAAGATATAAACAAACACGTTCATCATTTTTTATCACGTAACTTTAACAATAATGTTCCTTTGAGGTAGGTCAATGTTGGGTGCACGCTCAGAAGCGAAGAAACGGTCTACCTCATCTTTAGTATATGGCCTACACTGAGGTTACTTCTACTCAGGTTGGGAAGATCAATGTTAAAAGTTTGGCAAAGGGAAAATTTTCGCCATTAGGTAAGCGCTAGTGTCGGCAAGGTACCACCAGATTTTCTCTATCTACTACGCTAAAAAACTGGATAGTTACAATAACCATAAATCAATAAATTAACTTTGTAACTAAGTAAAATCATTATCTTTTATAATTCACGTAGCTAAATATTTAAATTAAAAGTTACCCTTTGGAACACTTGCACCTAACAGCGGGTATTTTCGCTATGCCAAACTCTGCCATAATAAATCACGTTTTGTTTCGAACCTGTAGTAGAAATAACATTAACGACGGTTACAAACCATAGACTAAAGATTAGGTAGACCGCTTATTCGTTTTCTTCACATGCACCCAACACTGGTCCACACCAAAGGAACACAACTGTCAATACCACATGGTCAACAGTGATAAACGTGTTTGTTTGTATCTTAATTTTCNTCCACACCAAAGGAACACAACTGTCAATACCACATGGTCAACAGTGATAAACGTGTTTGTTTGTATCTTAATTTTCAAAAGACAATCACGTTTATGTGAATAAAATATTTTGCACATTTTAATTAAACCAAACTGCATTACAAATTGGATACAGGAATATAAAAACATGTCAAAGCATTTATTTACTAAACAGTACCCTAACCTCAAATCCATTCCACGCCATTTTGATAGTCGTATTAGCAGAAAAGCAGTTCAATGTTGGGAGACGGAGACTGGTTGTACGCAGCCAACGAGATCGGTCTACATCATATCTAGCCTATGTTATAAACATCCCTGCTATCTGGCATACTATCTTACATGCTATCTCTTGTAGGGCGGTACGGAGAAAGAGCAGGTAAGCTGAGAACACAAGCGCGGGATTCTTGCCTTATTTGACCAAGTTCAGCACTGCAGAGACAAATCAGTTTTCAAAGTTCGAAGTATCTATGTGGTGTTAGTTGTTAAAGGAGAGACTGCAGTGGTGTACTCTCGTCGACAGCAGTGGGAGACTTTGAAAATACGAAGGCGTACGAGCGAAAAGTGTTCACCACGGACAATGTTTTCTCTTCTCGGTTGCACCTCCACTCCTCGCGCTCTCTCTCTCTANCGAGCGAAAAGTGTTCACCACGGACAATGTTTTCTCTTCTCGGTTGCACCTCCACTCCTCGCGCTCTCTCTCTCTCTAATGGGTTCCAGGGATCGTCAGTGGCGTATCACTTCATTGTGAAGTTGCTCAAGCCCACAGCTATCTGGCGCGCGGCTAACATTTCCATACAGATCCGTCGACAGTCCCCAAAGGCCCCGAGCCAAATCATTTTGTTGGGCCCCTCCTTGCTGCTTTAGTGCGCTACCTTTNCGAGCGAAAAGTGTTCACCACGGACAATGTTTTCTCTTCTCGGTTGCACCTCCACTCCTCGCGCTCTCTCTCTCTAATGGGTTCCAGGGATCGTCAGTGGCGTATCACTTCATTGTGAAGTTGCTCAAGCCCACAGCTATCTGGCGCGCGGCTAACATTTCCATACAGAGCCGTCGACAGTCCCCAAAGGCCCCGAGCCAAATCATTTTGTTGGGCCCCTCCTTGCTGCTTTAGTGCGCTACCTTTNCCGTCGACAGTCCCCAAAGGCCCCGAGCCAAATCATTTTGTTGGGCCCCTCCTTGCTGCTTTAGTGCGCTACCTTTACACGCCTCGAAAAAATAATATTATGCAGTTTTAGGTATTTCTGTATATTGTTACGTAAATAACAGAACTATTACGTAAGATGTAATAAAGATTTTAAAAAAGTTAATTTCCATGACGACTTAGTTTCCATCAAATTATGAACAGTAATATTTCAAAGATACAAGGAACATTGAACACATAAACATTTTCAATACAGATTTTGAACAAAATATTATTAAGAATAAACTTTAAATAAAATTTCGAAGCCAAGCCAGCCTCATGGTGCACAGGCCTCGAGGATTTTTCCCCACTCCCCCTAATCTNTTTAAATAAAATTTCGAAGCCAAGCCAGCCTCATGGTGCACAGGCCTCGAGGATTTTTCCCCACTCCCCCTAATCTCCCACCTCTTCCGGCGAGCCTGCTTTCAGACCCACATTAATTTACATTTTCAGGTGTTGCAAAGAAGCCATGTTATGACTGGTGCTGTACTTCGGTCGACACAACACTTTAATCATTTTCACAATGAACTGTAGGCTTTGTGCAGGCTGCTCACAATTAACTGAGCGCGTTTGAAATCAGCCTACGAACTGCCCCTACCGGCATACATCGTAACGGGCACACTGAGTGGCATGCGCCCAGTAAAGTTGGTAACGACGAAGGAAAACTAGTTCCATGTTTTAAAGTTTACTTAAAAATACACGTAGATGTCAGAATTAGCATATTTGTAAAATGCGAACTTTTCTAATAATTTCTTACTTTCATTTGACCGGCACATTAATAAAGTGATCAGGCCCGGGAAATTGTTAATTTCGCATAAGATGGAATAATAAACAACTTGCGTACAAGTAGATCTTAAGCTGGACATTCTAGCTAGAGTGCTCAGTTTACCATGAACAAGCTGTAGTAACATGAACTAACCATAACCTGTACCAGTACCATAGTTTACGAACCAGTTGCCCGCGGAGATGATAATTTGCCACTGAGCCTCATGGTGTACAGTTCTCGCCTAAAATAATCTTCACATTGGTTATGTATACAACTGTTTGCACTGTTTCTGAATGGGTTAACCCGAATACGTTTGCATTGCAATTTTCACTTGAAAATCAAGAAGTTGGTTACGTCAGTAGAGCGGTCAAGATCTACTGAACGCAGGTCTTTTTTTTTTCTCCTCTTACGTTACGCCGCCATCCAGTACTAACACATTTCACCAGTCAGTAGTCAATAACGCTAGCATATTTCCCAATACTGCTTACGAGCATTAATGATCACTGCCGACAGTGCAGTGCCAATGAAATAAGATGTCATCGGCTGTTTCAAGTTTTTGTGTTTTGTTTTTAAATCGTACACATATGTGTAGGGCAGGAGTTATGACAATAGAATAGTTCCTGCAGACATTCTACAAAATGCATGACAAAGATAAATACAAGAATGCGTTTAAGAGGTAGTGAAAATATATTATGTGTACGCCTACGGTAACCAATGCATTATTTATATTGACTATTATTTTTAATAAGCTGTGTAATTATTTATTTAGGAGTGCTGCATCTGAATCTTATTTTTTTACTTCAAGATTGAATGTTATTACTTCAGATTATTTTTATTAGCCTTAAAATTATGATGTATAAAAGCAAAGGCGCTTGGACATTAAAGCCAAAAGGTAAATCAGTATAGTAACCTCGACATTCCTTTATTTAACGAGACTTAACTCAAAAGCACAAAATTAAAAGAGGATTATGGGCTGTTTATTATGACAAAATTATCGATGTCTGCTAATTAACGTGTATAAAATAAAAAGAAAAATGGCGAACAGTTTTTATAGAAAAACAAAAGCTATGTTCGCGTGCTAAATACAATATTGTGGGTAAATGTTCTTCAGAAGTGTTTTTTTGTTTATTTTTGTTCTCGAGGGCCATTCGAAGGATTAAAAGAGCAGAGATTCGAATTTCGTCTGCTCGCTTCCCTGCCCAGTCTAATCATANTTTAAATAAAATTTCGAAGCCAAGCCAGCCTCATGGTGCACAGGCCTCGAGGATTTTTCCCCACTCCCCCTAATCGCCCACCTCTTCCGGCGAGCCTGCTTTCAGACCCACATTAATTTACATTTTCAGGTGTTGCAAAGAAGCCATGTTATGACTGGTGCTGTACTTCGGTCGACACAACACTTTAATCATTTTCACAATGAGCTGTAGGCTTTGTGCAGGCTGCTCACAATTAACTGAGCGCGTTTGAAATCAGCCTACGAACTGCCCCTACCGGCATACATCGTAACGGGCACACTGAGTGGCATGCGCCCAGTAAAGTTGGTAACGACGAAGGAAAACTAGTTCCATGTTTTAAAGTTTACTTAAAAATACACGTAGATGTCAGAATTAGCATATTTGTAAAATGCGAACTTTTCTAATAATTTCTTACTTTCATTTGACCGGCACATTAATAAAGTGATCAGGCCCGGGAAATTGTTAATTTCGCATAAGATGGAATAATAAACAACTTGCGTACAAGTAGATCTTAAGCTGGACATTCTAGCTAGAGTGCTCAGTTTACCATGAACAAGCTGTAGTAACATGAACTAACCATAACCTGTACCAGTACCATAGTTTACGAACCAGTTGCCCGCGGAGATGATCATTGGCCACTGAGCCTCATGGTGTACAGTTCTCGCCTAAAATAATCTTCACATTGGTTATGTATACAACTGTTTGCACTGTTTCTGAATGGGTTAACCCGAATACGTTTGCATTGCAATTTTCACTTGAAAATCTAGAAGTTGGTTACGTCAGTAGAGCGGTCAAGATCTACTGAACGCAGGTCTTTTTTTTTCTCTTACGTTACGCCGCCATCCAGTACTAACACATTTCACCAGTCAGTAGTCAATAACGCTAGCATATATCCCAATACTGCTTACGAGCATTAATGATCACTGCCGACAGTGCAGTGCCAATGGAATAAGATGTCGTCGGCTGTTTCAAGTTTTTGTGTTTTGTTTTTAAATCGTACACATCTGTGTAGGGCAGGAGTTATGACAATAGAATAGTTCCTGCAGAAATTCTACAAAATGCATGACAAAGATAAATACAAGAATGTGTTTAAGAGGTAGTGAAAATATATTATGTGTACGCCTACGGTAACCAATGCATTATTTATATTGACTATTATTTTTAATAAGCTGTGTAATTATTTATTTAGGAGTGCTGCATCTAAATCTTATTTTTTTACTTCAAGGTTGAATGTTATTACTTCAGATTATTTTTATTAGCCTTAAAATTATGATGTATAAAAGCAAAGGCGCTTGGACATTAAAGCCAAAAGGTAAATCGGTATAGTAACCTCGACATTCCTTTATTTAACGAAACTTAACTCAAAAGCACAAAATTAAAAGAGGATTATGGGCTGTTTATTATGACAAAATTGTCGATGTCTGCTAATTAACGTGTATAAAATAAAAATAAAAATGGCGAACTGTTTTTATAGAAAAACAAA
Source organism: Clitarchus hookeri (assembly GCA_002778355.1). NCBI lineage: Eukaryota > Metazoa > Arthropoda > Insecta > Phasmatodea > Phasmatidae > Clitarchus > Clitarchus hookeri. The sequence continues at coordinate 16,348 of NQII01002776.1, forward strand.
AGCTATGTTCGCGTGCTAAATACAATATTGTGGCTAAATGTTCTTCAGAAGTGTTTTTTTGTTTATTTTTGTTATCGAGGGCCATTCGAAGGATTAAAAGAGCAGAGATTCGAGTTTCGTCTGCTCGCTTCCCTGCCCAGTCTAATCATANTCGAGGGCCATTCGAAGGATTAAAAGAGCAGAGATTCGAGTTTCGTCTGCTCGCTTCCCTGCCCAGTCTAATCATAAGCCTTTGATGAAAGGCGCCAGGTAGCGAGGAAAGCTCCAGGTAATTAAAACAGCATTATGAACTTCATGCCTTTTCCTCCGCATCTTGAGGAATTATTCCACCCCCTCCCCGCACTCTTCCCCACCCTCAGAGCCCTACCACGATGGAGGGGAATGGCCTCACGTAAGAGCGTTACATCGTTACCAAAGCTTACATCTGTCAGCGGCGGTATCTCGGCGCGACTCCGGGGCCACAACTTTGTAACAGGCAATCAAACAACTCTCCCGGAACCGTTTGCCCGGGACTCCGGGGAGCACAGCCCTCGGCTGCGTGACTGGGGAAGCAAGCAGGTCTCGCTGATCCTCCGGGATCCCTCTTTCCGAAACTGCTCTCGCCCGCCACGCCGCGACAAAAATCTGCGATGCTGCNCTCGCTGATCCTCCGGGATCCCTCTTTCCGAAACTGCTCTCGCCCGCCACGCCGCGACAAAAATCTGCGATGCTGCGGCAGCGACGCGAAGCTTACACATGCCTTGCTCATGACCCTTAGGCCTATCTCTCTTAATGACGTAGAAGTACAGGCAAAGCTGCTGCTTGCGTGCACGCTCAATTTATAAAATATGCAGCCGAACATTACTCGCGAGTTTCCTAAACCACGGCATTAAAATATAGTCCATTTTTTTAATTTGTACTAAATTTTTTTTTGCCTGGCCTCTTTAAAATGCATTTGTAATAATTAGAAAAATCTGGGTTATGCAGAACTAAACAGTAGAGATTGAATACACATCGTGTGGCAAGGCGATGACGCATACCTGTGTCCGATGGTCACAAAACATAAAAGAAAAATAATCAATAAATTATTACGAAACATTGTGCAAGCATTCGCATTTTTTCCCGCATGTCTTTGAGCCCCACAAGTAGTCAAATTAAGCATTTATTCTCATGGAGATAGGCTTTTCTGCCAGTATGCGAGGTAGAAACGCATTTCTGAATGCACTTTTTAGAACATGCTATACGTGAACTCTTGAAGCCTACAACAAATCTAGACAATCCCTGTCTCTATATAACCAGGTAATTTTAGTTACGTGAAAAAAATACAAAGTATCCCTTAAAAAGTGCTATAAAACTAAGTATTGGTATTGTCTTTATGAGCATTAATTATGTTAAAACTAGGTTCCATCACGCCCTCAGATTATCAAAAACACGTTTATTAAAAAAAACCTAAGAAATATATTATTATAAATTTTTTACAATTGAGCCAATATGTGTATGCCACAAGTGCACCCGTAATCTGTAACTTAAAAAACGTGTATGTTTATTAATTAGAACGATTTTTCTTTGAATGAGAACCTCCTTGGAAATGAATCAGTTAGATGTTGCTGNCGTGTATGTTTATTAATTAGAACGATTTTTCTTTGAATGAGAACCTCCTTGGAAATGAATCAGTTAGATGTTGCTGTCTGCAAGTGTCGTTAACCCTATACACGTTTCTTATCAGGGTAAATATAAAAATAATTCATGCCACAAACGAGCAGTCAGGCGGAATGTTTAGTTACAACCAGCAGAACCCTGAAAAGTTTCTGATTTCATTAAGTTATCTTTAAGTAATACTTGAAAATGACTTTGTGTACGTGCGAAAAGTGCATTAGCAAAAAGCTTTTTCTTTTAGACTGTATGCTTTAAGTAACAAAGAAGAAAGTTTTATTTATTTAAAAAAATTCAATAAGTTCATGTTGAATAACGTTAAAAGAACACTATATTTTGCTTAAAAGTTAAGGTAGGTAGGTANAAAAAATTCAATAAGTTCATGTTGAATAACGTTAAAAGAACACTATATTTTGCTTAAAAGTTAAGGTAGGTAGGTAAACGTATGGCTTAACATCTCGTCGACAGCGAGGTGATTAGAGACGGAGCCAGATGCTCAGAGAAGCGGGAACGGTGAAGGAATCGGCCATGGCCTGTAATACGTGAACCATCCCNAGAGACGGAGCCAGATGCTCAGAGAAGCGGGAACGGTGAAGGAATCGGCCATGGCCTGTAATACGTGAACCATCCCAGCATTAACCTGAAATTATTTCCGGAAACCATGGAAAACCTAAATCAGGTTGGCCAGACCAGAAATCAAACCCGTGTTCTTCAGAATACGAGTCCAGTGATTTATCACTGAGCCACCTCGCTAGAATTGTGCTCTATATTGTATTGTAACGGGCTTATTAACGTTCCATGGTGTTATGCCTGAAGGCTATCAGGGGATTCCAACCTAGAACCTCCCGCACCTCAGACCGGCGGTGCACCAACCTACTGCGCCACGGGAGGTACTTTAGAGCTACCGTTATTTAATGAAGTCACAGATTCATCCATTCACGCTTTCAATTTTCCTGAAGCCCTGCTTAAGTTCTACTCCAGCATATTTCTTCACCTCACGCAAACAAAGCTTAACTGAGTTTGGAAAATTACGCCATAGGGACAGCGCACCGCATTCGTGTGTAATCAGTGTAATAATATTTTGCATAAAAGCTATTTATTACTAAGCATTACCAAACGTAAAATTTTTCTCCCTATTTCATCCATATCAACTATAAATCACTGGTAATAATTGATAAATGATATATACGTAAAAATTTAATTTAATAAAAACTAAATAATTTTTCTGTTAACACGAGTATAGTACGCTTGTTTAAATGCATGTCTAGGGAACAACCAAGCACGTCGTGCATGGGTAATTGTTCTAAGCTTCGATTCAAAAAGTGCGAAGAATCCGCAAATAGACTATATGAACAGAAACGCTACAGATTATGGGTTTTCGTGAGAGTTGTTGATTCCGGAACATTTAATAAACCTCACGGTATTCATAGGCGAATTTTGCAAAATACGGCGAGGGAAGGGTAACTAGAACTACCGCTGATCTGCCCTTCTCACCAAGTGAGCATAGTGTCTCAGCAAGTACGGCCACGAAGGACCTCGCCGTTTGTTGAACATTTACAGTAAATGTCTGTGAGTACGGATGAAATATGTCATCTGCATATAAAATACATTAAATCAGAACGATTTAATACACTATTATACTCAGACCGACAATCCGGGTGCATATCCGCACTCAAATTGAGTAAGTGAGAATTGAGCCAAATCAGTGAAAACCGTGAGAATTGAGCAACTGAAAATCAGTGCCAGATAACTTATTGTTATAGTGGTTGGGTTTCACTGATTTATTTGTGATTTCCTACTGAATTTAAATAATGTCACTCCTGTAAATCACTTGTTCCCAGTAAATTTGCTTGATTCGCCGGTCAGCAGTAGCTTTTCAACTTATCAAGTGACTTTCAGTGAAAGTTATTTCACTGATTGATATCACTGATTCGGATTTAGAGTGTAATTATATTATTGTTACGTAAACATTGCACGATTTTTTTATGATGTCTACTTTCAAACTGTAACACTATTTTTGCATCCATTAAAGTGTATTTCAGAGAGAAAATACTGAAAAGGGACGTGAATATATAATATATTTTAAAGCAGTATATTNATCCATTAAAGTGTATTTCAGAGAGAAAATACTGAAAAGGGACGTGAATATATAATATATTTTAAAGCAGTATATGGTTGGACAGCACTTTGTCTTGTTATTCCCAGTAAAACTTTACCGTTCAAAGTTCATAAGATCAAAGTTCGCAAGAGGCGAAAAGACTGTGCGAGTTCACCGCCTTGTGCACATAAGACTGTGTCGATCTCTGCCGACATAAAACCGTTTCGACCTCAACGCTGAGCCCTTCAAGGCCTCGTACATGCCAAATACCTGCAGAAAGACGGTAGCCACCCCTAATGAGAAGGTGAGTCGGCGTGTTTAGGCCAGTTTCTTGCAAACTGAAGAAACCAGGGGCGTTATTATCTGATACACGCCGTGAGTAGCAGTGGTCGTGAGCATATAATCTGAATAACAAATAAATCATTATGTAGATGTTTTTGTAAAACTGGAAAGACACACTCAAATTTACGTGCTGGGCTCATGAAAGTTATATGTAGAAAATTCCTAAACTCCAATAGAAGGTTTTACCCTATACATTTACCCATGTTGAGCACTGTTATACATATACCGGATCTTACTGTGATTGTTTCCTAAATCACTCTGTGAAAAATATTTCGGTAAACTTTCTAAACAGTATTGGAAGTTTTTAACCTATACACTGTAGGCGAAATTCACCACACATCAAGCTGCAAATATAGAAATATTACTAAAGAAATCTGGGAATTTCATTACGTAGTTGATTCACTTCTTTAAAAATGTAAGAAAGCAACTATAATGTACAGAAAAAAGCTTTACTATTCGTGTATTCTTAATATGTGTATACTGGAACGTGGAAAATTTGCAAACAATTTCTTAAGAGTGTAGTGTAGGAGAGTTACCATGGATGAGCGCGGAAAAAAAAGTCACCATTCTCACGTCATAACTATACCCATAAACTTAAATGGTAAAATTGATAACAATTTCTTAGGGGGTTTATACTTAACTACTGTGGAGTAGGCCATCATTATTAGTGAAGCTTAGATTGAATTTTAAAGTCAGTGTTAAGATTTGCACTAATTTTTAGTGAAATCATAAAACCGCATGTAGCAACATTACATGAGAAATGTGGATCAATGTTTTCCGCAAATCGACGCTTTAGGACGTAGTCACTATCGATATGTGTAGTGAATTATTCACATTTTCATGATTCCCATAAAGTTTAATTACTCCTTTCACAGGCACGAGGAAGGATTTAGATTGGCAATAAACCAATCTACTTGGCATCAACACATTTGGTACTACACGAATTACTTGCAGCATTATAGAAACTAGTGTTTTAATGCAAACAAATATGTGCCGCCTATTATCCCTAGCAGTTCTATTAACCGAGTAGACTACATAAAACACTCGCGACAAAACATTCCAAAGCTATGTCGTTTGCTTACATATTAAATTTCCATATTAAAGCAACACTGCGCCCTCCTGTGTGTTAAATTAATAACAACATGATATTTACTTTGATTTATATGACCACTACTTGAATTATAATTACAATGAAAACAGTTATTTTACATTGGTAAATCAATAATAGCGCAAACGGAGATAGACTTGTAGTGGCAAGTGATTTCCTAGCATTCAGCACGAAGCTTGACCATACAATCTCTGGATTGGCCCAGATAAGCGCTGTCAGCCGCACTGGAGACTGCAAGTAGGCGGTTGTATTAATATAGACTACACATCATTTCAAAAGTATTATAACAAGAATTTTTTCCAGACGGCGAGTAGTCTATAGTTTTGATCAAGACAAGGTGAAGCTGGCTATCTGAGAATAAAGCCCGAGATCACAACTGATTCAGGAATTATACCAATGTCTTCCAGGCGCGTGGCACCATTTACTGTTGAGAGGAACACTGTACAGACCTATTTAACCTACATCTGGCACTTTACGTTGAGTAACAGTTCCTCGAATGTTTTTAGACTCTTATGTCTCATGCAGTTCAACTGGTGATGAAAGTCTGAGCTACGTCCTGTACACTCTAAATCTGGATTAGTGAAATTAAATCCATCGACAGTGTAATTAATGATCTGCAAATGAATACCTATAAGTGGAATATCCAAAAAATCAGTATCCACGGCAATAAATTTCAATGCACGGTTTATAACAAATTTCCGTTAACTCAGTTAACTTAAGAAGTCACTGAAACAGTTGACTTCGATGTGGTTAGATATATTACGATGCACATTGATCTATTTTGTACTATTTTCAGCCTTCTAGGTTTATTAAGGTTTGATCAAAACTTTTGCTCATCTTCGTATATTCTATGGATTCGGGTCAGTGTGAAGCATTTCAAATATTTGCACACCACCCATTCTGTGAAAGCTCCTTGCGGTGATTTCGTATAGCATGATATTAGTAATGAATTCCATAACAACAAACGAACGTGTCTCGAAGGGAACATACACATGCACAAAGACATAATTTATATAGTTTCATAACAAAAGTGTTATAAATAGCACAGGCTGGTTTAACGCTATTTATAGTCCATTCACTTTACCTCAGACTTTTCAGAAGCCTAGCTTAAGTTCTACTTTCATGATATTCCTCCACCTCATGCAAACAAAGCTTAAGTAAGTCTAGAAAATTATACCAAAGGGACAGCGCACTGCATTTGTGCGCACTCAATTTAATAATATTTTGCATGAGAACTATTTCTTACTAGGCATTACCAACACACTACTTTTTTTCGTTTTTTATTAGTATTAATTATAAATGTAATATAATTTATATGTAAAATATATGTAAAAGTTTAATTTATTAAAATACATGCCGGTTTTATATTAACAAAAGTATAAAACGCTTGTGATACTTGACATAGTTATGAAACAAACAAACACACAATACAAGGGTTGATTTTTCAAAGTTTTCATTCAAAAAGTGTGCAGAAACCACGAATAGACAATACTCTAGTAACTTAATTAGAAAAAAGTTAAAAATTCACTTGATTCTAAGTATAGAGAAGTTAAGATATAGATAAGTTTATAAAACCAAACGCATATTCATGGTTCGATCAGTAGCAAACATGTTACTAAAAACCGAAGAGTAGGATTGCACGAATCCTACTCTCGTGCTTCTTAACCAAACCTACGAATATGACGTTGCAAAACCTAACTTGAAGAGCTGTAGACATACTGGCCAACAGGAAGAATTGTTTACTTGCTAAAGGTTGTTCATTTTAAAGTGATCACGTTTAAAATAAATCTTTCATAAAAATCACTGCCCGTCTCTACAAATGCTACGGTGCACAGAGACACGCAGACTCCTAATTAAATTGGCAGCGAATAAATAAAAATAGTACTACGACTTGACGCATTGCGAGTGTAGTGTTTACATTCAAAGGTCCCCTGGATTAGAATTTCTCGTTTCAGATATACATTGGAGAGAAAATTGGTATATTATATATTATTAACACATTAACTTACCTAAAAATTCCATGATTTCCAATTGGACGACGGATAAATAAAGTTAGACGGACAATGGTAATGTTAACTTTACAAATAGCGGAAGGATACAAAATGAGATGAAAATTAGATCCTAAGCATGGCTTTCAAAATTACTGTATTAACCGTGAACGACCCAAAGTACAGCTTGTGCGGGCGTGGATCCTAGACCACAGATAGCACAACTTCGTTAGTTCTTTGTCATCTGCAGTATCCAGGATTGTAACGGAAAAGTATTTTTTCCCAGTTCTGTGCAACTCGAGTTTCCCACAGTGAACAGGCAGCCCAGCTCGGAGAGACATGGGGACACAAATTCGACGAGCACCGCAGCTGCTGATAAAATGCAGAGCAATATTTTCCGCCTTCCACCTCGTGCCCTAATGACGCTCACCGGTCTGACAGCTGACTTGATATTTGATCGTTCGCGCGTGCGTTCGAGGGTGAGGGGAAGGTGATGATCCCGGGAGGAGGGGAGGCTGATCTGTGGCAGGCAAAACCCGCCCGAGCGCAGGGGAAGCACCGCATATGCGGGGATGGAATCGGAAATTGGATTTCTGACGTGAACTTTGCGGCCTGTTCCACTCCAGCGGTGGGCCTTTTCGCTGGACCAGGGCGGGACCGTTCGGCAGAAAGGAGATTCTTCACTGCTTCCAGAGTAGTCGCACCTTCAAGTCACCTTGCATCGGTGTCGGGGAGAAACCCTCCTTGTTGAGTCCGCAGACTGGACTAGTGTACACGCGACGATATTTCTGTCTATGACAACCACCTGGATATCAGGCAAACTACTTTTATACATTCCATTTTGTTCTGGCATATTTTAAACGGACTGGCCAACGTAACTGGACCAAACACAGACCAGGATCGCGATTTCCATTCACTTTGCCGTCTAAGGCGCCGATTTACGTCGTTGAAACAACAAGCACGGTGGAAGTTGCCATGGGACGAAGCGTAGTTGCTCCTCTCGTAAACTCCGCTACGCCCGGTTTGCGATACTTACGTAAAGTCTGTTTCATGTAAGTTGGCGAGATTCTGACAGTTCGTCGAAAGTAGCGCCAATGTTTACTTTTCGTTTATGTATCCTTTCGCCATCAGCTGGTGCGTCAAGTGGAGGCTGTATTTTTTTTATCAACACGTCAGCTAATCCACTTGCCATTGTACTGTAGTGCTAAACAAATTTTAAGATATTTTAGACCAAAATCTGCCTAAACAAAATTAGGTTATAAAAGTTAAAATATAAAACTTAGCAAAAAATAAATATTTGTTAACTCTTTTTAAATTTGTCCAAGACAGTGAATTTGGGTTAACATTTGCGAGATGGTAGTTGTAGCTATTGTCACACTTTGGAGGTTATAGATAATATATTCTAGTTGGAAATATGTGAGGTGGAATGACGTTAAAATTGCTTAAAAACTATTCATGCATGTCCCACTTTCTTCGGAAACAAGGAAATGGGTTTTCAGGAGAACAACATGGCGTATAATTTACGTAGACTAACGATTACCAGCCGAATATAAATTACTAGTAATCAAAATCGCTGTACACGAAATATATGTTTTTTTTTTATATTATGCAGAGCTTGCGAAAAATAAAACTATTGGTATCTGTTCGTAAACCTGTTATATATTGCACACAAACGTTATTCTTTTCTGTCTGGTAATGATTCGGAAAAGACCAAATAGATGGCGCGCACAACATGTCAGAGCGAGGTGTGAGCCACTTGCTTTGCTCAATAGATCGCGTCTTTTTAAAGTTGACTGTTCTTCTATTAATGGTTCGGAACGACACAAATTTGAAATATATTTCGTCAAATTATTAGAAAAATAATTCAACAATATTATGCAATACTTCTGTATGCTTTTAGAATTAAAATCAATCACGTATGGAAAGTATGGTTGGAAAGAGGTGATAAGACGTGAAAAAAAAGTTTTGAAGTTGCGTTTTATTTGGATACGGATCGTTTTAATCTGCCTTTCATTTTGAACACATATACATTTCTACTTTAGCGTGAAGTTTAGTTTCTAACACTAAAAACCGCTGTTTTATGACCACGTAAAATAAAACATATTAATTAATGTAGGAACTCTTTCTTATCCGCGTATTGTCTGCTTGTCTTATGTGCATCGGCAGTGCACTCAGAATAGGCAACGTAATATTAATGTTCGTTCTTTCATGCATCAGCTGATACAGGTTTTGTAAATGGCACGTTGTTTGTTTCGAATACGTCACGTTGCCATTCACTGACTAAAAATCTCGCCAACTTATATGAAACAGACCATAATTAGGCTCCAGATAAGCTGAAAAGTGGGGCGTATATTGAGCGACTCAGCTTCATTCAACAATTTAGAGTGACAACCTTGACTGTGTTTGTTCACCTAATTAACAACAACGCATTGTGAAAGTCTACAGAAATCACCTTGGAAATAGTGCCATGGTTATGTCGTGGTCAAACCACTGGTTTCTCAACACGACGAACCGGGTTTGGTGATCGAAGAGGGCGAGCAGGATTTTTGAAAACTGGAAACGTGGCAGACGATGAAGTTGGCCGGTGAGTTTTCTCGCGGCACTTCTATCTCCCCTACCATTGCGTTCAATAGCTGGCCCATCCTCACTTCACTTTACCCCCATCGGTGCAAAACATCTTACATATTAAGCGCTGGTTAACACACACACAAAATCTATCTATCTATCTCATTCTCACGACGGCTAATCTACGAATGCATAGTTTTGGGTACTGGGCTTCGAGTTGCGCCTGCCGTAGCAGGTTTCCTTACCCGCAGTTCACATCCATAGTGCGGGTCACAGATGCAACATAAGGTTGAGAAAGTATGTTGATAAATAAAAACAAGGATAGATTTATATGTAGTAATTGATTTTGGAAAAGGATGCAAATTCCAAAAATATTGTAAGATTAATTTTAACCAAATAACTTTCATTTTTGTTTGAAATTTGTGCCTCTTTCGGGCGACGTAAACAAACCTGCCACAACGTGTCACGGATTGGTTCCATTACACAAGCTCTAACTCTCTGCGCTTGACAGGAAATAGAACTGTCGAACGGCGCGTGGTAAATGCCGACGGATGATGGCCCAATAAATAAAACGATAACCAGGCTAATGTAAAGCTGTTTGACGAAGAGTTGATCTCTTTGCCAGAGCGATCTCATGGGCTAATGTTGATAAACATGCTTTGTTTTACGCAATCTCTCTCAGTATTTCTTTTCGTGAAGAGTTTATACTTACGCCCGTTTTTAGAATCACTTCATAAACTAAAGAGAAGTTTTGACATATTCGCTTGTAATCCAATAAATACCAACTTTCGTGCAATCATTACAATGTGCATGGATAGGTAACTGAATGGTAAGATATTTTCAAAAGATGTTGGATAACAACATGTAGTTAAAATACATATGTAAACGCTATCTTAATGGTAAACCTTCAGGAAAAATTCATTTAATATAAAATGCTATTACAAAATACATTTTCTATTTCAATTTTTATGTAACATTTATTGATATGGAATTATAAACCAATAATTATTTATAAGGACAAGAACTTATGCAATAGTTTAGCTGAAATATAGTTTTCTTTGCTATTACATTTTGTTTTAAAATGGAGTGGCATCGCTATAAACAACTTCTACAAAGGAGTATTTTATAGAGCTCACTAAAATTTAACATACTATCCTACAGGAAATTGACAACTTTGGTGGAAGAAAGGGGGTCGGTAGGACGTTTTTTACTATTACTATTTCCAAAATTCACAAAATATTTGTTAATGTGTGATGCAGTTAAAACACTTAAATACTGTCACGATGGGCTTCAAATTCGTCGAAGGCCGCAAAACCTTACATTTAAATTTTTTTACTTTTTCTTAGTAAATAAATTCGTAAATGTAAAATTAAATCTAATTCGTTTGCCTCGCAGTTCTATGTTCAGTATAACTGTTACGCAAAATATAAATTTCAGTTAAACGTTACATTCTTCTTTTTGTATTCGTTAAAATTTTTCTAATCAGGTTTTGCTAAGCATAATGAGAATTTCTCCAATCTCAAATTAGTAATAAAAACGCTGGCCGAGTTTCGAAAGGAACTTAGCTTTTCTCAGACATTTCTGAACGTTGTGTAATTAAACTACAGAAGTTTTTTTACTTCATAGAAAACGTTGTCTTTTGTCAGCGAGATTGAAACAGAAACTTCATTTTGTCTCGTCACACGCGCTTTGCTTTTTGGTTTACATGTGACGATCTGATTTTTCATCCTGAGTAGGAAAATAATTGTATTACAACTTTTTAAAGGTTTCGCACAGCAGCACGATTAAGATTAAACGAAGCTGTTTTCTTGCCCAAGTGAACTCCGTCTATATTGTATTTTTTGTAATTGTACAATAATTATGATTTATTTAAAGTAGCAAACTTTTGGGAGATTGAAATCTAAATTAATGTTATATTAATAAATTTTGACACGTAAATTGCAAAGTGAAATATATTGCGAAGGACGAAATCAGCCAGAACCAGCACTAAAGATTATCTAATTTACAGTGACTGTCACCAAATTGTATTTATAAGCATTTATTTCTTGAGTTTACTATTCGTTTCGTCCTAAACCACGGAGAACTACTTCATTTTGTATTTTTAATTTATGTTATTCCATTCCATGTTTACAGTGCCAAAAGACCCGTAGGATAAAGGGCTAATAAGTTATCATAATCTGGAATTAATACAACATCTCTGGCTTATGTGGAACTTGAGCACATATCCTTCACACAGCAATCCGGAGACCAGCCATATTTAGTGAACCGGTGAATATAAGTAGGTATAACTGTATTGGCATGCAAGGTCGTGAATACTAGCACCTATTTAAATTCGCCAATATTATAAAATCATTGAGTGAACTATTAATAAAATAAAATTATCTAGAATGATAAAATAATATTTCCTTCATTAAAAAGTGATTTCTCCCAGAAAAATCACAACTTAGTAACGTGGTAGGGCAAGGAATAACCTTGAGCAGCATTTAAATCTTAAGTTATTTGACATTTACGTTAGCGAAAAATTGTACTAGAGAATTTATACAAAGTATCACAAAAACATTCTTCCATTGCATANACATTCTCCCATTGCACACATCGCATTGTGGTTACTGTTACAAAATATAGCATTAACTATTCTTGACGAAACCTCCGTAAATTGAAAGTTTGTCTAAAGTAAAACTATGTCGATATTTTTAGAAAATTTTAAGGAATGCCTGGATGATTTACTTTCTTCTTTACATTTCATGCTTTGATTTCTTAATTGTAATATACGCTAATGTCTCTAATTAATATACGTGCTACTAACGTTTACACTCAATGATAAGAGATTGAGTTGGCTATGGGAAAAATAATGGTTTAAAGGAAGATGAAATCATTTATTTATGAAATGAAGGACTTTAATGAAAACTTTTAACCTGTGGCATTACTCTTGTTCGTTAATAAAACGAGGACGATAAAATATTAAAAAATAAAAGATATAATTTATTTATTGATTTTATATGATCATAGCCAGGTACTTAACACAAAACCAAGAGTTCGGTATTGATAGATTGAAGAAAATATAAAATCGAAAGCAGACTGATTTTTAAAAGTTGATTAAAAGTAGTTTTTATTCGGCAACATCCGTGGTTGTAGTTACTTTGTACAAAATTATTAAATAAATCAGAATTTCAAGACTTTGAAGAGTATGTTTCAAACAAAAACCAGTATTTACGTTATCTAATGAACAGTCTAGTATTTTGGTAACAAAAATTAAGGATACAGCAGTGTTCAAAAATTGTTGCGAAAAAAATCATTTTATTTTATGTGGTTTTGTACCACTTGGTGCAGATAATTTTTTTTACCACTATGTCTTAGCGAACACAACGGCTCTAGTGAAACACGGCCTACTATTGGCGTCATCTCAACAAACGCATATATCTGACATTTAGACCAGTCTTTTTCATATCCGAAGCAATCGATGTGCCAAACAGAGCTGTTTGGAAGTGGTTCATCTATTAACCTAGTTGACTGTGGTGGAATTCAGTTCATCAGTTTCCTTCATATATGGCCAAGATTGAATATCATTCTTGTATTGTTCAGTTGGGCAACAGAATGGGAATAAAATAAATGTACATATATATATATTTTTTAAGAAAAATGTGTTTTCCAAGAAATAATGATTAGAGTAAATGTAATTTAAACAACACGGCCCTCAGACCATTAGTCCACTCCCTGCGCATCACGTTACGGGGAGCTCTATACAATGAGTGACTGTAATAAACTTCTAACACAAACCTGTTTTGCAATCTGAGAAGTTACTCGACTGGAAGATCGAGTTTGTAGATCTCGTCGGTGGTTGTGTAGTTACGCCTACATTCCCCCCACCTCCCAATTAGCCCCTCATCAAACCCTTATTGGGCGAATATGATGAAAATATGTATATTTAACACATTTTGTAAGATTTGTTCACAGACCCTAATTTGTTAAAAGGTATAAAGTTCACGAATTTTTAAATTTTACTCCAGAGTAACAAGTCTTATGCAGTCCAAAAGAATGTACATAACTTCCGTGAATCCAATACCTCTCTTCTACCTTCCTCTAATTTCCTGTCAGCAAATTTATCTACCATATTTCACTTTTTTTTTTTCATAAAACGTTTTTTAATATGTTAAAACAAATTTATATGTGGTACGCATACTTTTTATAACGAATTGGTAGTACTCTCCTAATTTCATTAAGTCTGTGACTTATATAATTATATTTAGTTTTACGCAAATTTATCATTGGGAAGAACCACATTCCTGACTCGCATTCAAAAATTCGTGGTTTACATCCCAAATCGGTGTGCTACAGGTCTTTTTCCATATGGTCTACAACCGTACATGAATAATGGTGTATTTCCGTGCCATATATTTCAATTTTCCTCCATTTAGGAATTTTGAGCGANAAAATATGTATATTTAACACATTTTGTAAGATTTGTTCACAGACCCTAATTTGTTAAAAGGTATAAAGTTCACGAATTTTTAAATTTTACTCCAGAGTAACAAGTCTTATGCAGTCCAAAAGAATGTACATAACTTCCGTGAATCCAATACCTCTCTTCTACCTTCCTCTAATTTCCTGTCAGCAAATTTATCTACCATATTTCACTTTTTTTTTTTTCATAAAACGTTTTTTAATATGTTAAAACAAATTGATATGTGGTACGCATACTTTTTATAACGAATTGGTAGTACTCTCCTAATTTCCTTAAGTCTGTGACTTATATAATTATATTTAGTTTTACGCAAATGTATCATTGGGAAGAACCACATTCCTGACTCGCATTCAAAAATTCGTGGTTTACAACCCCAATCGGTGTGCTACAGGTCTTTTTCCATATGATCTACAACCGTACATGAATAATGGTGTATTTCCCTGCCATATATTTCAATTTTCCTCCATTTAGGAATTTTGAGCAAATGCTACGCAAGCATAAATTATTAACTAAATTCGGCTTTCTTTTCTTTCACAGTGCACACACAATTTACTGTCAGCGCTCTCTGAAATTTATACCATTAACATTCAGAAATCAATGTGTGTTCATTTCGTCATGGCGGAAAAGGCACCATGATTAAATATTACCGCAAAGTAGAGTGTTTTACAATGCTCGTTGTATGCCATGGAGTTTGAATATGAACAATCCAGGTAATAATTAGTTATAGATTCTAAATTATTTAAATGTTACTTGTCAAAGGCACACAGATTCTACTTAATATCACAAAGCACGAACCAAAAGTAAAAATTATATTTAGGTTTCCCCACCGACTGAAAAAAGAACGTATTATACCCAGAAAATAAAGACAGATCAAATATATGCGAAGGCAGAATAGACAAGGAGGGTTGGACGTTTTTTCTAAATAGTGTTTCTAATGTGCATGACGTTTTGAAAGTAATCGAAGCATAGGATGAAGTGTACGTTCTTCTCGTAGATCAGCACATCTTCACGCGNAGCACATCTCCACGCGGATTTCGGAGACATTGCAACGCAGTTCAAGCGCCAGGTAGACGGGCCCCTTAACGTTGTTCTCTGCTGATACCACTGCAAAATAAGGCGACGATAATGAGGTGTTACTGGCAGAACACACAAATGTTGTCACTACTACATATCTGCCTGTGCTAGGCGTCTGTATATGCTTATATTAGTATTCTAGTGAAGTTGCCACATGTTGTTGCGTGGTGGACAAGGAAGCCACTGGCTCTGTGCGTGCCTGTCTTACAATCGCGATCAACCCCTTGACTTGTGGTCTTTCGGAAGAGTCTAAAGTAAACATGCTATGTATGGGCAGTTTCACATGTCCATTGCTCTCAACCGGTCTGCCTAGCAATGCCAAGCCGCGAAAATGACGGGCGATTAGGTGCACCATTCACCCTGTCTCTCGCATTCCTCTTATCCTGTCTCTCTAAAACTTCTTCAGTTGTTCGTAATACTGTTTCGTACGTCTTCTCGGAGTTACAAGTAGACGTTAATCACTCCTACAAAATTTAGCGCACGTCTTATCACATACGCTGTTCTTTGGAACCATTANGTTACAAGTAGACGTTAATCACTCCTACAAAATTTAGCGCACGTCTTATCACATACGCTGTTCTTTGGAACCATTAAATTGATCAAAACCAAACTTGTTGTGCTGAAGTACCAACTGTATGCGCCAAATTCGACGGGTAATTGCTTTAACCGTCTGCCATTTTGGAAGGTAGAATCATATAACAAGTTACGGTTTTGTATCATATCTCAAGAAATACTCTACTGGTACCCACGAATTCTTGTGGGAAATTACTTCTTCTCAATGTAATTTAGAAACCAAATATTTTCCACCAAATCTTGAAGCCAAGAAAACTTTTCAACTTACTACTTGTAATACTGTATAACAAGTTATTAACAATTTTTTTCTAATTATCGTGTGCTTTCGCATTAAATGCTGAGGCGAATAACAGTTTTACTGCTGTTTAAAAAACTTAGCCTCAATGACGCTTCGGCAAGACAGAGGAAGTAAGCAAGGTATACTTTTCTGAAGCTTACTTGGAAGCAATAATTAACGTGTAGACCCTAACATAGTCTCCCACGCACAGCGCGTAATGTGAGTAACGTCTAAGTTCATTGTTCTCGACGGTAGGAACATTCGCCGTGCGAACCGCCAGCTGGTCGCACGCCTCAGGCCAGCATTAACCGATCCAACGGCTTGTAGTCGTTTACACGCCACAAAAGAGAGAAAAGAGTTAAATGCCGNGAGCAAAGAGTTAAATGCGGTGTAAAGAAAGACCATTTTATAACTGTGTATTCTCTTCTTCGCGAGGTTTCGTTACAATCTGCCGGAGGACGCCTTGCCCAAACATCTTGTGAACAGAAGCTATAATCGTCTTGATCGTGCAACATTTTTGTGGAAAATATTGATTTAAAATTTTGTTTTATAAATATTTTTCTTACAGAGTATTTTACGTGCTAAAAATATTTTGAGATTATTAATTTTTTCTTGTTACAACTATTAGCTCTTACGTAGTCATTGCCACTAAGTAATAATGTATAATTTCTCATTTACTCCAAAAGTGAAATAATAACGACGGCCCGGGGCCGTGGTGGCTCAGTGGTTAGCCTGCTCGCCTCCCACTAAGACGAACCGTGTTCAATCCCCGGCCGGGCCACTTCCGGACTTTCACAAGTGGGAATCGTGTCGGGCAATACCGCGGTTGGCGGGCTTTCTCGGAGATCTCCCGTTTCCCCCGCCCCCTCATTCCGGCGCTGCACCATTCTCACCTCAATTACCCTCATTGGCTCTCAAGTCCTCGCTGTTAATATCTGCCCATAAAGACGGCCCATCGCTATTAAGTCTAACCAATCTACTGATTCATTACTATGTAGGCGTAGTAAGGTATGTAACCAAATTCTCATATAAAATATTTTTTAAAGTAACAGGCCTTGTAAAATATATAACATTCCGTAACTATGTTATTTTGTGTCTATCGAACATTACTAAAGAATAAATTATCAGATGCGAAATACCCAAAGGCCTGTCAGATTGATTTCATAATTTAAAATCATACAGAGCCATATTAACTTACTTTAAAATACATGTTTGTAAAGTAAGTATCAAAAGTGTTTTAGATCTTGGGTAACTGTGGAACTCTTCGATGTACTGTAAGTGTAACTTCTATATTCTTGAAAACTATTACTGCATCAGTTATTTTACACATACACACACACACACACACACATATATGATCTTTTTGAATTTATTATATTCAAAATTAGGTTTGATTGTACTCAAAGGCGTTACTAAAAATTAATTTCTCTTTTCACATAGATTTTATTTTAATGGCGTCATATATGCTAAATAAGTAACTGGTGGCTTAGTATGGACTGTAAGTAACCAAATCACCAATTACAATATCCTAAATGGACAAGTTCATATATGTCCACGTTTTACGGTTCAAAAACCGATTCAAGGTAACTCACGCTGTGATTGGTATTAGTACATGTATTATGTCACATTGTGAAACTCGGTGCTGAAGGAAGGTTAGCAAGAAGCTGAGACTATCAATATTAAATTATGTAGTTTAGTTATTCCTTTCGTAGCCATCTTTTCATTACTTGCAGAATTAAAAATAACAATACTGCAAACACGTTGTCGGTAACAGAACATCTGTTATAATATTTTACTTTCTTCCACACACGCACACACACACATTCAGACACACATATACACACACTGCTACGGAGCAAGGAAAAGTTGGCGTGTGATTTTACGATGGCAACATGAATATGTAAAATACCCTGAATGCGTGGAAGTCGTGAGTACTCGGGCCTAAGTGCAGTGTTCAGGCGGCCTAGCTGCGCGAACTCAAGCCGGAGAATGGTTATCCCTGGTCGCCATGGCAATGGAGGTGGGGTGTGATTGCTGGGCGGAGGATGTAACAGCTGTGGACGCGGTCATCTGTGACAACCGGCCAGCTCCAGTCTATCCTCTTAACTGCTTATGGGAGACACGAACTATAATCTGTTCGTATTTCACAGTGTGTAGCACTGCCTTAAGCTCAGATTTTTGTAAGTGACTAAGTAAACACATACTTTTAATTTTCTTACTTGAGTTTACAGACGTTAGATGTTCTGTTATAGTCCAGTTTCATAGTTAGGGTCATTATTGGGTATTGTAAGTTTCTATGGATTAAAGAACTGAATTGCAGTTTACAATTATATTGATGTACTTTTTGTTATAGCATGAGTTTAAGTGCTCTCAGTTAATTCCATTTCTTTTTTTAGTGTAATTTCTGGTGATATATCTTTTCCTCATTATTTCTGAACAACACACACTGCAACAATGTGCAAGAAAAATATTTATAAAAACGAAAGTTGAGAAAATAAGGATTACATATTTACGTATCATGTAGAACTTGTCAATACTAGAAAAAAAAATTGTTCCTTTGGTCATTTCCGGAATCAAAACATACAGAGATATAGAACGTGTTTAAGTACGGCACCTCTCTTTTGAACAATTACTATAGGAGAATTATGTACTCTTACAAACACATATGCGTGCTCTCGGAAGAGATATATTGTACGCACGCTCCTGTAATGTTTGTACGTTAACGAAGGATGTCACCTTTACTTAGGTCTTTAGTGCCCCTATACACAAAAATCTGAAGGATTAAGATCAGGGTGTTGAGTAGGCTATGCACTGCACATCACATCGAACAAGAGGGATGATATTGACTTAAACATATCTAAACGTATTTGTTTGTGTGCGTATATAATAGGAAAGCTTGATTTCTAGTCTTGACAAAGGTTATCTGTGCTAAAATGCGAATCATCTTTGTATTTATTTTGTCACACTTTACGTTACAGAAGAGGAGTGTCAGTATGACAAACGTTAAAGGAAATTGCTGAAAGTTAAACCACAAAATTAACATACACAGCTACATTCCCTACATTTGTAGAAAAGTGTAATGATACCAACTTCTATCATTAGGTTCAACAGCTAGTACCTTTTCAAAGGTATACTGACCAACCGATTAAAAAGGAATGGGTGCGTGTACTTATGTACGCGCGTTAGAAGTTATACTTCTTTGGTGTGACTGAAATAAAATTTTATTATTTATGTTACCATTTCACGCTTATGTGCATTCAGATCTTGTCCCATATCATAATTCAAACTATATAAATGAAACGTTTTTCAATTTGCTTATTACATGAACTGATTTTCTGTCTGTTTGAAATATAACCACGTGCTGTGTTGTGTACCTTGCGTATTTGAGGTTAATTTTAGTTTAATTAACCTCAAATACTTTAAAACACTTTCAAAATTTTACTATACAATTTTTGTCACGAACAATTTTTTTACGGCACAATGTAAGTAAAATTAATTATTAAGATATATGTATTCACAATTAATTACTAATATAAATGAAATGTCTTTTTCAATTTGCTTATTACATGAACTGATTTCCTGTCGGTTTTAAATATAACCACGTGCTATGTTGTATACCTTGCGTTTGTATATAGCTAGACGATACCCGCATGCGCGTTGGGTCATATCCCTACCACGTTCACTGTCAAATTTCGTTACACTGTGCGCGCGCAACTTCCGTTGCACACTAAACTCTTACCTTCAACGCGCCAAAAGATGCATAACTTCAAAAATGTTTTTGCCATAAGTGTAAAATAAGTTATTTTTCCACGTACTTTTAAGTATGAAATAAATGTTTCCGAACATTTATCGGATGAAGGTTAGCTTAGGTTGTTTTGGGATTGTAGTTGAACATGAAACCAAAGAGTAAGAGTTCGTGTCTCCAGCCAATCATCTATCAGAGCTTCACTATGTAACCACTTTATAGAAATAATTCACTTTTAACAACGCAAACGAATTTTTAGTGGCTAGTAATGTTGGAGTGCTTAAAGAACTGATATCTTTAAAAGCAAAAATATTTTACCATTTCTGATGTTACAAAGTCTATGTACTAGTGACGATTTTCCAGCTGTCGCAGGGAAGATGATTTTCTGATTTAGAGCTGTGAAGAACGCTTCGTGTTTTCTCCAAATGTTCGTCCCTGAATCTTAAGCCATCGGAAAGACGAGAGATTCCGAGTTTTACATGAACAGCACTGTAAAAAAAGTCAGCATTGCGAATAAATTAAAATGAGTTTTACGAAACGTTACTGTGGAATGTGTAAAACTAACGTTGAACTTTAACAAACAAGTACTGCAAACTGAGAGTTATATAAACAATTGCGTGTGTTTCATAAAACTGTGTCTTGCATATTTCAGTTCTAGAGTTACAAGAAAACATTTGGCAACTAGTAGACTTATCCAAAAAAAAAAAAACGTTTTAAAACTTACAATTTTTTTTCTGTGAGAGCTTAGGTTCGCTTTTGGTATTAAGAACCGCAGCTCCGTACTGTAATTGTACATTTTCCTAAAGACGCCTTTAAAAATACGTAAACATTTTGACAGTGTAGCAATTACGGCCTCAAAGCACAAGTACTACTCATTTCAGATGGTAACCTACTATACACAGAAAATGCCTACTTTGCGAATATAGTCTTGGTTGAAAATGTTTTCCCTGCCATTATCTTGGTCACTGTCAGCCTTTTGTAATAGGGGCCATGGTAGCGTGGCAGCTAGAGCGCTCGCCTCCCATCAAAGAGAACTGGTTTCTTATCCCCGGCGGGGTCGCTCCCGAATTTTCACACGTGGGAATCATGCCTTACGATTGCACTGACCGGTGGGTTTTCTCGCGGACATCCCGTTACACCGCCTTGTATTCCGACGCTACTACATACTCACCTCGCTTCACCCTCATCGGCTCTCAAGACCCGGATTTTAAGAGTCGCCCAAACCTCTTTACTCCACCCTTCGTAATACCATATTGCAATACCAAATCACGTGCCAGTACTTCTAAGGCTGTGTGTTGGGCTAGCACACGTATCTAACCACATCTGGACCAGCCACTGGCGGGAGTGAAGAGATTCGGGCGGCTCTTAACATCCAGGTCTTGAGAGCCGATGAGGGTGAAGCGAGGTGGGTATGGAGCAGCGCCGGAATGAAAGGGCAGGGGAAACGAGAGACCCTCCCGAGAAAACCCTTCGACCAGTGGCATCGTACGGCTGGATTCCCACATGTGAAAATCTGGGAACGAGCAAAAGTAACTTATTACCACTGCTGACAACAGGCTCTACTTTTCTCCTAAAATCTGACAGAGTCCTGTAAAAAAGATGGCGTGTTAGGATGAAAGTAAACGGATTGCATCATTACTAACCAGCCCAGTTTATATGTGGTTGGGGAGGGAGGATAAAATGGCAAAGGACACCGAATGACAAAGATATAGCATGTAAATTATACATAATACTTATACTGTACCGGGTTTATATAACACTGATGACTTATCTGAATAAACAATCACCATGTATGTGCTTTGCAAGCACGATTTTTGGTAACTTTTGGGAATCGAACCCCATTGGCCTAGGTGGGAGACGACCCCTTACTAGCCGCTGGAGTCGTACGTTGTAATCCGCAACAACTTCTAGCCACGCCCAACTCCTCAGTACACAATTCTCTCTCGCCGAGAAGCGACGCAGACTACACCCTCGAGAAGACAGCCGTGGCCAGGAGTGTAGTCTCGTCCCATATCTCTCAGGTCCCCCATGCATCGCCAGCAGGCTACCCCCTCCCCCTTTTCCCCCGGGAACCATCAAGACCCGGGGGTGATCACATTTCTTCCTAAGTGCATGCATACACGCAAAAGTGCCATGTGCGGGTCAAACACGAGGACGAAACATTCCAGCTTCAAGTAGGAATTCTGTTTTATCTAAGAAGCATTGAATTACTATCTGCCCTCCTCCCTTCTGCAAATAACTTACATCGCATATTTATGTATGAAAAACGCATGCACTAATCTCGTTGACAAGTTGCTAATGGGGAACACTTACAAAATTATTTGTATATCATTAGATATTTATCAAAAATAAAAATATTAATCTTGCTGTTAGTTCACAGTAATATACTAAATACGAAGCAATTTTATTTGCCTTGGCTTTTGTGCGAAAAGATGTGTCCAAGTTTCCCCGAAATTTCAATGATGACGTCTTCTATAAATGCTCTGGAACTCTTTATTTAAACCTCTTCGTGTTGTACGATTTTCAAGGGCTT
The DNA here is from genome assembly GCA_002778355.1 of Clitarchus hookeri. Taxonomy (NCBI): domain Eukaryota; kingdom Metazoa; phylum Arthropoda; class Insecta; order Phasmatodea; family Phasmatidae; genus Clitarchus; species Clitarchus hookeri. The sequence continues at coordinate 38,745 of NQII01002776.1, forward strand.
GATCGACTTCATGTTTCCGCATTCACGTAAGAAAAATAGCTCAGTATATATCCAGTACACTCCACATTCTGAAATCATGTACTATTGTGTCACTGGAGATTCAAAAACTTAAAGGGATTATCGAGTGCCAGAAAGTAATCGAATATCGCCTACGTTGCATTTTTTAACGCCTATGAGGCTGGTGGTTTACCTTTTGTAGTGCCTCCGTGATGCAAGTGAATATTTTACTTAGTCACATAAAAAAAATCACTTGCCGGTTAATAATAGTCGGTAGTGAAAAGCCGTCCTATAATTACTACGCCATTTGGAAACTCTACGCTATACGGCAGTAAATATTTGTTAATGCAAATATATGACTGAAAGGTAATACATGATAGCGCGCGAAGCACGGGGTGAAGCGCCGTAGCTGTTTGTTTTAGTTGACCCTCGACGATGAGAAAGGAGTTCGCACGAGCTATAACGAATACAGGATATAGTCTATTCACGGTTTCTTCGGTTGTTTTGAAATAAACCTTACAAAAATCACCCTAGGAGTAACATTTCAACCTGTTTTTTAAATAACTTGTATACCACAAATACATAACACTGTGATTTACTTTAATGTGTTATTTTCTTGAATAAATGAAACTTGAACTTAATACATTCTATAACTTGTAATATCTATTTCGTATTTGATACGAATTAAAAACAGTGAGAGCAGCGATGTGTTGACAACGGCTAATAAGAAATAGTTCACAGTTAAAATATTGTTTTAACCTAGTTTTTTGGTACGCTATTTGTAAATTAAACTTTGCCTATTTAAATATTTAAGTTTTTAGGTAGCACTGATGCAAACATATTTCATTGTTACAGTTAAAAATATCAGCGCAAATATTATGGTGCTTAGGCCCTAGTGACATGGTGTTTTTTTTTTTTTTTTTCGTCTGAGGAAGAAATTTTAATAGGAGGACCGGAGCTTGTCACACACACACACACACACACTCTCTCTCTCTCTCTCTCTCTCTCTCTCTCTCTCTCTTTCTCTCTCCTCGGGAAGTTTCGCAACTTGATTAGTAGCAGGAAAACTATACATGTTTTCAATTTTAGCATATTTCATACTTATTACAACAAAAATAATGATTTTTGAATTTGTAATTTAAAACTGAAACTAGATTTGAATTTTGGGATACGTATTACAATATATCTATGTGTGATGGCGGGGTGGTTAAAAATCCGAAGTTGGCAGAAGTGGCGACTAGCGACGTGACATGGCGTGTTGCTTATGGCAGAACGGAACGAAGTGTTAATTTTTCTTCGTGCAATGCGAAAAATACTTTATATTACCACATCAAGTTTATACACATGGCGTTTTTTAAAAGTACCTAGTTAAGTTACGANATGCGAAAAATACTTTATATTACCACATCAAGTTTATACACATGGCGTTTTTTAAAAGTACCTAGTTAAGTTACGATGTTGTGCTAAATCTGTATTTCCACGGCAGGAATGAGTATACTGTAACGTGTGTCGTGATCACTGCGTGTGAGAGTATTGTTGCCTTTTACGTTACGCTGGGTCAGTATGTGGGATTGCAAATATTGGACGTGCGAAATTTGTACATTTTAACCGTGAACTGTTTTATGAAGAAATGTATTATTAGAAAGTCACGTCTGTTTATTTATCACAACTTTGTAACTTTGCCCTAGGTATTTGAAACACTATTGTGTAAAGTGCTTACGTGTCTGTGATTTGAATGTTTGCCACAATCTCAAGAAATTACTAAGTCCAGCCAGAAAATTTTAAATAAATAATTTAATAAACCTAGTAAAACCAAGTACCTTTGCAAATAAATATGGGCAGAATAAAAGTTAGTATGCATGTTCCCCGCTATATTTTAAGTTTGACGCTACTATGTACAAAAAAGTAAACGACGCGAGTTGCGTGCTTGAATTTACTGTATTTTTGTTGGACTGGTTGCTCCTTCGTTTTAATATTTATTACAACTGAAGCTGGCCTTTTAACGAAATAACTCNTATAACAGGTTTAAACACAGTCGCGGAAAAATATTAAGGTGTATTCCGTGTAATATGATATGTCGTGTATAACAAATGTTAACAACGTAAAATAATAATCTTAAGAACTATCGTCAATACAGACATTGTTAAAAAGTCATAAAGCTGACCCAAATATGATCATTGGTTTAAATTGTGGACATTCGTATGAAATAGTTTTTCAAATACGACCAAATTTTTTGAACAGTTTAAAACAGTAAACAAAGTGTTTGACAGTTGAAACGTAGAAGTCACATGGCAGTGTTTATATTTACATGAAGCGGAAGGATACATAATCAGTAACCAAAAGTAGAACTTTAGCAGAGCTTCAGAAAAGTGTGAAGTAACCGTGAATAGACTATACACACAATCCTAAATGTTGGAAATTCTCTCGCGAAAGGTTGGGGTGAATGTCGTAAGGTGTTGTTCAGATGCAAAACCCATAAATATTCAAAATGGGAAAAAGTTGCAATCCGCTCAATAAACAAAAAGCACGGAGAGACGAACGATTTCAATAAAAGTGTTTTTTTTATCTAACCATATTTCCATAATGTGGCTTAGTATATTACAGTTACATTAACATATGCTTCACAACTGCGTCATAACGACATGCTAATATAAGGTTCCATTAGTGCGTTATTGTTTATTCATATACACATCCTTTGGCTTTATAAGACTGTAAGTGCTGTAAATAATGTACTCTCAGTTTGGTTAATCTGTCCAAGTACGTACACTCAAAATAGCTGGAAACAAAAAGGTTTATTTTATTTGTACGTGTTGTCATTATAACTATAAAGACATTAGAGTCTATTCTGTAAAATGTTTAGAATATTTTATCAAAAATGCTCTGAAACTAAATAAGCACATTATTTAACAGAGAAAAATATTCCCACGAATGTATATTTACATATAATTTGCACTTATTTTTGTATCTGACAAGTTCAAAGTTTGACGTTAACAATAAATTTGAACAAGTCACAACCTTCAGTTCGTCAAATTTTTTTAGTAAGACTACGATTTAAGAGCGCCGTATCTCTGAGTATAACATCTTCTTTTTTTTTTTTTTTTTTTTTTTTTTTTCAAAGTCAATTTCTCTTCTTTGTCCAAGAAAAGCAGAGTATAACGCTTTTAAAATATCTGGCTTATCGTGAACTGCCGCTTTCCTGTTCCGCGAAAAAACCTTTCAGAAAATTGTATTCTTACGAATATCACAAACGTCCTGGTTTAATATGACTGTAATTCCAATTCCGAAAAGACATTTCACAAGTCATTTCTTCAAAAGAAATTAAAAGTAAAAACTGCATGTCTATCAAACATTGAGAAATTAATTATATCACAATTTATTCAGCAATAAAATAAATAATAACGTTGAAAACCCAACCCTTTTTTAACATATTATTTTAGGAATTAACTGTTTTGGTGTGTTTGCACTTTCACTGAAGGTTAGACTTCTATGCAATTGAACTGCGTATATTAATATCAATAAATTATATTATTTAAATATTGCAATAAAATTATTATCAATAATTAAACATCAATTTCGTTAATTATCAAAACAATTATAATAAAAAAATTACTGTCACTAAGAATACATATTTGATAACTAACAGAAAATTACTTAATAGTTAATAATTTTGGTTTAGTAGAAATTAACTTGTGTCTATGATAGTGAAATATTTCAGATACAAGTAACTTATTCCGTAGTACACTTCCTATTCGATCACTACGAAATCTTAAAATCATACTTCTCTTTTCTATAAGTAATCCGTTATCATGTGCCAACCACTCCCTCCCCCAAAACTTTTGAATACTTGACTCTGTTTGCATCAAGCTGAGAATTCCAGGATAATTTTAAATTTTGTATCAAACAGTTACGATTTTATCTATCTTATTCTCTGTTTAAAATTTAAGGTATTTCAGATAGTATCACGTCATATCTGTATAACATTTTAGAAATGTTGGATCAAACATGTTATTCAGGTGGTTCTTATATATTAAATGTATCCCTTAATTAGAATATTTATCAACTTTTTCATTTTTAATAAGAGCGGCAACTTAAACTCGTTTAATTTAGAGTAAAACCAAATTCAAATAAATTTTAGATTTCACAAAATATATACAAGTAATGAATGTGGTTTTTGAAAGGCTCCGTTTTAACAGTTTCAACCCAAATTGCTAAGCTGTCTAAAAAGTCGGCAGCATTAAATGGGGAATCAATGTTAAAGAAATGTCTTCTCAATGCATCAACTTTGAAAATAACAGTTTCAAACAGAAAGTATTTTACATGATATTTCTTAAAGAATAATGGCACGTTAACAAATTTTGCAAAATTTTATGTTTATCTTTTTATATTTAACATAATTTTTTACATTTTTCAACAATTGATTGATTTTTTTTCTAATTTATTAACGTAGCAGTATTTCCTAAGAGTGTCACGTAAACTATTTTTTTGTTTGAAATATTTATCTTTTAAATTGATGCACTGAAAAGGAATTTCTTTAACATTGATTCCCAATTTAAACTCCGTGTCAGCAGACTTGGTACGAAGAGTCCTTAAAAGGTCTGCAATCATAAACTGGCTTGGAGCGAACTTTGTGGGTGGTTAGCCCATATTGATAAACACATAGAAAGGCAATTTTCTAAGCCACCTTTCTATATACCGGCTCTCAAAACTCCTGCGGTGTAAAATGTTACCAAACAATTGCCATCCTATCTCAGAAATTGTATAATTATCATTCCCAAAAAGCTTTTAAAAGATTTACATAATAATTTATATTTCTTCAATATGTGAAACGAAAGTGTAAAAAGCACTTCTGTAAGTAACTTCATATGGCACGAGAACACATAATTACGTCTGTCGTTTCTGCACTTGAAAAAGCTCGTTCGCAGCTCTTAAAATCCTAATTAAATTTTGCAATAACATATAACCAGGGTGAGCGAATTAATGGGCGAGACTGCAGAGAAATTCCCCAAACATAAATGTTTCCTTGGCTTATGTGACGAAATTATATTTCTGCCAAGGAAATAGTTTTCCTCTGTAACATACGGATATATGTTTTTAACCTACATGTCACAGTACAGTTATTCTCTTGTGTTCAAATTAATTTTTTAGTTAAGTGCACATACATTACTTTTTTATTAACGATCATTTTTGCAGATTTAAAATGTATGTTTTACTGTCGCAGCTGAACGTAATGTCCCATCCAGGCTACAAGCCGTTAACTCCACAACCCCGAGGCTTGTGGAATTAGCAACTTGTGGGGATGAGTGGGACGTTAGTCAGGTCAGTATAGTTGGCAAGTGTCATCAGTCTTCCCTCTGCCCCGTGCGTCACTCAGTCCAGAGTCCTTCGAGGTGAGCAGCGCGGATTGTTTCTGAAGAAGCAGTTCCCGCAAATGGACCTGGGACACATCACACGTCGCTCCCTCCGTTCGCAGCCACGGCCCGGTGGGGCGGAAGAGCCAAGTTTTTCCATCCGCGGCCGACCCGCCAAAGTAATTCCTTACTGTTGCGTTGTCCGAGTTGGGACAACTCCTGGAATAGTTCCCCCGAGACCGAGAATGTGTCCCCAGGGAAACGCTAGCTGGGAAACATACTCTAACTCCGCGAGAAGGAAAATGGACAAAAACATTTCTCGATCTGGGATGGCTTATATAGAGCTGCAGTATATTATATATATATATAATTTACCTAGAAATGCCAAGAAATAAATCATATTGTAACTTTTTAGATTACCCTAAGCTTATCACTAGCGTATTCAGGAATCTTAACACGGAAGGTGTTACACAAAATGGTTCAATTCTAAAGTATATCTCCTTTAGTGTAATCTTAAAGGCTAAAATTTTATGGCATGACTTAACCATACAAGTAATTTTCAATACAACAGTATAATTAAATCAACTGAAACCACGCGTGTTTCTGTTCGACACTAGCAAGAACATAGAGGGGCCTAATTCCCGTAACAATACTCCCGTCTGAAACAGCATGTGACGTTGCAATTTAACGTGCAGCGTAGGGGCATGACTCCATTAAAAAAAACACTCAAAAATTGTCCAATATTATACGAAGTTTTCACAAATAAATATATATGTCATGTCTGGCTGTTTATTTCGGTGGTTAACTCATTTTAAAATAAATTTAAATTAAAATAAACGCAATATACGGAATAAATATATTTCAACGTTCAAGACGCGTATTATCATCTTCAAAATGCAGGGTTGTGGCTTTAATTATTTTTTTTGTAATGAGTGTCCAGCATTACTACCCAACAGTACACCACATATCCGTTTCACACAGGCTCTGGACAAATTCTTATCGCCATACACTGAGAGAACAGTCGACGAAATATTTTTCTGTATAGAGCCAAAAATATATTTAGTTGTGCCAAAAAAAAATTTTTTGAGTAAACCAAACTTTGAAAGCAACAAAATTAATTTTGTTCATATAAAAAAATACACGTTTGAAAAAAAACCATACGTATGTGTTGGTCCAAAATAAATTAGATTTTTAATAAAGTATTTTTATCAACTGTATATTCGTTTGGGCGCTCTTTTGCTTGCCTTCGTACGAAAATACAGCTCGAGAGTTTGTTTGTATATTTGGTGACAATTAGCATAATAACAGTGCTTTTTAGTGCATTTATTGATCCTTAACAATCGCATAAACATCCTAATAAAATTTATTTAACCGGAAACTATAAAGTAAAGCTGTAAATAATGAAATATTTATTTGCGCGCGCTATCTAGTATTTAAATGCGTATTTTATAACATTCTCATTTCATCAGTACTTTTTTTAGGTTAGGTTGCTAAAGCATTACGCTCGGGCGCAGGTGATCTAGGTTAGAATGTCGGTTGGATTTTCAACTCTTTTTTTATGCTAACCGAAACTGTTTAACGTACGTAGAACCGAACAAATATTTTGTTGCACCAACCAAATCTTTGTTTGGGGAAACGAAATAAGACCTTAAAAATAATTTGGTTTCAACAACAAAATATTTCAATGCGTCTATACAAACCGTTAATTTGGTTACACCAAACAAACTTTGTTTGATTCAATAAAACATTTTCGTCAGTGTATATTCTGCAACCAGCCGTCAGATTTTTTAAATCTGCACAGGTTAAAAATTAAAAATCAACCTATTATCCGAGTTTCACTCTGACCCACTTGTTTATGATGGAGATACCATGAACCTACAAGGTTAAGTATAGCCCCTAATCGTAGTATTGGAAGCCAAAAAATGTGTCTTGTGGCAGATGACTCTAAACGTCTTCATGCTAAGTTAATGCTAGCTTATTTAAAAAGAAGCTGCTGCCATCTTTGGGTAAAAATAAAATGTTTCGGTCATTGATCTTGCTAATCGTTTTACTGCATAAAATAAAGCTGAACATTACGAGCACCACCTATCCTCTAATTGGCAGGCCTGTCTTACGGTTTCTCTGAAGAGCATCAGGAAATTTTAGTACACTCGTATTTGCATAAGGAAACAAGAAAAATGATCAGCCTATGTCAGCAATTTCAAAAGAGAAAAAAAAACATGCCCAGTGATAATCCTTCTGTGATGAATACTCCAGCAAACGAAGGAAACCTCACGCCTTATTTGGTGCTCGTGAGGTATCTGCTTCACTCTGTCACACTGAGTGAACCTCGGTATCTGACGAGAGAGCTAAATAATTGGGGAATTAAGCACCTGGTTCCTATAACCATGTTGCAGCAGGGGTAATTCCAGTACAACGCTTACCTCACTGGTAAACCAAGCATCACTGAGAGCTTAACAGCAAATGTAACTGACATAAATAATATTTTAAGAGGCATCACATATGTACTATGGCCAAATGTTCACTGGCTTGTGGGACCTACCATCTTTCAGCATTGACGACAGAAAAAAACAGCCGGATCTTCCTGCTTTCCAAACCCTGGACGAGGCAATGCGTGAGGAATCTAAATAATCTAAGCAAAATATGGTCCAGGAGAGGCACCAGAATGTCCCAGGTCACTATAGGCACATTCCGGCGCTGCTCCATACTCACCTCATTTCACCCTCATCGGCTCTCAAGACCTCCTTGTTAAGAGCCACCCAAATCTCTCATCTCTCAAAAACTCCAAATTTCACAATAATACGAGGCCAGCGACCAACCATCGAAATTAATCCCCCGAAACCAGCGACCAATCCTTCAAATTAAGGGTCAAGCTTACTTGTGCTAGAACCCACTTTCCTCCCAGGAATGAACAGCTCTGTTTGTGCTTCGCGATTCGGTAGAATGGCCTTACTTAATGGTTCAGAAGCACGAACCATTAAACTGCATATATGTAAGTCCAAGAAAACCACGAAGAGCAACCACGAACTAAAATACTCAATATAGATCTCAAATTGGCGCGCTTCCATTGCTTATGCGGGATTTATATTCGGAATTCGCGGCCTGGAGGAAAATACTTTATGACCTTAAGTATTGCATGTGACCTGGAAGGATAGATACTCAAACCTTTTTATGAATGCTGTGAAAAATGAGCAAAAAATATTTATTCTTGTGTTGTCAAAAGTACTAGTGGGTCCCTTTCTTAGATTCTGTTTTTTCCAATATCAGTAAATATAAACACCTCAAAAAAGTTTGGAATATACATAAATAAAGCAATAAAGTATGGAATATACATAAAAGGAAACACAACAATTATACGTTACCAACGGTACCGATAAAAAAAACGTGAAATTCAAAGTGTTTCTAACAAACAAACAACAATTTTCCAATATCACAGTCAAATAAACACTAAAGGACAACAAAATTAACATATTGGTGTGTCTAACTAGGGCGAGTTTCTTTCTTCCCACTGCAGCTTAGTACCGTGTAAGGCCTCCATGTGCATTGTACAGGTCCCTAACACGCCGTGGCATGCTTGTAATCAATGTGTTGATGTCATCTTCCGGACGAAGGTTCCGTTCCATCTAGACAGCTCTTATGAGATCTGGAAGTGTTTCTGGAGGTTGTGGACGATTATACACTGCTATTTTTAACTTGTCCCAGGCATTTTCAATGCGTTAGTGCTCTCTCTGTTGATCACAAAAGAACTATATAATTCCTACCACCCACACTGTCTTATTGCATAATACTACAAACTTTTTGTGAGAGGTATATTTACATTTTATGAATAAAAATAAAAATTATAAATGTATTTTGTTTGAATGTCATTAAGTGTTATGTCTCACTTAAGATATTAACGTGTAAATTTGAAGTACTTTTTTTTTGTTTATTGTTTTTATTGTATTGATAATCGTGCGAAAAGGCATAATAAAATTATTTACTCTTTGTTTGTAACTTTAAACCAACTGAAATGATTGTCATCCTGTACAAGGAAAAGTTTTATTTGCAAGCGTGTCCTTCAATTCATTCCAGAAATAAAAATCATTGCAACTACAACGGCCAGGCTGAAAAGAAAGAATAAGTGACTATGACATCCATGTATGTTATATTCTACACCAAAACACTTTTTTTCTGTGACGCGCATAATTTTGTGAACACTTCGTGGAAAAAAAATAAATAGGTTTTCTTTATTTTACAAATATAAGTCACGCATTGTTTTATAGTGAACCATCCATATTAATTGTTAAATGCTAGTGTATTAATTTTGTAGATATAAAAAGCTCTGTCTGTCTAGATGGTCTCTACATAGTGTACCTCTTGCCTGTGTGGTTAATCAAACTCAATGATAGCAATATAAGAAATATTGAATGATCTTAAAAATTAAGTATGTTTGTTATTTTATTTAAATCCGTTTGTTATCACGCAAGGAAAGTAAACAAATATTACCAAAAATTCATTTTAATGAAACGCGTTTTCTTAAGAGAATTGACTATAGGTAAGCGTCTGTGAGAAAAATATTCTAGTTAGTATAATTAAAAATATGATTTGCTTTAGTCAAATTTAAAATTATGTATTAATTTAATGTTATATTGCATAATAGAAGCTAACACTGCGAAAGAAAATGCAATTTACATGAGTAAATAATTATTATACATATATATATTATTTTAAAAATTCCTTTGCTAACGAAAATAATGGCGAGACGAGGTGGGGTGGAAATGTAGTGAAATGAATTTGAAAGAAAACGTAGCGACGTTGAGGAAACCCCAGTACGGTTTTCAGCCTCACTGCTGACGTGATAACTCCTCTCTGAAATATTCCTGGTCCATCAAAGTCCCTGAAATCCATTTGAAGAGCCCAGAACATCTAAGCACACAGCCAAATGTATCGTCTTGTAACTCTCATGATTGCAAAGATGTGAAACGGTAATTTCATTAACTTCGTTCTTTTAGAATATTAGTTAAAATCTTCGCTTTTTAATACGGCTAGTTAATAATTTAAAGATGACTACTAAAGAATTGAGTTGAGTGGCAATGGTCTAACTCAATTACAGAATGGCATAAGAGCCAGGACACGTAAAGCGTTTCAATAAGAATACCTGACTGCAAATGAGTAACATTTCAAATATTGATAATGATGTGAAAAGTCATAATGCAATGCATTGGGAGTATAAAACTAGCGTTTTTTTTCTGTTACCAATTTCTCACTATGCTAAACGACCATTTAACATCTTCTCATCACCTGCTGCAGAAATAAGTGTTTGAATATATCCAGCAGACTGAGGCTTCGCATTGTGCTTATCAGTAAGAGACTGGTTAGATTCAAATATCTCCAAATTAACTGGACGACGTGGCCGTGTAGAATGGGCTCAATAATCATTTGATTTGAATCTACTTACGTTCTGTGTTGAAAGCAAAATTGTTTTGAAAAAAAAAACTGATACGTGGGTCATGCAACACGGAGGCCTATGCGCAGGTTGATAGGATGCCAATTTCTTAGAACGTGTTAATCGTAATTTTGCTTCCCGAGTTGAACACTGCATTGACAGTGATATACACGACAACGAATAGATACTCTTATGTAATTCAATTTTCTAATATGGTTTATGTTTTACATGTTACAATATCTACATGTATTTCTCTGTATTTTTATATATTAGTGTACTGACCTTTGCTTTCATAAATTAGTCAATGTGTATTAGAATTTAATTCGAAATCTGTGTTACATAGGTTGGCAATCAAGTCGAACTACGGGAAAACGCGAATTAAGTCATATAATTAAAAATAACTGGCATTGTAAAACTGACGAAAACCTTAACAAAAATTTCTATTTGCGAGTAAATATGAAAAAATAAACATCAGAATATAAGTGACTTATTATCCACAAAGAAGTGTTAACTTGCCAGAAGACTGTGACACATACCGTAGTTCCTGAAACGTCGTCACTGACAATTCGCTTTGTATGCTGTTTCATTTTCGTTCTGTTTCTTATCTGATTTCTCACTATGTAGTCTTCTTTGTCCCATGTCGTTTGTTCNTATGCTGTTTCATTTTCGTTCTGTTTCTTATCTGATTTCTCACTATGTAGTCTTCTTTGTCCCATGTCGTTTGTTCTCACACTACAATCTCATGCCTGATTTGCAATGTGGACAACTGACGCATAAATGATGTAAAGGTTCGTTCTACTCAGGTTGGGAAGAAAATGAGATTCCTAATGGATGGGTCTGGCATAAGGAAAATTTCCGCCAGAAGGTGCACTAGTGTTCCAAAGAGGACTCTTTTAAACTGGCTACAAATAGATAAATTGTGTTTAGTCCAAATTGTTACATATACATGCCCAAGTCAAAATATTAAGAATTTACTTTAGTTTGTAACTATAATACACCCCCTCCAATAGTGTTTGAAATCGTAAACGGTGAGCATATACTAGTGTTTGGCACTAATATTCNAACTATAATACACCCCCTCCAATAGTGTTTGAAATCGTAAACGGTGAGCATATACTAGTGTTTGGCACTAATATTCCGTAAACACGAGCCTTATTAGTAAAAAGAAGTTACAATTTAAAGGACAAAATAAAGACAGCTGTCCTCAAAAAAAAAAGAATATTCGGTTCATACATATTTAAAGTAATTGTGTAATATAACATTTTGTTAAATTCAGTTTTACGACATATTATTAAACACAATGTCGATATATTGTGTTACATTTCTACTCTAGTGGGAACAGCAAAGTTTATTTATTATGATATTTCTAACACTACAAAAACAAAATATTGTCTTAAAAAATTTATTTTATAAAAATTTATATTACCTCATTAGTTATTATACAAAATAGAGCAAAACTGGAACACACGCAACACCAGTGATACCTGGCGATGAAAAATGTTCTTACCAAACTGTTTACATTGACTTCCAAACCTGAGTTGAATAAATCTTAGTCATTGTTTTGTGCTAAACGATTATGTCAGCACGGGTATTGTCCGCTTGAAATACTACTAACGTATGCAAACAAATCAGTCATATCTGCATCCTTTATTTATGCTACTTTCATACCCCGAATTTATACTGCATCTCAAATATTTGTATTATTATTTCCCGGAAATTCAGTTGGTAACTTGTCCTGTCCACTTTCATCTCTCACCCGCGATTTTTTTGCGTGTAAGTAGTAATGGTAATGACTAGCGAATAAAATTTGAAGTCAATGTAAATAGAAGAGTGAGAGAAAGTTTTGGTGTTAGTATGCATCTGCGCACGTATATCAGTCTAGCAATGTATTTATCTTGAAGATGCTGGAGTACACAGTGATGAACGAGTTGTATCGAAAGTTAAATAAATACATATAACCAGCAGAGATAAAAACAATACATATATTTAAAGGACTCATCTATACACAGCACGAGAAGGCAGAACACTGCTGACATAAATAATAGTGTTTGATGACGCCTGACAATTGAACAATTTATAAACTACATAAGAATTCAAAATACAACCATCAGTTTCAAATTCCTGCTTAATATTTTAATAATACCTCGATGACGCTGTTCAGTTTTTACTCTCAAAAATATATATAATTTGAAAATAACCTAAGGTTTTAGAAATTATTTTTCCCTTTGCACTCTTAATGTTTGAAATGTGATTTTTGTTTAACTTTTTTACAAGTGCCATATGTTCTGAAATAGGTTTCACAGTAAAACGGAGTCTAGAAAGTGTCCGAGCGTTGTTTTGGAAATATCTAGAAAAGTAAAATATATTTATGTAGGTAAGTTTGATAAAAATCATTTATAAATAACGTAAGATTCTTCAGTGAGCTCCAGCATATTTGTTTTAAAATGAACTGGAATGAATCCAGTCTTTAAATATTTAGTCTCATCTCAAACGTGTAAGCTTTCATGGAATGGCAAGAGGGACTACTGTCGAGTTTATTGCACACTGTTGTATCATGAGAACAGTATTTGTGGATTGTGACAAGGCTTGTCTGGCTGTCGACTGTGTCTCGTTCAATAGTCAGTTTCAAAATAGCGACCGCCCACCGTCTCTTCTACAGCAGTGCGCTGCCAATGTCACCGGCGTCTCCACACAAAAATAAACATCATCACACAGATTTCGGTGGCGGAACGTTTCAAGCTGAATCTGCGATAATGATACTGACAAACAATTCGCATTCACACAAGAAGTTCATATGCAGCTCTTCCATCAGTACATGCACGCGCCACAAATATCCGGCCCGTATAACTTTGAACAGTATAATTATCAAAATTCAGACTGCAACCTGCGTTAAATGTTACAACTTAAAATGACTGGCACAGTCATTAAAAATGTTGGCTATATTTTATTCTTGACAAATAGCTCCTTGAGAGCTCATTTTCCCCGTAGGATAAAGTCACCAAATATTTGCACCTAGGTGTGAAATTTCACACATTTCACTTATATAAACAATGTAAATTTTATAAGATTACATGTGTGTTTCAAATGCGTATCAAATAAACCGAAAAAATTAGTTTATTCAACATTAACATTTTTAATCACTTACACCACGTTTAAAATGTAATGCACGATGCACCTTTAAGAAATATTAAATGATATTTAAATGAATATTTAATAGATAAAAATGTGAAATATTTATTTGAGTGTATGAAATTGAAATATATAACAAACAAGTTTTACATACAATTTTTAATTACTGTATAATATTTGCATGCAACTTTTGTTTTTATACGTACTTTTCTTTCGTATATATTATATATAATTTCAAACTTTTTCTCCGCTGTCAACTGAAATTTTGTTTCTTTTATTTTTATTTTATTTCCGTTTCTTGCAGTAATGTGACAAATTGTTCAGTTGTTCGGTTGTTCGGACTGAGCACTGGAAGTCTAAATACGACGGCGAGACATTCTGATTTTGGAATGTTCGCCGTCGTATTTTAACTTCCAGTGCACAGTCCTTTTGGATTTTTTTTTAACTTTTGAGAAAAATTAACTTTTACGTCTGTGAAACGAGTAACAAAACGCCTCACATATTAATGTGAACAGGTCGCGCAGGACAGGGTGCACAGTGGTTCAAAGTGTAGTTGTCCGCGCCAAAATTACTCGAAATCGAACTTCCTCGCACTAAGTTCAAAGTAGACTATTTTTTCATCCTGCATATTCTCTACATTTCCACAAGATTTTAATGAAATCTGTACATTCATCTGTCTTCCACGAGTTCCTCAACTTGTACAAGTGCGGTATAATATGGGTTCTGTTATTTAGGTAATTAAAAATTATAATGTTTGCTTTAACACAATAATAATAGTTACTATTTTTCTTAAAATAAACAATAGCCAGTTTAAGCTTCAAAACTTTGTATTTAGAATTATTTTCCTGTTATTATTTAATTAACCATAGCCATTAGAAGAAAACTGAGTTAAGTTAAAATTGCTAATATAACGCATAACACGAAAAGAGCGAACACAGACGAATGGAAGCTATTTCCACAGAAATGTAGCTTTGTGCGTAGAGAAGAAGTGTATAAAGTTTCAGCTGCCCGTTTTTTTACCCTTGACGAGCATTTTGACAAGATGTGCTTAGATGCGCTGTCCCAAATTAGCCCTCAGTCACAAACCTACACGCTATCACGCTTGGAGGCACAAGCGCAGCTTTGTTTATCCTGTCGTTCAGAGATTTTATCGATTTCCAGCGAGTGACTTACGTAGGAAACTGTAGTTAACGTCAGTGTAGTTTCTTACAGCCAAACTTTCCAACTTGTGGAAGTTATAACTCTTAAGACGGAAAGTGTGATTTCAAGTGAATACGCTGCAGTTGTTTTTCTTTTGGCCAACGGCGCATGGAGTTTAACTAAGTTATAACAAGGGAAATCACATTTCGGTTATTTAAATGTACTACATGTTTCATTAATCGTGTGAATTGGGACTCGACCATAGATGACGAAGGGATATTTGCACCAATTGTTCCGTTACAACTAAGACCAATGATCAGGTTTTGCAGCATGTTACGTCTCTTCTGAAATTTGATGATGATAAATATGTAAAAATTCTAAGAACTTAAGTTATCAAAATATTTTTACCTGCGTTATTGAATTTCAGGAGGAAATGCAAAAGATGTAGTAAAAGATTTTAAGATGAATATGGAATGTTGCTGTAAACCAAGTTTGAATTGCCAGATATTGTCTATTGTTATTTTTCCTCTTCGTCACAGTTAAATCAACAAAGCAATTTATTTTGAAACCCAGTGTATGTTAAGGTCAATTAACAAATGCTTATAATAGTCTAGCACAAGAAAGTAAGGCTTGCGTATTTATTTAAGCTAGATAACCATATGTGCAAGCTATCCTACTGATAGTCTCAACCACAGCATTGAGGAAATAAATTGAAATAATTGCGTTAGTTGCTTCGTTTTTAAAGGCATTTGATATACATATATTTTTTTATATTTTAATTTCATTAATTAACGTATAAATATTAAATGCATATTCAGTTCCTGTTGGCTCAGTATCGAGTGGAGTGTTAAACAAATTGACACCTCATAAACGTTGCCGTTCTTCAGTAGACTGCTATGAATCGACGTAGAGAAGCAAGGTAAGAGTGATGATGTATGCAGTACTCCACACATATATAAAGACATAAGTTAAATTGCGAAGAAGGCGGAATGAATCCTCAGCCATTGGTGTGTTGTATTTCGGCCGGAGCACTGCTTCTGCATCACAAAGGATGGAACGAAGACTAGGCGTTGCAAACTGAAACGTTATCCAATGCACACTTGATGAANCACGGAGGCCTATGCGCAGGTTGATAGGATGCCAATTTCTTAGAACGTGTTAATCGTAATTTTGCTTCCCGAGTTGAACACTGCATTGACAGTGATATACACGACAACGAATAGATACTCTTATGTAATTCAATTTTCTAATATGGTTTNTTGAACACTGCATTGACAGTGATATACACGACAACGAATAGATACTCTTATGTAATTCAATTTTCTAATATGGTTTCTTTTTTACATGTTACAATATCTACATCTCTGTATTTTTATATATTAGTGTACTGACCTTTGCTTTCATAAATTAGTCAATGTGTATTAGAATTTAATTCGAAATCTGTGTTACTTAGGTTGAAAATCAAGTGGAACTACGGGAAAACGCAAATTAAGTCATATAATTAAAAATAACTGACATTGTAAAACTGACGAAAACCTTAACAAAAATTACTATTTGCGAGTAAATATGAAAAAATAAACATCAGAATATAAGTGACTTATTATCCACAAAGAAGTGTTAACTTGCCAGAAGACTGTGACACATACCGTAGTTCCTGAAACGTCGTCACTGACAATTCGCTTTCTATGCTGTTTCATTTTCGTTCTGTTTCTTATCTGATTTCTCACTATGTAGTCTTCTTTGTCCCATGTCGTTTGTTCTCACACTACAATCTCATGCCTGATTTGCAATGTGGACAACTGACGCATAAATGATGTAAAGGTTCGTTCTACTCAGGTTGGGAAGAAAATGAGATTCCTAATGGATGGGTCTGGCATAAGGAAAATTTCCGCCAGAAGGTGCACTAGTGTTCCAATGAGGACTCTTTTAAACTGGCTACAAATAGATAAATTGTGTTTAGTCCAAATTGTTACATATACATGCCCAAGTCAAAATATTAAGAATTTACTTTAGTTTGTAACTATAATACACCCCCTCCAATAGTGTTTGAAATCGTAAACGGTGAGCATATACTAGTGTTTGGCACTAATATTTCGTAAACACGATCCTTATTAGTAAAAAGAAGTTACAATTTAGAGGACAAAATAAAGACAGCTGTCCTAAAAAAAAAGAATATTCGGTTCATACACATTTAAAGTAATTGTGTAATATAACATTTTGTTAAATTCAGTTTTACGACATATTATTAAACACAATGTCGATATATTGTGTTAAATTTCTACTCTAGTGGGAACAGCAAAGTTTATTTCTTATGATATTTCTAACACTACAAAAACAAAATATTGTCTTAAAAAATTTATTTTATAAAAATTTATATTACCTCATTAGTTATTATACAAAATAGAGAAAAACTGGAACACACGCAACACCAGTGATACCTGGCGATGAAAAATGTTATTACCAAACCATTTACATTGAACTTCCCAACCTGAGTTGAATAAATCTTAGTCATTGTTTTGTGCTAAACCATTATGTCAACACGGGTATTGTCCGCTTTAAATATTACTAGCGTATGTAAACAAATCAGTCATATCTGCATCCTTTATTTATGCTACTTTCATACCACGAATTTATACTGCATCTCAAACATTTGTATTATTATTTCCCGGAAATTTAGTTGGTAACGTGTCCTGTCCTCTTTTATCACTCACCCGCGATTTTTTGCGTGTATGTAGTAATGGTAATGACTAGCTAATTAAATTTGAAGTAAATTTAAATAGAAGAGTGAGAGAAAGTTTTGGTGTTAGTATGCATCTGCACACGTATATCAGTCTAGCAATGTATTGCTGGAGTACACAGTGATGAACGAGTTGTATCAAAAGTTATAGAAACACACATAACCAGCAGAGATAAAAACAATACATCTATTTAAAGGACTCATCTATACACAGCACGAGAAAGCAGAACACTGCTGACATAAATAATAGTGTTTGAAGACGTCTGACAATTGAACGATTTATAAACTACATAAGAATTCAAAATACAACCATGAGTTTCAAATTTCTGCTTAATATTTTAATAATACCTCGATGACGCTGTTCAGTTTTTACTCTCAAAAATATTTATAATTTGAAAATAACCTAAGGTTTTAGAAATTTTTTTCCCTTTGCACTCTTAATGTTTGAAATGTGATTTTGTTTAACTTTTTACAAGTGCCATATGTTCTGAAATAGGTTTCACAGTAAAAAGGAGTTTAGAAAGTGTCCAAGCGTTGTTTTGGAAATATCTAGAAAAGGAAAATATATTTATGTAGGTAAGTTTGATAAAAATCATTTATAAATAACGTAAGATTCTTCAGTGAGCTCCAGCATATTTGTTTTAAAATGAACTGGAATGAATCCAGTCTTTAAATATTTAGTCTCATCTCAAACCTGTAAGCTTTCATGGAATGGCAAGAGGGACTAATATCGAGTTTATTGCACACTGTTATATCATGAGAACCGTATTTGTGGATTGTAACAAGGCTTGTCTGGCTGTCAACTGTGTCTCGTTCAATAGTCAGTTTCAAAATAGCGCCCGCCCACCGTATCTTCCACAGCAGTACGCTGCCAATGTCGCCGGCGTCTCCACACAAAAATAAACATCATCACACAGATTTCGGTGGCGGAACGTTTCAAGCTGAATCTGCGATAATGATACTGACAAACAATTCGCATTCACAAAAGAAGTTCATATGCAGCTCTTCCATCAGTACACGCACGCGCCACAAATATCCCGTCCGTATAACTCTGAACAGTGTCATTGTCAAAATTCAGACTGCAACCTGCGTTAAATGTTACAACTTAAAATGACTGGCACAGTCATTAAAAATGTTCACTATATTTTATTCTTGACAAATAGCTCCTTGAGAGCTCATTTTCCCCGTAGGATAAAGTCACCAAATATTTGCACCTAGGTGTGAAATTCCACACATTTCACTTATATAAACAATGTAAATTTTATAAGATTACATGTGTGTTTCAAATGCGTATCAAATAAACAAACAAATAAGTTTATTCAACATTAACATTTTTAATCACTTACACCGCGTTTAAAATGTAATGCACGATGCACCTTTAAGAAATATTAAATGATATTTAAATGAATATTTAATAGATAAAAATGTGAAATATTTATTTGAGTGTATGAAATTGAAATATATAACAAACAAGTTTTACATACAATTTTTAATTACTGTATAATATTTGCATGCAACTTTTGTTTTTATACGTACTTTTCTTTCGTATATATTATATATAATTTCAAACTTTTTCTCCGCTGTCAACTGAAATTTTGTTTCTTTTATTTTTATTTTATTTCCGTTTCTTGCAGTAATGTGACAAATTGTTCAGTTGTTCGGTTGTTCGGACTGAGCACTGGAAGTCTAAATACGACGGCGAGACATTCTGATTTTGGAATGTTCGCCGTCGTATTTTAACTTCCAGTGCACAGTCCTTTTGGATTTTTTTTTAACTTTTGAGAAAAATTAACTTTTACGTATGTGAAACGAGTAACAAAACGCCTCACATATTAATGTGAACAGGTCGCGCAGGACAGGGTGCACAGTGGTTCAAAGTGTAGTTGTCCGCGCCAAAATTACTCGAAATCGAACTTCCTCGCACTAAGTTCAAAGTAGACTATTTTTTAATCCTGCATATTCTCTACATTTCCACAAGATTTTAATGAAATCTGTACATTCATCTGTCTTCCACGAGTTCCTCAACTTGTACAAGTGCGGTATAATATGGGTTCTGTTATTTAGGTAATTAAAAATTATAATGTTTGCTTTAACACAATAATAATAGTTACAATTTTTCTTAAAATAAACAATAGCCAGTTTAAGCTTCAAAACTTTGTATTTAGAATTATTTTCCTGTTATTATTTAATTAACCATAGCCATTAGAAGAAAACTGAGTTAAGTTAAAATTGCTAATATAACGCATAACACGAAAAGAGCGAACACAGACGAATGGAAGCTATTTCCACGGAAATGTAGCTTTGTGCGTAGAGAAGAAGTGTATAAAGTTTCAGCTGCCCGTTTTTTTACCCTTGACGAGCATTTTGACAAGATGTGCTTAGATGCGCTGTCCCAAATTAGCTCTCAGTCACAAACCTACACGCTATCACGCTTGTAGGCACAAGCGCAGCTTTGTTTATCCTGTCGTTCAGAGATTTTATCGATTTCCAGCGAGTGACTTACGTAGGAAACTGTAGTTAACGTCAGTGTAGTTTCTTACAGCCAAACTTTCCCACTTGTGGAAGTTATAACTCTTAAGACGGAAAGTGTGATTTCAAGTGAATACGTTGCAGTTGTTTTGCTTTTGGCCAACGGCGCATGGAGTTTAACTAAGTTATAACAAGGGAAATCACATTTCGGTTATTTAAATGTACTACNCTTTTGGCCAACGGCGCATGGAGTTTAACTAAGTTATAACAAGGGAAATCACATTTCGGTTATTTAAATGTACTACATGTTTCATTAATCGTGTGAATTGGGACTCGACCATAGATGACGAAGGGATATTTGCACCAATTGTTCCGTTACAACTAAGACCAATGATCAGGTTTTGCAGCATGTTACGTCTCTTCTGAAATTTGATGATGATAAATATGTAAAAATTCTAAGAACTTAAGTTATCAAAATATTTTTACCTGCGTTATTGAATTTCAGGAGGAAATGCAAAAGATGTAGTAAAAGATTTTAAGATGAATATGGAATGTTGCTGTAAACCAAGTTTGAATTGTCAGATATTGTCTATTGTTATTTTTCCTCTTCGTCNAAGATGAATATGGAATGTTGCTGTAAACCAAGTTTGAATTGTCAGATATTGTCTATTGTTATTTTTCCTCTTCGTAACAGTTAAATCAACAAAGCAATTTATTTTGAAACCCAGTCTATGTTAAGGTCAATTAACAAATGCTTATAATAGTCTAGCACAAGAAAGTAAGGCTTGCGTATTTATTTAAGCTAGATAACCATATGTGCAAGCTATCCTACTGATAGTCTCAAACACAGCATTGAGGAAATAAATTGAAATAATTACGTTAGTTGCTTCGTTTTTAAAGGCATTTGATATACATATATTTTTTTTATATTTTAATTTCATTAATTAACGTATAAATATTAAATGCATATTCAGTTCCTGTTGGCTCAGTATCGAGTGGAGTGTTAAACAAATTGACACCTCATAAACGTTGCCGTTCTTCAGTAGACTGCTATGAATCGACGTAGAGAAGCAAGGTAAGAGTGATGATGTATGCAGTACTCCACATATATATATATACACATAAGTTAAATTGCGAAGAAGGCGGAATGAATCCTCAGGCATTGGTGTGTTGTATTTCGGCCGGAGCACTGCTTCTGCATCACAAAGGATGGAACGAAGACTAGGCGTTGCAAACTGAAACGTTATCCAATGCACACTTGATGAAGCATCTGCCCTTATTTTAAACTGTGACATATCTGAGAATTTGTATATGTTACTGCGAAATGATTACAAGTATATACATTCCGATACCTTCCCACTATACCACAAAGTTTTGGAACGTAAAAAGAAAATGTATCTGACAAACATAACGGTACGGAACTTTCGTGTAAAGTGCTTTTGCAAGATCTCCTGAATCACAAAGAGAACATGAGAGTTTCCAAGAAGACAGAATGCAAAGGTACTACTTTTTCAGAAATACAATAAGAACAAAATTAAAAAAAGGAAGAAGTAAAGTGAGGAAGTGAGAGAATTGAAGAAGAAATATCTAACGGTTTTGAATATGGTGGTAAAAGGTGGGAAATTATAGATCAATGAAACATTAGGATATAAACACTGGATAAATCGAAACTATTAATGGACATTTTCCTTCGAATATATATAGCAATGTTTCATATTTTTAATGTTCCATATGGTGAATGGATGTTAGTGTTATTGTCAACGGTAACAAGGGTATCTTATTGTGTAGTTTTCAATAAACATTTAATAACTGCTGATTTTAAATTTTCTGTAACGAAAATTGTTAAATAATTTGGCATGTGTTTACGATTCCATTTGGAAATAACATTTACCTGAAAGAAATAAACGCACGAGAAAGTGTATGTTAAGTATTGTAAACAAGTTACCTTTGGTGAATTCGAGAAAAAAAAAACCATTAAAACCATTTAGAAAACTTTCAATTTGCTATTATATTGTCCTATTAGTTATTGATAGTTTTTAGGTATTGATTTCTTATTGATGTAATCATTAAAAATGTATTAACAATGGTTATCCTTTAAATGCTTGATAATTTGTATTTTATTTTCAAAGAGACGGCCACATATCAATTGAAAAATCGTATTACTTTCCAAAACTTCCATGTTTTTGAAAATTCCTCAAAGTGAATTTGTATACAATATGACTAATTTTTTAAGGATCGTAAAGTTTTAACAAGTTGTGAATTGTTATAGTGATATTATTTTCTTACAGCATAGCAACACGATACTTCCTGGTACTGAATTGGACAAATGTAATTAATATTATCCTTTTGTATGTTACAAATAGCGTTAAATAGTTCTCAAAGCTATCGTGATTGTTGGCGTGGGAAACTACATTTCGAACCACTGTGCGGCGCCGTATACTCGTGTAGTGCTTCTATCCCGCGGCACTGCGCGGCTTTGGCCGGCCTGGAGCAGCCAGAACAGCGCAGTAAAGAATATGGACAGGGCGCAGGCCGCGTCTCGTGGTTTGTGTTTTCAGCAGCGGCGCCTGCGCAGATGATACCCATTAGCGTCGTGTGTCGCGCACCAAGCACACGTCACCCAGCAAGGCGAGCCAATTCCGAAAAGATACACGCGATATGCTCAGTCGCCTCTGCCCTTCCTCCGCCATTCCAACGTCTTCGAGAAATCCGTCCACCGAAGCAAAATTTACCATCTGTCTAAGGCAAGCGTTTAACTCGCCTCTCATTTTCAGGGATTACAAAAATATTTGTGTTAACCCATCCGTTCAGAAATTAACTTAACATTCCAGTCGTTGCAATGAGCAAATGTTTTACTCGGAACTGTACTAATATCGGTATAAAGCTGTGTAAAGGCTGCTCCCAGTAAAGTGAGAATTTTTGAAATCAACCTTTGAAAAATGCCACTGTGTCTACCTGCATATATTTTAACGGACACGCTGACGGTCATGCGCCCAGTAAAGTTGACAACGATGGAGTGAAGGTAGTTCCATGCCTTAACGTTAAATTAAAATTATTAAGTAAACATTTGTGAAAACGCAAATATATCCTTTTACTTTCTGTCTTCTTAGTGCATACATATGTAAGAATAACCACATTTGTAAAATCTTTGCTTTTCTAATAATTTCTCGGTTGTCCTTGACCAACGCACGAATAAAGTGTCCAAGACCAAGGCAATATTAATTTTGCACATGACGGTAGAATACACAATGTGTATTTAATTAGATCTTATGCATGGCTATTACTCAGTTCACCGTGAACAGACTGTAATACATCATGACCAATAAAAAATGTGTTTGTACGTTATGTTTCCGGCAGCAGGTGTTTATGGAACTACGAAACGTAGTCTCAACAACATATGATAACTTCAACATGTGAGGGAATTCCTTCATTGGGCGTTACTTGCTACTGTGTACACCGCAGTTCACCACAACCTCTTCCCGTGCAATGTAAAAGGTGTATACACTGTGACTGAAAGGTTTAAAAACAAATATTTACTAATAACGCGTTTTTTTATACTGATATAGGGGAAGTTTGACTTGCTGTGATTCTTATTACCGCTCTAAAATGTTACTGACTTTAGACACAGCGTCCTCTATTTTATAAGGTAAATCTCAAAACATTGCAATGCCAAAAATAAAAGGAGTTAACCTGTTTCCCGTAAACCTCAAACACGCATAAAAAGATTTCTAATTTAGTATAGAAAAGTAAATAAATAATTATTGTAGTAGTATGATATATACGATACATGATCCTACAAAGTATAATAGGAAGTCCCTGGCGCGCGTCTGTCTGTCTATATGACTGCGCTAATCTCGAGAACCACTCAACGGATTTGGATGCGGTTTTTACTGTTATGCTCTGTATTTATCGAGGAAGGTTTGTGTTTATTAAAATTGCCCTAGCACTTATAGGAGCTGAGCATTAACAGTATTAGTGAATCAAGTCGGGAAAAAAGTTTGCCGCCAGCGCGCTCTCATGGAATACGCTGCCTAATCCTTTAGAGATATAACAAAACCATGTATGAAAGAATTAAATGATCCACAAAAAAAGTCACCGGTAGCATATAACTATCTTTAATATATAACTAGTAATAATCGTATTTGCAATTTAAATTACGCAGTAAAAACAAACGTAAAATTCACTGTGGTTTCTAAACACAAAAAAATTCATCTTTATCAAAATAAATTAATTCATAACTAAAACTGTTTACTATAGATAAAACATGTCCTTTACAGCATACAATTATCGCCAATACTTTAAAAGTTATGAAAAGTTTTGTGAAAACTAATTTCTAAAATCGAGACACGCGCACACAGACCTATACGCTGTCGAGGGGGGCGGAGCGGGGTGTGGCTGATGAAGTCAATGTATCATTAAAAAGATCGTATTTTTGGCCCAACGTAATAAAACTAGCACTCAAAACAAACACGAGAGTACTTATATCTTTAGAAGATAACAGCATGTTTGCTGACATGCTACTGAAAGTCGGAAATGGATAGCTTCCAATGGACTGTGGAAAAAATTCTCTCAATAGTGATATATGTGTTTTAGTCACCGACCTTCAACAACGGATAGATAACGTATAACCTGAAATACACGACCTGTCATATAATACACTATCGTGGTTCAAATAAAGAGCGATATTATCGCCTTCTAATGAACAAGTCGAAAAAATTAATGAATTAGTGCTCGCAAAATCCAATGCGCAAACACAAGTATAATATTCAGTAGATACAGTGCTCGACAGTGAAGAATTTGTGCACTATCCCACGGGATTTCTTAATTCATTGAATCCTTCTGGAATTCCACCACATGAACTGATTTTAAAAGTTGGAGCTCCCATAATTTTATTGCGAAATATAAATCCACTGAAATTATGCAACAGGACTCGATTACAAATAAAAAGTTTAAAACGTCATCTCATAGAAGGTACTATTCTAACTGGCTGTGGTACTGAAGAAACTGTTTTAATACCTAGAATACCAATGATTCCCTCGGATTTGCCTTTTAATTTTAAAAGAGTCCAATTTCCAGTAAGTGTTTGTTTTGGTATGACAATAAATAAGGCACAGGGTGAAACAATTAATGTGGCTGGAGCGGATTTAAGTGGAGCATGTTTTTCACACGGACAACTATACGTAGCCCTTTCGCGTATCACGTCAAACAGATATCTTTTTGTGCTGGCGGTCGGAGGCAAAACGATTAATGTTGTATACAAACACATTTTCTTGACCACTATCACATAATATTGTTATATTAGAGATGTATGAATGTGGATAAAGCAAAGGAAGTAGGTATGTTAGGATCGTGGTAAATGGAGGTCCATAATATCTGCATACCCTGTCTGGGAGATAGGCGTGACGTGTATATATGTATGTAATATATGATAGTAGTTTACTAATTTACTATCATATAATATAATATTGTAATTGACTTTCCCCAATTTGTTTATTAGTGTACCGCTGTAAAAACTAAATTGTACCCATGCGAAGCCGGGCCGGGTCGCTAGTTTTGTATATGCCATATTGCCAAGCGTACCGTGGTTTATATCTAGTAAGGTTTCTTCAAGTAGGGAAAATGTCCACTGCGTCCTTCACACGCAACTACGAAAGTTCATGAAAACAACATGATGCCTTAAAACTGACAGGAAGCACGCGTTTTTTTTTTTTTTTTTTTTTTTTCCCCCAACTTTCCACGCAAGCCAAACATTTTCCTTCTTGAAGTGTTTTTTTTATATTTTAAATGCAGAATTGCCTCTTCGAAAAACTGGTTTGGTAAATTTGTGTTTTACAAGAAAACAGAATTTTTCATTAATCTTGGTTTTGAAGAGCTTTCTCGGGTGGCGTAACAATTTTCCATCCACTTGCTGCGCGGAGGACAAATAAAGTCGCTTTTCACAAACAGCTTCAACTCCACCTTCGCCTTTACATTCGTCGCCTCGAATCTTCGTCCTTGAAAAACTAATTTTGAAAACGTTTCGTTGCAAAGCCCTTTTTAAAGAGTTTCGCTTTGTTTGCAATGAAACGCAGACGAGATAAAATTAATCGCATTTCATATTTACTACTTAACCTCTTGTAAATACTTAGGCTCTTAAAAAGAATGCCTTGAAAAAAAAAACCATTTTTTTTTNATATTTACTACTTAACCTCTTGTAAATACTTAGGCTCTTAAAAAGAATGCCTTGAAAAAAAAAACCATTTTTTTTAATGGTATTAACTAAATAAACTAATTTTAAATAAAACTGATCACCTTGCACGAACCGCGCAAGTGCAANTTTTTTTTAATGGTATTAACTAAATAAACTAATTTTAAATAAAACTGATCACCTTGCACGAACCGCGCAAGTGCAATGAACGTTGCCACACAGTTTTATTATAGCCCGACATGCGTCCCATTAGCATAAAAGTAAATATTTGTAATCAAATGATTAGAGTTTTCCAAATGGAACAAGTAAAAGTGGGAATTTTCAAAATATAAGAGCCCAAGTTTATATGCTCCTAATTAACTTTGCTAACAAAATAACATGTAATGTGATCTATATCATATAAACAACATATTAATAAAGACTTAAGTATATGTAACAATTGGTACTGGGGTACTGGCATCTTGAATATATATTAAAAAGTATTTACACATTTTTATTCCTATTTTAAAAAAGATTCAGTATACTAGTACATGAGTATCCGTTGTTAAATAACATATACTTAATTAAAATGTGGTGTATTTGATATAGATCACATTACATGTGATTTATTTCGCCAAGTTAATTAGGAGCATAGAAACTAGANAAATGTGGTGTATTTGATATAGATCACATTACATGTGATTTATTTCGCCAAGTTAATTAGGAGCATAGAAACTAGAGCTCCCATATTCCGAAATTGTCGACATTTCGGTGCTATATTTTGAAAACTATGATTNTTAGGAGCATAGAAACTAGAGCTCCCATATTCCGAAATTGTCGACATTTCGGTGCTATATTTTGAAAACTATGATTATTTGACTACAAACGTTTATATTTATGTGGTTTTTGTATAAATCTCTATCAGATAATGAAATAATAAAACTGTCGTGAGATATGGTGTAAATGCTGTTTGTTTCCGCAGGTGTGCTACTAGGGGGCATACATGTCCCTCCAGCATTCATAGCTGCAAGACACCAAATAAGGTAACAGTGTGAGACACAGATCCAAGATCAGTGAACACGCAGCATGCCCAGACGGCACATTCGACAAGTCTTTGCCCACCTGGATGAGTTTGAGAGAGGCCGCATCGTCGGCTTCCGAGAGTCANACTAGTGCTCCCATATTCCGAAATTGTCGACATTTCGGTGCTATATTTTGAAAACTATGATCATTTGACTACAAACGTTTATATTTATGTGGTTTTTATATAAATCTCTATCAGATAATGAAATAATAAAACTGTCGTGAGATATGGTGTAAATGCTGTTTGTTTCCGCAGGTGTGCTACTAGGGGGCATACATAGCTGCAAGACACCGAAAAAGACATTAGTAACAGTATGAGACACAGATCCAAGATCAGTGAACACGCAGCATGCCCAGACGGCACATTCGACAAGCCTTTGCCCACCTGAATGAGTTTGAGAGAGACAGTAACGTCGGCTTCCGAGAGGAAGGTTGGATGTTTCAGCGTATTACTCTCCACTTGAACCGTTCTGCCTACACTGTGAGTCGGTGTTGAACGCAGTTGGAGGAGGAGGGTATATACACCCATCGAGAAGACTCGAGTCGACCACGGCGGACCGCCAGTAGGGAGGGTCGTTTCATCGCGCGACAGGCTGTACGCACTCCACAGTCGTCGCTGTGCACCTTCCAGAGGTATGTCACGGCAGCTGGGAATACGCCTCTGTCCATCAATACCATATACATGTGGCTAGCAGAGCGGGGTCTGTCGTCTTACTACGTCTACCATTACAACCTGAGCTTCGCCGAGCGCATGTAACCTTCTGCCGGTAACGAGCAACATGGCAGCTTGCGAACTGGCGGTGAGTGGTGTTCAGCGACGAATCACGGTTCTGTACGGATACAGACGACCGCCGAATTCAGGTATGGGGACGTTCTGGCCAGAGCCGTGATCCACGCTTCATTGTAGACAGACACGCCGCCCCAATGAGAGGTTTCGTGGTGTGAAGTGCCATTTATTACGATTCCCGCACCCCACTGGTGGTGATTGAAGGAACCTTGACGGCGCGGCTATACGTTCAGGAAATTCTGTAGCCATGTGCATGCCTCTTTCTGGTGTAGCTTGACAACTCCATTTTACAGCAGGATAGTGCTCGGCCTCACGCAGTACGAACGATGCCTTCATGATGTCAACATTCTTCCTTGGCCAGCAAGGTCACCAACCTCTTGACTATCGAGGACGTTTAAGCCCAGATTGTATAGCAACTTCAGCCAGCGGCAACTATGGCGGATTTTGAGTGTCAGTTGGGTCAGCTGTGAAAGTTTCTTCCTCATGAGAAATCCAATGTCTGTATGCCTCCATGCCCGACCGTATCGCCGCCTATCTCCGTGCTACGGGTGGTCCAGCACCGTACTAAATGCATCCTGCAAGTATTGGTCCCCTGCATTACATGCTTGGTGCGTTACAATATTTTGATGTTTTCTGTATACATACTACCATTTCCTGTACCTGTACCCACTTACGTGCCCATGCAATGGCATCTCCCAGGTTATCATTTTGTTTGTAAATATACAGGATGATTTTAAAATCATGGAACAAATATTGAGGGGTGGTAGAGCTCACTAAAACAAACAATTATTGTATGGCAATATATGGGCGGAAGTGACGCGTTGAGGCACAAACACAAAAACATAACACATTAACGGAAACGTAAAATGTTCATTAGCAGCATACGTAACGAGTGATTCCGTACAGAAAATGTTAAAACAGTTGCTGGAAATGCATCCATCAACAGTCACACATGCTTGGCGACCTGTACATATGGCGTGATTGGCTGACAATGGTGGCGACAGTTGAGGGCATTCAAACAGTGCGCCAGTGACCTGCTGCATCAGCATCAGCATCACTCTACCGACGCTACCAAGCTTGCATTACTGTATGTGGTAGCAATTTTGAGCAATTATTATAAACATTACTGTAAAAAGGAATTTAGCGGCGACGTTGTAAATAATGTGACACAACGTAAAGTACACAATAAATACACAAACACGGAGTTGCGCACACTCCCGCCCATATATTTCTATACGATAAATGTTTGTTTTAGTGAGCTCTACCACCCCTCAATGTTTGTCCCATGATTTTAGAATCATCCTGTATGTATTTTTCTGTTAATTTTGAGCGCAATTTCTTTATTTTTCTGAACGAGAATATGTTGTTACTTCAGAAGTTAGGCTAATTCAGACGTTCTGCAGCAAATAACATTATGGATTTTTATATATTGACTAATATGAGCTGTGAAAGGGCTATGGCGTTACTTAATATTAAATGACTATATTTGAGGTCGTTTTCCATACCAGTATCGCTTTTATGCCATATCGCCAGGCTGGCTGGCAACGTGGGTGAGATTCACTGGCGAGGCACACTGGTGCATGTAGGTTTTATGAAAGGAATCATGGGTTCGTTAGCGTTTTAACGTCTGAGGCCGCCACGACTAGTCGAGAAAAAATTAACCCGTTATAACTATGTTAAAATAATTATGAACTGGAACGTTTCTTGACCCATTGTTTTGAATATAGAATATATGTGTTAATTTTATTAATCTTATTATTTCCCTTATTTGCAAGGTATATGATTTTATTTAACAGTGTAGTACCTTGTCATTGTGCTACAAAAAGGATTTGACAATTCACTGAAAGTCCGGAATTTCAGTGCAAAAGAAATTGGACTTGGATTTTTTAAAGAATTAATAATTTTTCAGCGACATGATACACGCAATCGACAATAATTGAAACAAATAATATTTGTAATACGCTAGAAAAACAATATATTAATTTTATTCTTTTTCTAAAGGAAACTTGTGAAAATGTAACATTTTTAAAAAGATAACCCTGTAAAATTCTAGACTNGAATTAATAATTTTTCAGCGACATGATACACGCAATCGACAATAATTGAAACAAATAATATTTGTAATACGCTAGAAAAACAATATATTAATTTTATTCTTTTTCTAAAGGAAACTTGTGAAAATGTAACATTTTTAAAAAGATNATACAATAAATGTTTGTTTTAGTGAGCTCTACCACCCCTCAATGTTTGTCCCATGATTTTAGAATCATCCTGTATGTATTTTTCTGTTAATTTTGAGCACAATTTCTTTATTTTTCTGAACGAGAATATGTTGTTACTTCAGAAGTTAGGCTAATTCAGACGTTCTGCAGCAAATNCAATTTCTTTATTTTTCTGAACGAGAATATGTTGTTACTTCAGAAGTTAGGCTAATTCAGACGTTCTGCAGCAAATAGCATTATGGATTTTTATATATTGACTAATATGAGCTGTGAAAGGGCTATGGCGTTACTTAATATTAAATGACTATATTTGAGGTCGTTTTCCATACCAGTATCGCTTTTATGCCATATCGCCAGGCTGGCTGGCAACGTGGGTGAGATTCACTGGCGAGGCACACTGGTGCATGTAGGTTTTATGAAAGGAATCATGGGTTCGTTAGCGTTTTAACGTCTGAGGCCGCCACGACTAGTCGAGAAAAAATTAACCCGTTATAACTATGTTAAAATAATTATGAACTGGAACGTTTCTTGACCCATTGTTTTGAATATAGAATATATGTGTTAATTTTATTAATCTTATTANTAATTATGAACTGGAACGTTTCTTGACCCATTGTTTTGAATATAGAATATATGTGTTAATTTTATTAATCTTATTGTTTCCCTTATTTGCAAGGTATATGATTTTATTTAAAAGTGTAGTACCTTGTCATTGTGCTACAAAAAGGATTTGACAATTCACTGAAAGTCCGGAATTTCAGTGCAAAAGAAATTGGACTTGGATTTTTTAAACAATTAATAATTTTTCAGCGACATGATACACGCAATCGACAATAATTGAAACAAATAATATTTGTAACACGCTAGAAAAACAATATATTAATTTTATTCTTTTTCTAAAGGAAACTTGTGAAAATGTAACATTTTTAAAAAGATNACGCTAGAAAAACAATATATTAATTTTATTCTTTTTCTAAAGGAAACTTGTGAAAATGTAACATTTTTAAAAAGATAACCCTGTAAAATTCTAGACTTTATGATTTAACATAAATATTAAAACATCTTTCAAATATACCATATTGAGTCAATGCGTTATGAATATTGTAGCGTCAGTTCGCCATTAGCTTTCATTGAAAAAGTGAGTGTTTTTTAGGTTCCAAGCGATTAACTTCCGTGCAGCGACGCTGTCACAAATTGTACATAACCACATGTGTAGGTAACAGCCACCTTCATTAGTGAACGTATAATCAAATTTTTGCAGTAGCTCGCATTGGTTTTTTTAATGCGTTACTAGAAACTTCTTTTAATTTTCTCTGCTTCGGTGATGGCATTTACAGCGGTGGCTGGTGGTGCGGTGTCCAGCCAGCCATACTGCTCTGAGGATGTAATTACTTTCCGCTTCACTGTGCATTCGCTGCGTCGACTTTCTGACATGCGACTACCGGAATGGATTTAATTTTCCTCGTATTATCTGAATTTTCCTTTATATTTCAAACTGCGTATTAAAATATTGCGGGTTAATAAAATACAATAAATCGTCTACGTTCTCTACACTTTATCTCGTTTAATAAGCGGAAAAAACAACTCTACAGTGACCAGTTTTTGAAACCGTAATTAAACTAATGTTAATGTTATATTGCTTGTTATCTGTGCATGCTTCTTGAGTAAGCCAGCATATTTTTTTCTAGTTATGCAATGTAAGTAAGTGTCTGGCAGTGTGGAGAAGAATACACTAACAGCAGCGTAGCATGTAGTATTTGAAATGTATTATACTGAAATATATTTTTATCTGTAAGCCATTTTACAGATTAGTTTCAAGGTAATAAGCTGTAAGCGTTAAAACTCTACAACTAAATTTAAATTTTGTGCAGTTTTACTGTTTGCATTAGGTCTCCTATAGTAGCTAACCAGGCGATATGGTGGTCCACATTTCATAAAACTCTTATTAAAAACCTGTTTGGTTTCATGATTGTATCCTTTATGTAGTCATTCGCAAAACTTAAACATTTGTATTTATATGAACCCAAATATTAGTACTAGCGCGTTGGTCAAGTAACGATGTGAAATGTATGCAAGAGTACAACATACTTATAAAGAAGAAAGTATACCGAAAATAATATTTATGACAGGTTGCAGAACGACTTAGGTGTATTTACCCTTACTACAGGAAAACAACCCTAATCTCAGATGAGAAAAGTTTCATAGGCCTAGTACTCTGACTTTAGTCATTTGACCAATGTTCTCACTGTTAACAATAAATAAATANGAGAAAAGTTTCATAGGCCTAGTACTCTGACTTTAGTCATTTGACCAATGTTCTCACTGTTAACAATAAATAAATCAACATCAATTTGCGCGCGCGATACGCTAAAAGTGCTCCAACTACTGCTTGGAAACAAATAATTAAATTCTTAATGTCATAATTTTCTCTGCCATTGTCTTTCAAAACAACAAACACGGCTGTGGGCCACAATGCATAAAACTTAAAACATAGCAAGCAGTTAAAGTTTATTTTCCTAACAGTTTGGTAATTTTCAATTTTGAAATGCCTATGATATTTAGCAGTATTTTTTTCTGCACAGAATATAGAGTAGCCAACGTCACCAATGTATTCTGAACATTTCAGCATTTGAAAAATAAGCTANTTTTTTCTGCACAGAATATAGAGTAGCCAACGTCACCAATGTATTCTGAACATTTCAGCATTTGAAAAATAAGCTAATAGTGATCCTACGTAAGCGCAACCGCAGTTTTGCAACGAAACCCGGTCCCATCACTTAAATTTCACTCACAATAAAAATATTTCAAGACCCCGTCAATAAGAGCCACCCAAACCTCACCACTTTCTTCCTCCTCCCCCAATAAAAAAAAAACTTAGGCATGGTGTTAAGTATAGTATTTTCTCTAGTGTATATCAGGTATAATACTTGAATTATCTACTGCAAGTTTCATGGGACTGTCAAGCTNCTTAGGCATGGTGTTCAGTATAGTATTTTCTCTAGTGTATATCAGGTATAATACTTGAATTATCTACTGCAAGTTTCATGGGACTGTCAAGCTACTTACACGTCGCTCATTTATGCTGCGCAAATTTTTTATAACAGCCNCTACTTACACGTCGCTCATTTATGCTGCGCAAATTTTTTATAACAGCCAACCTGTCCAAGAGAGAAAAAAAGAGAGAAATTGTGGTTCGACTAATGTAGTGAAGGGTGGAGGAATGAAACACGACACACGCGTTAAACTGGCATCATAGCCCCATAAAGTTAAAAAAAAAACCTGTTGATGCTCAAGATTTTTTTCCGCTTTTAGTTTGTTCGTATTTGCATATTTACACGGAAGCCAACTTCACCATAAATGACCACGTGATAGTTTTGTCCTCTCGTGAAGCCATGGACAGCAACACTATGATACTGAAAGGTGAATCAGTACTACTAATTCGCTATGGTACTAAGCACAGAATACTGCCAACTATATAATTCCAAGGCTAGAATAAATATAAATAATTATCTAATCTCTGCACCGAAACACCGCAGTCACATAACCGTTTACTTCTCCTCAATATTGATCCAATTTAAGAAGTTTGTCTAAAATAAATAAATTAAGCTAATTTGACCAGTAGCAAACGTTATCCGCTGTCGAAACTATTTGTGTGGAGTATCGATGGAATTTTGTATGGAAATTGTTCGATTTTGAGTTCACATACCTCGTATCCACGCTCTTGCATTTCTAATTACTTAAGTGTGTTTAAAGTGAATAACACACTTCTCTGTCAATTTCTTACTGCCCCAGCCGGTGGCCTCGTAGACTGTCTGCAGCCTGGCGTGGTGCCCACGAGTAATGAACCTCTGTCAACATATGTTGTGAGAACTGGCAACACGGTGTTAGCCGTAACACATAAACTTGTCATTACAAGATTATCAATATTTATTCGCTCTGCGAAAGTGTTGTGGTGCAGTGAATCAACTGGATATGTTGCCATTGTGGCGCAGTTTGCCACGCCTACATCTTCGACATAATGGGTATTTCGGGATCGTAGCTATACGTCACAGACATACGGAGGCTGAATGAGGATCGAATGGTGAATCTCATACCGATCGCCGCCTGCAGCTGACGCAACGCAACACGGTGTACGTCGAGGAGATGCAACCCGCGAAGCACGATTGTCTGGCTCAGCTGAACAATCAACACTGTTAATCCATTCTGACCCAGCGCAAACAACTGTTTACATACCGTAGAGCAAGGTTATATTGGTCCGCACTGTACACTGCGCAGCTCAATGTCCAATCATCTTTTCTTCTGTTAACTAGTTTGTAATCCGCTGTTGTTCTAGGTTATGAATACTTCACAGTATTTTACCCGAACACAAAGTTTACATCCTACTCGTTATTACAACGAATGAAGTAACGTGTCGGTTTAAATACAGTATGTATCAAAAAATGTATTTTTTTACAAAACCTGAAGCTATAAATTAATGTGAGTCTGTAAGGGTTAAGAAACCATTCAAACCAAAAGGGCATTATAATATGCATAAACGGTAAATTTCTAACTCTCTATTAAATAAAGTATATATACNCCATTCAAACCAAAAGGGCATTATAATATGCATAAACGGTAAATTTCTAACTCTCTATTAAATAAAGTATATATACATTATTTAAATCATCTTAAGTTTTTGGACTTATTATCCACGACTTCCTTTTCGATGTAATGTAATTTTTTAAGTATTTCTTAAAAGTATTCTGTCAATTAAATAATACCTTCTTTATTGACAACAAGATTAATTTTCCTGTAACATCAATGAAGAACTGAAATAACAGGTGNCCATTCAAACCAAAAGGGCATTATAATATGCATAAACGGTAAATTTCTAACTCTCTATTAAATAAAGTATATATAGATTATTTAAATCATCTTAAGTTTTTGGACTTATTATCCACGACTTCCTTTTCGATGTAATGTAATTTTTAAGTATTTTTTAAAAGTATTCTGTTAATTAAATAATACCTTCTTTATTGACAACAAGATTAATTTTCCTGTAACATCAATGAAGAACTGAAATAACAGGTGTTCCGCCTTTTAAACAATGCATCAATAATTTTTCTTTTGCAAATATTGCATATACCAGTTTACATACCTATGTAAATTTAATTGTGTCACAATTTACTAACCTTTACATGATTGAATTTGATACGTTCCGTAGATGGAGGTTTAGGTTTTTACATGTATACAACACGCTACACGTAATTTTCCATCCGCATCATTCCTAACACACTAGAAAATTATTACGTTTATTTATCTTTGAGCATGACTTTTAATTATTTTACGTAATGCTTCCTTTTTCCACGATGTATTTTCTGCGCCCGGTATTTGGTATTTTCACATCGCTTGTAAGCCGTATGCGGCTAGTTTTGGATACATTATATGATTGTATTATCAGTTACATTTCTAGTGAATAAGACTTGACATTTCAGCTGTACTAGGCATCCTTTCCTGAAAGCCCGAGAACTAAAGGCTTTTGAAGAGCGTTCTGCGTAACAAAGGCAGTGTGAAGGGCGACGGCAAGAGTGAATTGTATAAAACATGAAGAGAATAATTCCCGGTACTATCTATACATTCTACATGTATTATCAGTTTCCTGCAAGGGCATGAAGACGCCGTGTAAGGGCCGACACCACGTTGTCACAGCTTGGGGGAGGCTGTGTATTATCTGCTGATACCTAGGAGGGGCTTCACTCCCGCACTGTAAAACAAATTTCTGGTCAACTTCCTAAACTATAATGAATTATTCAACCTTAATACTGCAAATAGAGAAATATTCAGTGGCGTTTCTATACAAAGTTGACTGTTTCCTGAGTAAATACAGGAACTTTACCATTAATCTACGAGATTAAACTTACCATTCGCACTTTCTCATTCTACGTAAACACTAATTTAATAAATTTATGAATAGATTCTTAGCACGCATAGGTGTCGGTGTTTATTTATGGAGGAACCTAGAGTAGAATACGCCGAAGCGGAATTAGAGATTTAAAAAAACTAAACGCTATTTTAATTTTTATAAAGCTATTACTGACTGTGTAATCATTGCATGTCACGGGTTATAAGTGCAGCATGATTCGCTTATATGAGCGTAAATCATCTCAAAGCCAGTAACATTAAATACAGGTAGGATATAAGACATTAAAATAATTTACTTCTATAATAGTGCAACACTTAATAGATAATGCGCATAATAAATTATTTTCCATGCTGTTAGTTGCTTCTCCATTTTTAAAACTATATTGTGACCTGGAAATAAATGTGACTGCGATATATTTTCTTAAACTTTTTAACGTAGCTCTATTCTAAAATACCGCCATACTAAGTTACGTCAATTGCGAAATGAAGTTATTTAACCAATCAATCACGGATAAAGGCCTAATTATATATTTATTTAGAATTCGGGGGAAATGTTTTACTGTTCTTAAAAAATATATAAGACTCATCAGTGGCGATAATGTGTTAATATTTCAGTAAACGAAGCATTTAATTAAAACAGAACCATATTATATTACTCAGCTCTGAAAGAATACAAATTATTAACAGTCATATATAACAACAAACATCACCAAGTTTTAATATTTTATTACCTACACTACTTAAAAATGTCTCAGTTATATTTATATTAGCGTGTTTTATTACAATTAATTTGGTGATGTGTGTTATTATTTATGTGTGCTAGTAATTTGTATTATTTCAGAGCTGAGTAATATAATNACAATTAATTTGGTGATGTGTGTTATTATTTATGTGTGCTAGTAATTTGTATTATTTCAGAGCTGAGTAATATAATAAATCGATTTTTTTGATATGATACAAGAGAACCTTAAGATGCAGCGTTCACTCGCATTTTAACACCGGAGTCGTAATACAAATTTTACTTAACTCTATTTATTATTGGAACTTATTTTGGTAGGACAGATAAATATTGTCATTGCATTNGTAATACAAATTTTACTTAACTCTATTTATTATTGGAACTTATTTTGGTAGGACAGATAAATATTGTCATTACATTGCACTATTTTTGCTGTAATTATCTGTGGCTTAATAGGGTAAGTGTGTGTTGCGGATTGGCGTTTAAAATAAATAATTGCTTCCAAATTCGCTTTCATCTGAGCTAAGCTGCGGAAATTATGTTCTTGCCTCGGAAATGAAAAGGCTCAGCATTATATGTGCATAATTTACTACTCCTTCTACCCCAAGAGCCATCATCGCTGCACGTACGTGCCGAAGTTTTACGTGGGGGAGTTAATAAACTATATCGCTCTAACGAGCTTTTAGTTCAGAGGNGCTGCACGTACGTGCCGAAGTTTTACGTGGGGGAGTTAATAAACTATATCGCTCTAACGAGCTTTTAGTTCAGAGGCTAATTAGCTGGTCCTGTTCTTAAATGGTCAAATCCGCTCGACATTAAAACTATAGGTCTAGTAACATGCAAAAATTACGTTCTAATTTTTTTTTCCTTTTATTTTTGTTATTCTGTGAAAATATTTAATATTAGTAAATATTATGACAGAGAATTAGAATTNTTTTTTTTTCCTTTTATTTTTGTTATTCTGTGAAAATATTTAATATTAGTAAATATTATGACAGAGAATTAGAATTTTCTCTAAAAACAAGAACTGGAGGAGCCATAATTAAAACGACATTGGTAACACTTCTCCTACGTTTAAGATAACAGTTAAATAACACATGCTAGAATAGCTTTACAGGTGAACAATCTGAACGTAATGCCAGTTGCAACACAAATGATGAGAAAGAATCAATACGCTACCTCGCTTCCTGCATAAAGTAAACATTTTTACCTACTTTTTTTTTTTTACAAATTAAACAATCCACTGGAAAACAAAATTAATTTTTATTTATTTTAATTATGTTGCATTTCTAAATATAATAATGAACTGAAGACCGGGGATGGGAGGTGTAAACTACTATTCCACAGTTTGTCGCTGCATGGGACAATGCTGGCGCATTTGTATATGATTGCCATAGTTATTATGTTGACTCATTTCCACGAGACGTAGTGAGACAAAACTCTGCATTACTTACATTCCTACTTTGTCTTCTTCCACATTAGTAACATTATATATTCTTCCACTACTACGAGAGATTTATTTTACTGTACGCGAACAAATGTGGACGATTCTGAAAACGAAAGTTAATGTCTGCGTCAATTTATTAAAAGAAACAACAAAAATTAACGTAAAATGCAATAAATAGTTATTAAAAAATTTTACATTTTTGATTGCACACTTCGGTTTACTCTAGTCGTACAGATGATGAAGTTCAGACGTCTTCAGAGNTAACAACAAAAATTAACGTAAAATGCAATAAATAGTTATTAAAAAAATTTTACATTTTTGATTGCACACTTCGGTTTACTCTAGTCGTACAGATGATGAAGTTCAGACGTCTTCAGAGAGTGCAGTTTTGCTACGACAGGGCAAAGAGACATACTCATCTAGTTTATGCCTTGAATACTCAAGGATGCCGTCAGCGACAAAATGACAACGATGGGTAAAATTTAAAAGTTGAAATAAGCGACATTCAATACTGCTGTTCTGGTGTGCGGAGACAGCTTTGGGATCAGATTGCCATACAGAGAGCCCGTTTACAAGTGCTTACTACACTTACGACACATAACTGCCGTTTAAAACGTCGTGCGCCTCTGGCTTGCGAAAAGCTTCACCAAGTGTCTTTCCAACACCATCCCGAGCGAATGATAGTGCATTCGCAACCCCTCCAACCCTTTTCAATTCCGTACGCCTCCCCACTTTCACGGAAATTAGGTTAAGCTGCCGAGTAAAGAAATACCGTATCAAGTGACAGCAAATATAAATACATATCAGATTGCTAACTGCCCTTTTTAATGCGGGCAAAGTTCCTCGCGCTAGTTGAAAGGAGGTTGAGTGAACCACATCGCTCTTCAAACGAAAGAAAACCTTATAAAAATCGAAAACTCGCAGCGCAAATTCGAGGTAACATCAGACATTCCAAACAAATGAACATGGCATGCCAAACTAGACAGTCTGAAAGACGAGAAAAATGTCATTGCAAACATTTCTAACGTCACATTCCTCTTATAATTTGTACGGATTAAAATGACGCGTTGTCGTTATACGAATTGGCGCTAACAGAATTCTGGTAGGCAATAATACTTAGGCTCCCAAAAGTTACAGCCAAATATTCAAAATACTGCATTGAATATCTATCTACACTTTGACTAAATTACGTATTTTGAATGCCGATTTAAAAGTTACTAACGCCTAAGCAAGCTCTTTTTATCACATATTAAAATATATTGTAACAGTCTCTCGAATGTATTTCTAACTGCATGAAATAATGATTTTATTTGTAAATAATAAAGACGGAGTTTTGTTCAGTTGAGAAGTATCTACATTTTAAAAAGATAAGTGAATACGATCTTTGAAAAAAGTAAGCAGAACTCATCATCTTCGCTCTGTGTGTAGTAGGACGAGCATGCGTTGTTTATAAAACAGAGATGTTATGAATGACTAAAAACAATAAGTTAAAATAATCTACATGGACAAGCTATTAAAAAAATGCTGTAAGTCTAACTAGACCCCAAAAAAGGTTTACGCCGGAAGCTAAAAAATTATTGATGCTAGAATTATAAAAAAATTTATTTCAAATTTAGAGGGAAATATTATGATAAATAATCGATAGTGTGCGTGTGTATGTA
The DNA here is from genome assembly GCA_002778355.1 of Clitarchus hookeri. NCBI lineage: Eukaryota > Metazoa > Arthropoda > Insecta > Phasmatodea > Phasmatidae > Clitarchus > Clitarchus hookeri. The sequence continues at coordinate 78,996 of NQII01002776.1, forward strand.
TTGATACCTGCCAAATGCTGAAGTTTGGAAGTAGGTATTGATTCTGCTCTGCGGTGTGAGGCGCCAGCACTTGATGCTAGCCCTCAGTGATAGGGCGTACAAATACGTCGACACTGTTGTCTCTAGGTCCAATTTACTAATAACATACACTTTATACGTGTGTTCACATAATCGAGTTTTATTGTTGCTTGAACAGGTTAACTGGTACATGAACTCACGAGACAAACTCCCCTCCCCTTTTTCTAAGTAGGCTACATATGGTTTGACGCCGCGATTGGCGTCGTGGGGGGAGGGGGAGATTCTTCACAATTGGTGTAGAACTACTTATCTGACACTGCAGCGCTGTATTCCCTCGGCTGGCGGCTTGGAACTGCTCTCGAACTTGGTGGGCGTCTCGACGCCTGACTTCGAAGTTCCTTCTTCTCGGGTCCACGCAGTACTCTGCGCCTGACGACGGCCGGCTGCCGTCGACGTCTGCTCGCGGATTCGCTCCGTCCTCTTCCGTTTCCGTCGGCCGACTGCCCCGCTTGGTCCTGCTCCTCGTGGTTATGTAGGCTTGATCACCATATTCAACCTCCCCCTTCTCTGCACGTGGTCCGGGGTGCTTGTCGTCGTCCCGGGTCATAAAACACGTGGCCGCTGCTCGTGTGGTCCGCAGCCGGCGTGGCGTCGTCCCTTGGTTCTGGCCTGGAAGTTTATTGTCCCGTTCTGCACGCACGTCCGCTAACAGCTCTCATGGTTTATTGCGGTACAAGCCCGGGATAGATGCAGCTGGTGGTGGGATCTCGGTGTCCCTTGGGTAGCTGCAAAATGCAGCTGTGTCCACGCCCTGGTGCCTTCCGTTGTCTCCGGATGTCGTCTGCACGTGCAGACGCTAAAAAGAAAGGCACGCTATCTTTGGTAGCGTGCCTTTGCAGCTGCGAGGCTCCTGGCGTCCCTCTTCCGGCACGTCCACAAAACCCTTAATCCTTATTGCGGTCGTCCGGCTGCGAGCTTCGCCAGAGCGTGTGTTCTGATGAATAAAATATAGGGACGCAGAATGCGTCAGTATTTGTGTATGTTTTAATACGTGCGTGTGTATACATGCATATATATCCATATAAATACTCTATTATTTATTGCAACTTTTCCTAGTACATGAAAAATAACATGTACCTATAAAATGAAGTGTCCCGACTGACTGACTCATTCACTCATCAATGCACAGCCCAAAACCGCAGGACGCAAAAGCATGAAAACTTATGGATGATTTATCCTCAGGGTTCAGAAACCCACTAATAAAGAATTTTTTGGAATATTCGAGCCCAAAAAAGGGTGAAAAGAGATCAAATATGTTTTCGAGGATTTCGCAATAGCTCACTAACCCGACGAGCTATAGTTGTGCTTTTAGCTTCAAAAGGTTGCATATACAAATAACTAAAAAGTTATTTCATAATTTTTTGGAATTCAACCACTAAGAGAGTTAAAAGTGGTAAAATAGGTTTTCAAGGATTCTTCAATTGCTTGTAAGTCCGGTGAGATATATGAACGCTTTTTGCTTAAAAACAGTATCTATTTAAATGCTTAAAAATTAATTTTAGTATTTTTTAAATTCATCCCCTAAGAGAGTGAAAAGAGGTAAAATGTGTTGTCGAGAACTCCTCAATAGTTCATTAAGCCTATAACGTATCATTTTGCTCTTTTCTTGACACGATTGGATATATAAATACCTTCTTCAGGATTATTTTGAAATTCAAAGCTAAAGCGGTAAAATGTGTTTTAGAGGACTCATAAATAACTTATAGCTTCGATAAGATATTGTGAGTGAGTGAGTGAAGAGATTTGAGTGGCTCTTAACATCGAGGTCTTGAGAGTAGATGAGAGAGCGGAACGAGGTATGGAGCAGCACCGGAATGAAAGGGTGGGGAAACGTGAGAACCCTGAGAAAACCCGCCAACCAGCGGAATCGTCCGGTATGATTCCCACATGTAAAAATCTGGGAGCGACCCCGCCTGGAATCGAACCAGGTTTGCCTAAGTGGAAAAGCGAATAGTCCAACCACTACACCACCACGGCCCCTATAAGATATTGTTACGCTTTATATAAGATGTCCCAGGAAATAGTGCCAAGTCGAAGCTGGGAAGTAGAGGACTTCAAGGCCTATTCGAAACAACCGCATATATGTCAAGCGATTGTTGATAGTTTAACGGTTAAGATTTTTTTCCAATTTTTTGTGCCTATGTCGCAGTTCAACGATAAATATTGGTAAGGTAACATGAATAACTCTGATAGACGCTTGAATATTTGCTATAGATTAGCTGACTGAATAACCAATCTGGTACAATTTGTCCATAACATTTGGCGACATTGAAAAAAAGCAACAAATAAAACAGATTAAACATGGTATATTACGACAAATTACAGAAATCCTTAAAGTGACGACCCGCTTGTTCAGTACCAATACAGCATCACCAGAATAAATTATCTTTCAAGCATCGAAACGCGATTTGATTGTTTTGTTGGTTTCTTCGGCTTCTTGCAGTTTTCTTGTTAGTTCCTCCAAACTGCGACATTCTGTTGAGTAAACAAGCTCTTTGTAATACCCCCACACGAAGAAATTGATCGGGTTTAGGTCGGGGGACCTTGGAGGCCAAGCTATGGGTCCACCACGACCAATCTATTTTTCTGGGAACCTTCGGTTAAGAAAAATCCTTACGCACAAGGCATAGTGATACAGTGCACCATCGTTTTTAAATTATGCTTCTGCGCGTCTTCAAATCTACATCTTCTAGCAGTACACGCAGATCGTCAGTAAAAAATTGTCTATATAATTTGTCGTTCAGGTGAACTAGTAGTTGGAACGGGCCGACAAACTGGCTATTTAGTATGCCAGACATCATATTAACACTAAACTGTGCTTGAAAATTATATTATCTTGGCAAGTTTGGGTTTTTGATACTCCGTGAATGGTAGTTACGGACATCAAACACCCCGTTGCGCTTAAAATGGTATTCAACCATCCACAAAATTTGATTGAAAATAATTCTCGTTGTCGTCTTGTCTTCGTAACATTTCTTGACAATATTGTACCCTTCTGTCGTAATCCTCTGATCGCAATGGTTTTACATGTCTGGCATGGTACGTATAATATCCAACTGCCTGGAGTGTGCAATGTAGTCTGATTTTGAGGTTCCGGTACGGCGACTCACAATTCTGACACTCACGATGGGTCTCGTTCACTTTGTTCGACAACCTAATCTACCACATCTGGATCCCTCATAGTGGGTGTACGGCCAGGTCTTGTCCCTGGTACGCGACCTTCCATGTAGGCATTATGAACTCCAGTCATCATTCGGTGATAAGGAAACCGCTTGGATTGAGGCCCAGCCACACTTTCTACATATTCCATGTAAAGTCTTTCAGCATGTAGAGCGTTCCCCTTCGCATTACCATAAAAATTGTGCGTTATGCAATTGTACAGAAAACAAGTAATTATTACTTTTATTTTAATGAATTGGCGCGGGTTGCAGGAAATATGTAATACTTACGAGTGTAACTGAATTACTTCCGAAATGTGGAATGAAGGGATTGTATTAAGAGCAATACAAGATATCTGATTATGTATATATATGAAAACAAATTATTATCCTGTACAGTATTTTGTTTGCGTGCTGTGTGGAAGGCTGTTACGCTGAACACAAACATCTGATATATGCAAAGTGTACTTAGAACTGCAAATAGGCCGTGAAACAAATAATTATTCCATTAGGAATTCATCACCTGTGGCATCATAGTGCGCAGAGTACGATGAAGTGTCTTCCGAATTGTCGGGACAATACATATAAACATTTATTTCAGTAAAGAGCATAAACATAAGACTTATATTAATTAAATACTTTCTTTATTATGCATCTCAAAGACGGTATTAACAATGTTAAAATAAGTATGGTGAGGCGAAAAGAACACTAAAATGAGGTGATAAGGAGTGCAGTAAAATGCTTATAAAACGTGTTGTCCTCATGCATCTGCATTGTACGAGCATCATGTTCCAATGTTGAAGTGTGTATGTATTACATAAGCTTATTCGGGCTTGGGATAAGTACATATAGTTTGAATTTTACAAATTTATCTCACGTGGTTCGAAAATGTCTGCCAACTTAGCTTAAAAAAGGTTCTAGGGCATAATACTCTAAATTGACATGCACTGGCCTGCACTGGACTTAAAAGCGCCAATTTTCGTACAAGATACCCCAAGGAAATAATATATTATATCATAAAACTACATAAAAAAGGAATACCGGTGGTTATATCAAGACTAATACTTGAAGATCGCAACAATCCACAAAGGCNTATTTCAGTAAAGAGCATAAACATAAGACTTATATTAATTAAATACTTTCTTTATTATGCAACTCAAAGACGGTATTAACAATGTTAAAATAAGTATGGTGAGGCGAAAAGAACACTAAAATGATGTGATAAGGAGTGCAGTAAAATGCTTATAAAACGTGTTGTACTCATGCATCTGCATTGTACGAGCATCATGTTCCAATGTTGAAGTGTGTATGTATTACATAAGCTTATTCGGGCTTAGGATAAGTACATATAGTTTGAATTTTACAAATTTATCTCACGTGGTTCGAAAATGTCTGCCAACTTAGCTTAAAAAAGGTTCTAGGGCATAATACTCTAAATTGACATGCACTGGCCTGCACTGGACTTAACAGCGCCAATTTTCGTACAAGATACCCCAAGGAAATAATATATTATATCATAAAACTACATAAAAAAGGAATACCGGTGGTTATATCAAGACTAATACTTGAAGATCGCAACAATCCACAAAGGCTTAAGCATGAAGCAGGTTAATAGAAGAAATTTTCTGCACCAAACCTCAATGTTCGCTGAATGCCGTCTAGCTAAGTCCTTAAGATTGCTGGTCTTAGAGTCATANTGCTTATAAAACGTGTTGTCCTCATGCATCTGCATTGTACGAGCATCATGTTCCAATGTTGAAGTGTGTATGTATTACATAAGCTTATTCGGGCTTGGGATAAGTACATATAGTTTGAATTTTACAAATTTATCTCACGTGGTTCGAAAATGTCTGCCAACTTAGCTTAAAAAAGGTTCTAGGGCATAATACTCTAAATTGACATGCACTGGCCTGCACTGGACTTAAAAGCGCCAATTTTCGTACAAGATACCCCAAGGAAATAATATATTATATCATAAAACTACATAAAAAAGGAATACCGGTGGTTATATCAAGACTAATACTTGAAGATCGCAACAATCCACAAAGGCTTAAGCATGAAGCAGGTTAATAGAAGAAATTTTCTGCACCAAACCTCAATGTTCGCTGAATGCCGTCTAGCTAAGTCCTTAAGATTGCTGGTCTTAGAGTCATACTGTGCTTATAACATGACCTGAGGCAAAGAGAGCACTATCCCATATTCAGCACTTGAGTTGGTTACGTACATATTTCATTAGACATAACTGCTTAAATAAAATGGATGGCATATCCATGCCTTCGAAATACAATATGACATCGAGGGAGCAGGGTGCGAGAGGTAGAATGAGCAATAAGCCTATTCTCACATCATGATCGAATTAGTCTTGAAAACACGAGTCCGAAGATAATGATACTTGCTATCGTTAATTCGAAAATCTTTGATACATGCCTGAAAGTTTAATTGTTTAAATAACATTTTATAAATAATATTTTCTGATCAGTCTCAACTTTATTGCAGCTGTAAGGAATGGGGTAGACAGGTAATTATTTTATAGACGCATTCTTAGCACGGTGATAAACGAATTCGATTATAACTCTTAAGTTCTACCACTTACAGTCGCTGTATTTCCTAAACCTAGAAACTCTGATTCCTATGGAGATATGCTTTAAACTTTATATTTATTTTAGGAAAACCACAGATGATCCGCAAAAAAAAACGTATTTTCATTTAATTTTGACCCCTACGTCAGGGCGTGTAAGGTTGATCGAGATGCTGACTGTCGATTTCAGTTCGTGGTCACGCGACATGACTATATTGTCAAGGATTTACAAAGCAATGTTTAGTACCTCAGACTCATTTCCTTAGTAAACTTGTATTTTTTATTGTATAGAACTTATTAACGTCCTCCGGTGTTATGCCTGAAGGTTTATCAGGGACGCCTTACAAACTAACTTATGACCTAACTTTAACTAACACCCATGCCTTACCTAGGATTCTAACCCAGAACCTCCTGCACCCGAGACCGGTGGCGCACCAAACGAATGCGCCACGGGAAGTCGGTAGTAAGATTGTAAAACGCCTGTAAGTATATAAAATTAAAAAAGATGAATGAAATTTTTATAATCGCGACTAACTAGTCTTGACCTGACGAGTACATAGATATTTTGTTTCCTACATAGATTTTATAGAACTGCTTCATATATATATGTATTTATATATACATATATAACTATTAAATCGAGCATTACATTGAGCGAGTGGTACAAAGGCGACAGAATAAGTAATTTCGTATTCGTATTCGTATTCGTCTCGAAAAAAATGCATCCAACGACACGTCCTACAATATAACTATCCCTATAAGTTTTAAATTTAAAAATATGAAATGAAATTCATAAATCTTATTTGTAAAAGTATATTTGCTTATTAATGCCACGGGCATTTTCCCTTTCTTCGCAGTTCGTAAANATATATATATATATGTATTTATATATACATATATAACTATTAAATCTAGCATTACATTGAGCGAGTGGTACAAAGGCGACAGAATAAGTAATTTCGTATTCGTATTCGTATTTGTCTCGAAAAAAATGCATCCAACGACACGTCCTACAATATAACTATCCCTATAAGTTTTAAATTTAAAAATATGAAATGAAATTCATAAATCTTATTTGTAAAAGTATATTTGCTTATTAATGCCACGGGCATTTTCCCTTTCTTCGCAGTTCGTAAAACGTAGTCAGGAGCAAGCTATTTTTCGTGTTAAATTGCGTTTTATTTTTTTTTCGGAACCAAGCATCATCGGGTGTGTACTTTTAAGTCGCTTCAACATGGCGGACGTGTGAGCGGAATGGCGAGAAAACAAAAAAAAAATACGAGAAAGTTTTGTGAATTTGGAGTGAAATTCCCGAAATCTTTAAGAAATTTAAGGTGATTTTAAGCGAATTTCAGAAAATTCTGATTAAATTTCGAAGAATATTGAACCAAAACAAAATAGCGGACGAATGATGTTAGCAAAATGTCAAAGTCAAGGGTACATCCAAGATAGCCATTATGCCTTCACGTCAAATCCAAAATGGCGGAGCAGGTATGAATCTCATTATGTCACGTTCAAGTAAATTGTCCTATCAATTTTAGACAACACTATGCATTAAAAAATAAAATAAAATTGCATTTCTTTCTGGTAAGTGATTTTCATTCCATTTTCTTAAATTTTGTATTTTATCTTACCTTCTCAAGTCAGTATATCTTTCACGGCTATGAGCTCTCTTTTGTAATCAGTTGCATAGCTTATTCTGTACGTTAAATAACAAAGGAACAATTTCACTGAATATACCGGAGGTTCGGAGACTTCGAAAATATAGAACATGATGGAAACAATTTGTTAAGGTTTAAATGTACATGACAGCTTATTAGATAGAGTATATCGTAAAGCATATAACTGCAGATTCAGTCCAAAGCCAAGCATCACTAACATTCAGGTTCATCACAAGATGAAAGGCCTCCACAGACAGGTGTCAGAGTAGAGTCGCGACCCAGTGATACCGTCTTATGGAGCGGGGCGACTGCACTAAGGGAAGGGATGCGCTGAGTTGCCGAACTTTGTGAAAGAAAATCCTATTCTTTATTATTACTGACACCATCCGTACAAGTATATCAGGGAAGAGTGCAGAAATTGGATAGAAATAGCTACAAATCTATGTATAACAAGTCGGTAAATATTATTTAATATCTTTAAGACAATTGGGAACACGAAAGTTATAACATTTACTGTCATTGGATTTAGCCGACTTTTATATAATTCTCTTTATTCCCGGTGCTACTGACGAACTTCCACTTTCAATACTCCGACCAGTCTTGAAATCGCTAAGTGATTGAATTCTGTTTTCCTTTTCTGGCATTGCTTGCCAAAGTCAGAAATCCTTTTGACAACCTTGTTTATTCTGGTGACTCAGCAGTTAACAAAGATATTCCTTTCACATCGTTTTGCAGTCGTTTAGTTTACATTTTTAGTAGATAACATTGAAGGAATTATTTCACTCTGTACCCTCCTACAAGTCAAAACTAATTAAAGCAAATGGAAAGATCTGCCAGTGTGTTATTCGAAATACTTGAGAAGCGCGAAACGCCAAACTGGCCTGGCAACTGGAAAATACAATAAATGGCAATAGTCTCCGCAGATAGAATGCATGAAAACACATTTGAGTTTTGCGCGGACAACGACCAATCTAGAGACAGACGTTTATATGGCCAAGGAAGAGAAACTCCACATTCCTGTTCCGCCAAAATAGCTAGCGTGGCTGAAGAAATGGAGCAAAACGAACCAGCAGAAGTCATTCAGTCAACTTCTCCCGATGCCTATGGCAGAAACAATGAGAGCGCAGGTTTGAGGTTTCAGAAACTCGTCAAACGAAGCAAGCGGACAATAACGTCGGCGAGAAAGCCAGATTTCCAAATCCCGAGTACTGTCACTGACAAAGTTACCGAGTACTTACAAAATAAGAATCGACGAGGCCTAGATTCCAGGGTACATTTTCTGAGGATACGCAAAGATGATGGAAGAAGAGCTCCAATATTTAGAAGAGGCATCGGGCCGTAGCTCAACGATCACTCTCTACACAACCTCACCAGTACACTGGACAGTACAACACGCTACAGGCTATCTAAATTATACACCATCACCACACCACAGCGTGTGACCATCAGACCTCGCGTCTCTNCAAAACGAACCAGCAGAAGTCATTCAGTCAACTTCTCCCGATGCCTATGGCAGAAACAATGAGAGCGCAGGTTTGGAGTTTCAGAAACTCGTCAAACGAAGCAAGCGGACAATAACGTCGGCAAGAAAGCCAGATTTCCAAATCCCGAGTACTGTCACTGACAAAGTTACTGAGTACTTACAAAATAAGAATCGACGAGGCCTAGATTCCAGGGTACATTTTCTGAGGATACGCAAAGATGATGGAAGAAGAGCTCCAATATTTAGAAGAGGCATCGGGCCGTAGCTCAACGATCACTCTCTACACAACCTCACCAGTATACNGAGGCATCGGGCCGTAGCTCAACGATCACTCTCTACACAACCTCACCAGTATACTGGACAATACAACACGCTACAGGCTATCTAAATTATACACCATCACCACACCACAGCGTGTGACCATCAGACCTTGCGTCTCTGATAGAAAAAGCCAATATTCTGCAGACAAACACACTCCAATGAAGTTACTTATCTTGTGGTCAAAGAAAATGTTTCTCTCGACAGTGATCAAGAATGTGGAACTCTCATCTAGAAAACTTTAAACCCATTAATGACACTTCGAAAAATCTCCCGTCACTGTTCATACCATACATGCATACATCGATGCAAAATAATTCCTACTCAGGTCCCACAATAAATNTACAACACGCTACAGGCTATCTAAATTATACACCATCACCACACCACAGCGTGTGACCATCAGACCTCGCGTCTCTGATAGAAAAAGTCAATATTCTGCAGACAAACACACTCCAATGGAGTTACTTATCTTGTGGTCAAAGAAAATGTTTCTCTCGACAGTGATCAAGAATGTGGAACCCATTAATGACACTTCGATAAATCTCCCGTCACTGTTCATACCATACATGCATACATCGATGCAAAATAATTCCTACTCAGGTCCCACAATAAATNAAATCTCCCGTCACTGTTCATACCATACATGCATACATCGATGCAAAATAATTCCTACTCAGGTCCCACAATAAATAAAAACCTAACTGAGTGTTTTCTTCAGATAGGAAAAGTAAGCTGGCCCAGCATTATCAGAACACTTGATAGTGACATGAAGCCTATAAAGTTTTGAGAGCCGCATTTTTCTTCAAACCAATGAGCACAAGTTTCCCATAGTTGTCTTGAAATTCCTGGTATGAAGTCAGATCTAATGTTCTTCCATGCAGCAGTACAAACTTTCGTTACAATTCCACTAACAGTAGAAAAACATATCCTGAAACTGTTTCATATTATGCAGACATAATCTCTAGTAGCTAAATATCTGTAAAGAGAAAAACAAAGCGTGTTTATGCTGAAGATATAATTTTTTTCCACGTTTATTTTCTATTTCAGCAATCCAATGAAGATTACATATAAAACCTCANTCAGCAATCCAATGAAGATTACATATAAAACCTCAGATAATTCCTATTTAAAGTACGTAAGTCATTTAAATAAACGCTCTTTAGCAATTTTTTTTCCTTTTTTTTTTTTCTCCTTTTTACTGAAACTGTGTTTTATTCTAAACATATTTGTTTGAAACTGCAGTTTAACAACACAGTTTTTCAAAATTATACAATTGCACTTCGTTTTCTTATAAATAAAATCTTTTTATAATATTTTGTTTCGATATTAACTATTTACTTTCTAAAAAAATAAGACATTCAACATTCGATGTTGTATTCTCTTACCGTATTGTAATTGCAATTCGTTTCTCAGATGGGAAGGGTCTGCGCCTGTTAATACCTACACTGTTTTGTTATGCCGTTTGTTACTTTAATTTTAGTTATAAAAATTAACCTTTCGTGGCTGAAATTGAAGTGCATAAAATTGATCTTGATTGATGAAGGAAGAGGGGCAAGTGATACTAAATGTGCTTTCTGAAGCATCAATAATGAAAATAGGCTTAAATTTTGGGATAATAGAAACATATGTTATTGTTTATCCATCAGTAATGACAATTGGAGAACCAACTAACATGATCGCAGTCTGCACACATTAACCCTGATAAAAGTGGAAACTCCTAATANATCAGTAATGACAATTGGAGAACCAACTAACATGATCGCAGTCTGCACACATTAACCCTGATAAAAGTGGAAACTCCTAATATATCCTTTCCTATCACTGCTAGTGTTCGTGTTACATGGCAAGAAAGACCGCTATGGTACGAATTAGGCATAGATCAGGAAAAATTTTTAAGTATCGTGGGTGACAATAAATGTTTGCACGCNCATTTTTTAAGTATCGTGGGTGATAGTAAATGTTTGCACACATAATCTGAGCACTGTTGAAAACGAAATTCCAGATTATTTGGCGATATATATAATTAATCCACTTTCCTTTTCACTCATATGTGTGTGTATGTATTGACGCCTGCGGCGTCCCTATATGTTATCCGTCCGTACTCAAGCTCTAGCGAAGCACAGGCGGGTACGTCAGTCAGGATTTAGGGCCGGCAACCATGACGAAAAGGGACAGCGCTAGGACGAAGCGACCATCGGCATGGGGAGGTCACGGTAGCGGGTGGCATCAGGAAGAACACGAGTGCAGCGTCCAGGGGGAGATCCCGAAGCATTCACACGACGACGAACAGAACAACAAACCTCGAGGCAGAACAGAGGGACAGACGCCAGATTCCGCGAGCAGGCAGGAATGGCGAGACTACGATTTGTCCCAGGCTGTTGACCACAATATGAAACCCTGAGAGCTTTTGGAATAGCGGGCGGAAATAATAGCAGCCAAGCCGGAGGACTAGG
>NQII01002776.1:94443-274726 GCA_002778355.1 Clitarchus hookeri
AACCGGTCCGCGTAAATTGGCAACCTAAGCCTCCCGAACCACTCACGTGTCCTCCCGGAACAAATTGTGGCGGAATAAACTTATAGAATTTGCCTTGTTATTCCCTTTTGAGGGATTTATTTCATGAATCCACCATTTTATATGTAAAACAAAAATACCAAAATCACAACACATGTGAAACAAAAACTTGACATTTTTTCTGCGACGGTTTTCATCTTCCGTTGCAGCGAACAAAAGCTGAAGCTCTTAATCCTCTGAATATGATTCCATGACTGCAGATAAGCCCGGCATAGCGTAGCCAGCCACGCGTTCTACCTCTACCTATGGATAGGACGCAGTATCACCCCGATATACTTGCTGCGATAATAACGCGAGGGGCGATAATCGCACCTGTGTGAACATACCCACTGAACGCAAGGGAAACATTTATCGCGCGATATTGCATCGCGTCGCGTCGAGTTCAGTATCGCGCCTATGTAGAGACGCCTTAGTTCAGATAATAAGCGGTAGGCTTTGNTGCATCGCGTCGCGTCGAGTTCAGTATCGCGCCTATGTAGAGACGCCTTAGTTCAGATAATAAGCGGTAGGCTTTTAGATATACGACCATTATGAAGCGAAGCTTTAAAAGGCAAGAGTAAATACGTATTCCGTTTCTGTAACTTCTCGTTCCAATTTATTAATTTCCAGGAATTATAAAAGTGTGGAGGCTTTTACAAAGTCACAAATATTATTATCACTGTAACCATATACAGTTACTGCCTATAATCTCATGGCAGCATTTGAAACAGAAATATTTATTTTTGTATAAATAAAAGTTTCAGGTTGGGACGCCCATGAGCTTTAACTCCTCTTAGCAAATCGTATTTTTTGAGTAACAAGCCGGGTTTCTTTAACAAATTTATATTGGCCTCTTTTAGTCCTTTTGATATTAGTTATTAATTTTTTTGGCGGGAGAAGATCGGAGGTTCATTAAAAGTTTGTAAACTCGAGGCAGCAATAAGTTACATCCTGGAATCGTTCTCTTCCCACCAAAGGATATAATCGTGATATAATCTCGTCATTCGCAGCACCTTCTCCGTCAGAGAAGCAGCCTTCTTAAAGGATCAACCACCCCGACAGCGGTGTCGCAGTGGCATAATGCGCCGGTACGTCTACAAGGATCCTGTGACATAATCACAGTATCCTTTCGCTTCCTGGAGAACATATGCTGCGTCAGTAATCCTCTTAAGGTCCTGCGCGGAGGATCCGTCAAACAACAGGTTCGCAGCCATCCTCTCTCCTGGCAACGTACTTCGTGTTTTAGCTCTCTCGCTTTCTATTTGAATCTCTAAATAACTGTGCTCCGTGCTAAGGACTGTTAACGGTAAAGCGAGCATTTTTGAAAGCCTTGCTAAAGATCTACTTGTACGCACATTCCGTATACTTACGCCGTATATAAAATTGACTTTGCCATGGGTCTGACCACTTTATTCATGCGTTGGTCGAGTAAAACTGTGAAATTATTAGAAAAGTGAATATTTCACCTTTTGCTAATTCATACACTTATATGCATTTAAAATACACAAAGTGAAACAAATAATTTCAGTAGTCTCAAATGTTTTCCTCTACTACTTTTAATTCAGCTAAGACATGTAACTACTTTCTCTTCTCAGTTTAAACTTTATATGGCGCATGCCAGTCAGTGTGGCCGTTAAAATACATGCAGGCATGGGCAGTGACATTTCCCAAAGGTTGATTTCAAAAGTGCTCACTTTATCGTGAACAACCTTCATCAGCACTAACGTTGTTTAAAAAATCCATAAATTAACTTAAAGTGTAGTTATCTTATATTCCAGATCTTATATTCAAGTNCTCTCAAGTGTTTTCCTCTACTACTTTTAATTCAGCGTTAAGACATGTAACTACTTTCTCTTCTCAGTTTAAACTTTATATGGCGCATGCCAGTCAGTGTGGCCGTTAAAATACATGCAGGCATGGGCAGTGACATTTCCCAAAGTTTGATTTCAAAAGTGCTCACTTTATCGTGAACAACCTTCATCAGCACTAACGTTGTTTAAAAAATCCATAAATTAACTTAAAGTGTAGCTATCTTATATTCCAGATCTTATATTCAAGTTTCGATACAAATGAAATATTAAAAATAATTTTAGGAAGTAATTAATTTATCATTTATTTAGGGGACTGTAACTTCAGCTTACTTTACCGTGAGCTATTTACACAATAGTTAAAAAAAAAACTTAAATTATTATTATATGCACTGTGAGAGAAATTTTTAATTGAGCTAATAAATATTTGTTTGAGAGTCAATCGAACGAAAGAAGCACTAATTCCAACCTTATAATTTGTATGACTCAAATATTCCTATCCCAGCAAAAAAATAAAATTCAAGTAATTCCACTCGATATTTGATTTCGCAAAAAAAAATCATTTCTCTTTTCACCGCATATTAGTTACTCAACGTTGTAAGAAAAACTATAAATTTAATTGAGGCNCTATCTTATATTCCAGATCTTATATTCAAGTTTCGATACAAATGAAATATTAAAAATAATTTTAGGAAGTAATTAATTTATAATTTATTTAGGGGACTGTAACTTCAGCTTACTTTACCGTGAGCTATTTACACAATAGTTTTAAAAAAAACTTAAATTATTATTATATGCACTGTGGGAGAAATTTTTAATTGAGCTAATAAATATTTGTTTGAGAGTCAATCGAACGAAAGAAGCACTAATTCCAACCTTATAATTTGTATGACTCAAATATTCCTATCCCAGCAAAAAAATAAAATTCAAGTAATTCCACTCGATATTTGATTTCGCAAAAAAAAATCATTTCTCTTTTCACCGCATATTAGTTACTCAACGTTGTAAGAAAAACTATAAATTTAATTGAGGCTATTTTAAAAGAAATATTGTGTAGAGTCAGATAGGCAGTAGAAACATTACAAAACCGAAATATATATTTTGAAAATCTTCAGAAGTATTGTTTAGCGCATCTTAGACATGCAGATAGCTGCGATATAACTAGTGGTTACCAAAATTATCTGGTTCACGCTTTCTAAAGCTAAATTCTGTTGCTAGAGATTGTAGTGCATAANATCATTTCTCTTTTCACCGCATATTAGTTACTCAACGTTGTAAGAAAAACTATAAATTTAATTGAGGCTATTTTAAAAGAAATACTGTGCAGAGTCAGATAGGCAGTAGAAACATTACATAACCGAAATATATATTTTGAAAATCTTCAGAAGTATTGTTTAGCGCATCTTAGACATGCAGATAGCTGCGATATAACTAGTGGTTACCAAAATTATCTGGTTCACGCTTTCTAAAGCTAAATTCTGTTGCTAGAGATTGTAGTGCATAAAAACACATAGATTTACAACTGAAGCCATTTAGTGCTCACTAATATATTTTTTTATCGAAAAGTTATTTCTTCGCTGCCACCAAATATTTAATTGGCATCAATGACATTAGTGTCGTCTGGAGTAAAAAAACTTTGCTGCGACTGCAAAACTACATACATACGTTATATGTTATATGCTACGCATGCGCGCTGGCTTATTGGACGTAGCCAGCTTGTGTCTGGCCACGACGCCATATTTGCCCGTGTACATATCCTTGCACCAGGGTACAAACGAGTTCATGAGAAACATTCTTAAGGAATTAGGGAAAGGATTACGTAATCCCTTACGTTGTACATAAGTTATTCCAGAAAATAACTTCCCTGGAGATGAAGTGATCATGCCTTAATCTATGTGCCACTTGTTAGATTTTAAGTATGTGCATGCGTAATTGGTGGCGCAGTGGTAAAATACTGAACTCGAATTCAAGAGAATTCTGGTTTGATTCCTGATATTGCCGTCCTGATTTCGGTTTTCGGTGGTTGTCCTAAATCTCTCCAGGTGAGCGCTGGTTGTTTTATAAGGACATTGGCCGACCCTGAATTACGTACACTGTGTAACTTAAAGTGACTGAACCCCTATAACGTTTAGTTCCAAAGGCACCAGTCGTATAACCAATGGGATGTCGGGCCTATATTTTCTAATACTACAGTGTTAATCCTTCGAAGCAGCTATCCATTACGTTCTGGTAGAAATACAGAGGNGGGCCTATATTTTCTAATACTACAGTGTTAATCCTTCGAAGCAGCTATCCATTACGTTCTGGTAGAAATACAGAGGTATTTCGTTCCTATTATACGTGCATAATGGCGAATAGTCTTGTTCGAGTGGCTTTTGAGTGCAAACAACGTTGTAACTCATCCCAAAGATACTCTACTGTGGNATGGCGAATAGTCTTGTTCGAGTGGCTTTTGAGTGCAAACAACGTTGTAACTCATCCCAAAGATACTCTACTGTGTTCAAGTTGGGATTTTGAGCGGAGCAGCTACGGAATTCCACCTTAAGTTGTTAAAACCACGACGAAAGTGACCTTGCTTCGTGGATAGGAGAATTAGCGTACTGATATAGATAAAGCCCCATTCCAAACTGTTGCCACAGTGTGTGAAGCACGTAACTAACCAGGAAGTCTTCGTGAATACAGAGTTCATTGATCCATTGATTAAAACTAATTGCCCGAGCCCAGACCTATACTCTACCGTCACCAAAACCCCCTTCTACTACTACTACAAATTTCAGTAACAGTGTTGTTGGCNAGCCCAGACCTATACTCTACCGTCACCAAAACCCCCTTCTACTACTACTACAAATTTCAGTAACAGTGTTGTTGGCATCATGTGAAAAGATGCCGGGCGTTCGTACTTACGATCAATAGGTCCCTGGCAGCAGCTCAACCATTTAAATCAAGAGCTGTCATTTTCCAACCGTGAGTCGTATCACTGGCATCTGCACCTGAGCTGGAACGACGTTTCTATGCAGTCGTTGACGTAGCTCTCTGGCGACTTCAAAGCTCGCTGGTCCTGTTGAGTTTCTTGGATCTCCCAGAGCGATGCCTGGGCCGGTGCTTTCATAAAGTTTCCAATTGTAAAATACATCGCGAACTGCAGAGAAATATATGACGGAATACCCGAATTTGTGAGCGGCTATAATCATGCCCTTTTCGAACGCACACAACTCTCTGTGTTGGTTCGTTACGACAGGAAACTAGTCTATAGTGTTCAGATCATTTCTGCCAGCACTTATATAGCAACCTACTGGCCAAGTGCACTTGCTACAAAGGGGACTACGGTGACATTTTAATTCATAGTTTATGTTGCCTCCAACTCGATATTTTGAATCTTAAACTAAAAAGACTGTTTTTTTGGCGTAACGAGTCTCCTAGGAAATATTCGCCATCTGTCTGCGTTTTTAGAACTTTATACAGATCACACCACGTATAATGAGATTCACATTCACTGAATTATACTGAAATTATTTATTGTTCTGAAACGTTTCAATGATTATATTTTTTGAAATATGTAGCAAGGTAAAACGTTGTGTTTCTCACATGCATTCAATATATAGGCCTAACATATTTTCTTCCGGCCAGATAATGCTGTTCTTTATTCGAAAGTAATACAAATTAAATATTATATTACATAATTACTAGCGTTATCAAAAATGAAATATCTCTGTAACCAATGTGAATAGTTGCATAACAACTTCAGAATTCCAGATAAAAAAAAGTATGTCCGTTATGAAGACTCTATTACCACGAAGCGAACTTTGAACTGNACAACTTCAGAATTCCAGATAAAAAAAAGTATGTCCGTTATGAAGACTCTATTACCACGAAGCGAACTTTGAACTATCAACGTCAAGGGGCGAATCTTTTAGTCCTATAAACGAACGTTGATTACATCTGTGAGGCAAGCAACTATTGAAACCTCATCATTCAACAAGCTAATTGTATGTTACAATGGACTATATACGGCATTTAAGTATAAATATTGACCCTNACAACTTCAGAATTCCAGATAAAAAAAAGTATGTCCGTTATGAAGACTCTATTACCACGAAGCGAACTTTGAACTGTCAACGTCAAGGGGCGAATCATTTAGTCCTATAAACGAACGTTGATTACATCTGTGAGGCAAGCAACTATCGAAACCTCATCATTCAACAAGCTAATTGTATGTTACAATGGACTATATACGGCATTTAAGTATAAATATTGACCCTNGAAACCTCATCATTCAACAAGCTAATTGTATGTTACAATGGACTATATACGGCATTTAAGTATAAATATTGACCCTTTTGGCAGTACGTTTGCAAGCACTAATAAGGACTGAGTGTTAAAGCGCAGAGGCATCTGAACTGAAGTGAACTGTGCAGGACATTGGTATGAAGATCTCCATAATGAACAGTGCCGTTTGCAAGTGGTTATCGTCAATATTGGAACGCATTTTGTATAAACGTGTAATTGAACGTCAAATATGTAACAATACCTACAAATGCAGACCTTGGTAGTCAGGATTATGTGTTTAATTTCCATGTTCACGGTGTCTCGTGTGGTACACTTGAGCTTTTTTAAATAAAGAAACATACTAATATAAAGTCTGGGGGACATGATGCCCACCACATATTATATAATGTTCAAGAGAAGTGGAAAGTATGTGGTCCAACGTTGTCATTTGCAACAATTCTGACCCATAAGTTAAAATAAAATGTCTGCTGGTGATGTTTACAAGCAAATGTGGGTTTCGTCTAAACACACTAATGAGTTTCGCTGTTGTTAGCACCATCGTTTTTGAAAACAATTTAATCTGCTGAAATGTGCAAAAATTAGCAAGAGACGTCAATCCATGGCCGGCAATCAGCTGTTCCTTCACTTGTACTAAATGAAGATGACCAAATCTCAGTAACTGCTCACTTAGAAAGGTGCGCACATTTTGTGCATTGTGCGTGCGATTACATTTTTGTAGTAAACTGTGCCCCAACAGTGTGTTCTAAGACTTCTCCAACAAACTTACTGATATTGACGTTAAGCCGGACGCCCGAGTTATGCCTATCTACTGAAAATGTGTCTTACTCACGCAACCGTCCCTCAGTGACGAATATTGTAGGCTATGTGAGAATCTCTCAGCATACAGACTTTCTGCTGCTATTCGGTTGCACCATACATGCAGTGCCTATCTGCATTTCAGTGGGCGTGATCGTCCTTCCATTTCGTAACCACATTGCTTACCACGTCAGTATTGCGTGTTTCAGCAAAGGGATTCACGTGGATGCCTGTGTTTCTTGCCAGGCAAGTTACCTTCCCCACATGTGCATAGCGGCAACGCTCATGTCTCGTATCATCACCACTTGGGACTACCTCCTCCAAATTCCTTCCTCCCACCTTGGCGAACAGGGTCCGATTCCTGGCGTCGTTGTTCCTAGGTTTTCGNCTACCTCCTCCAAATTCCTTCCTCCCACCTTGGCGAACAGGGTCCGATTCCTGGCGTCGTTGTTCCTAGGTTTTCACATGCGAGAATCTTGCCTGACGATACCGCTGGTCGGCGGATTTTCTCGGCTATCTCCCGTTTCCCCCGCTCTTGCATTCCGGCGCTGCTCCATACTTACTTCACAGAGTGGCCCAAATCTCTCCACTCCACTCCAAGTTCCTTTACGCGGTGATACGTGTCTTGGAAACCCCTCGCCTGTAAAAATTTTCAAATGGATTCATAATAATTCTATAAATAATTATAAAGTCAGACACAATACTGCTTTTAGTGATTTTATATGAACTTGGTGTTCATCAACAGTAAGTAAATTTTATTTATATGGAAAGTATTTACGATTCTTTGATAACCCGTTCTTGTATAAAAACTCTGCTTACAAATGGGAAATTTAAACCATTCGGTGAATGAAACGGAAAAATATATGCTGCCAAGAAAAAAAGTTTTTTCAACCGTCCCCGATAGTTTTCTACAAATAAAATATGAATAGTGGAGAAGTTTGTGCTGCTCCTATCTAAAATACGAATATATTTTAGTGGTACCTGTACTGTACACATTTCCGCAGTCCCAAACACTAATTACTACAAGAATGTAATTCACTACTTCATATGAAACGTAAAACTTACTACCGTGTATAAATCACTTTCGCGACTGCGATACACGTCGGCATGCCAAGGACTATAAATAAACCTCCCCGACAAGACTGGGTTGTAAACACAAATTAACGGCAACAGAATAATGGGATGCGTGAACTTGCTTCGACTTCCTGCCTGTAGCTTTCACTTATTGTATAAATGGAGTGGGTTCCCTGACATCACTGCAACCAGGAATATATACTAGTAAATTCATAACTTGTTACACACTATTAAATGAACTTTCAAAATTGTTTAATAAATACGATTAAAATTAAATTATATATTTTTATATAATAAACTTTAAAATATTTCGCCTCAATCAATTGCTTTTATACTAAAATTAATTAACTGACAGCTAGAGATCACTTTTCACAATTTGGGGGTATTTCACGTTTTAATTGAATGTTTTGAAAGTACACTGTGCAAAGAAAATTCTAATCACGGTAATTAGAATGATTGCTCTGATGATTTTATGTAAAAACATTTGAATTAATTATTTTGGGGCATTTTTCAAGATTAGTGCAATATTCTTAAGTTTTTGTAAAGATAGTTCAATTTTTCCCTGGCACACAAGTATTTATTCTGGCTACAACGCTTGATGAAAGATTCTTTCTTCACAATGTGCTTCCTGAAGTACCCAAAAGAGAAATACACTTCAATTGTAATTTAAATTAATTAATTCAATTAATCTTAAAACATATATTATGGCAAAATATTTCATAGTGTTAGGGCATATGTATATTCTTATCTCATATACANAATTAATCTTAAAACATATATTATGGCAAAATATTTCATAGTGTTAGGGCATATGTATATTCTTATCTCATATACAACATTCCTAAAAATGTTCGTGGATTCTGTAGCAGTTTTCAGTAACTTGAACATTTAGTGAAATGATATGATGCTGGTTGCAACTATGTAGATAAAATAACACTACTATTTCCATCAACTGCCACCCCCCCTCCCCCCTACGCACATATTAAGTTACCTCTTACCTTTCCTCACAAATATCTATAAACTCCCTTTCTATCCCCAGTCCAGCTCTCCTTAACTCCTTAAAATCCAACAATTAATTAAGTAAAAACCTACTGACTAGCAACGCAAAGTGCGGGTGAATTTGTTCCCATTAATAATCCGAAGCCCTGCAAAAAATTAAGTGGAGGATCAAAGTTTTAATTGAGACTCGGGTGCAGACGCCGTGGCTTCATAACATGATAAAATCTGGCCAACAACAAAGCTGCGATGAATCACATAGGTGCAGCCACACTCACTATTCACCTCAGCACTTTTCATTAAGTACGAGCTTGAACCTTCCCTGCTCTCCAATTTCATACACCGTCATTACTAAACTAAACGTCATCAATGGTGTCTGTTTGAACTAGTATTACTTTATGCTATAACGTTGTACCATCTCCCTCATATTAGTTTCACATGACTGGCTTAGTCAGATATTGTTTAATATTATNTTATGCTATAACGTTGTACCATCTCCCTCATATTAGTTTCACATGACTGGCTTAGTCAGATATTGTTTAATATTATGTAACATTTTTATCCTAAGCGAACAATAACCGGAAATTCATCTGCACATATAAAACACACAAAGTGAAAGCGTGGANGTAACATTTTTATCCTAAGCGAACAATAACCGGAAATTCATCTGCACATATAAAACACACAAAGTGAAAGCGTGGAATTTACATAATGTTTTATCGGCGTTGTTAGTCGGCTCATCGTGTTACTCACTATTTGAATGAAGTATTTCTTTGTGTAATGACACTTCCTGTAAAATCTTGAGGACAGTTTTGTTACTGAAAATCGCTCGGTGACTGAGGAGCATAGAAAAATTATTATAATAAGGTAAAACGTTGGGTTTTACAAAACATGGGTACGCANCGCTCGGTGACTGAGGAGCATAGAAAAATTATTATAATAAGGTAAAACGTTGGGTTTTACAAAACATGGGTACGCACAAGACGGCTAAATGCGAGCAACTCGATTATGGTCTCAGTGTTATAAACTATAATCGTTGAACGGGTAAGTTAGGCCCAGATCATCACAGGTTTGGCCTTGTCGGTAAATAAGCGTGACTCCTTAAATATCACAACCACCTCACAATCAATCATATAACTGTTAAATGTTTATTTTTATGAATAATTATTCGCTGAACCCAAAGCTTTAGCGAAATCATGAGAATCGTAAAAACAAATAGGGTATAAATGTAAATAGCAAGCTTTCGATATACAATTGGACGTAATNCGAAATCATGAGAATCGTAAAAACAAATAGGGTATAAATGTAAATAGCAAGCTTTCGATATACAATTGGACGTAACCCCGAAATACAACCAAAATATGCGTAAGTATGAAGGTACATTTCACAATTAAACTTTCATGAAGGCTGTTCACGATCAAGTGAGCACTTTAGAAAGACCTGCTTCATTTCTACTTTCAGCCCATTGCTGCGAATCTTTCCGCATACCCATCAAAATAAACACTGTCATGTGTTTACATCAGCTGGCTCATATGTTCACTGTATACTCATTACATAAGCAACAAACAGTAACAAATCAGCACTATAAACATGCACACGTTAATTTCAGGAAACAACAGGCCGATTGGTTTGTGAATATTGATTGATGTACACGATTATTTTTCTGTTTGGGCGTAAATTAATGCCGTTAACTATGGTCAACACTTCCGAAGACATTAAAAAACTATGTTTGATTTAGGTTATCAATAGAAGATCAAAATATTGAAATGATATTTTTCCCGTTATAAAACCAACGCCAAGACGTTCCGAACGTTCACCTTTACAAACTGTGAATAGCTGATACGCTCGCCTGTTAAATGAAGGTACGCTTTTAGAGAATACTGTGAATTTACTCCTTCATACAGAAGATGACGTACTTTAAAAAAATCGTTGAATGACCTAAGAATTACGTTTAACAACACTTAAGAGTATAAACATATTACAAAAATACCTCAAAAATCAATATTGCAATACAAAACTACGCACAAGCAAATGGCGGTCATTGCCATTACATTACGAGTAACGAAAACAACTGCCATATAACCCGATGACTGAACAGAGTTGATCCAAATATTTAAAGGATACTTCGACACTAATATTTGTCACTCGATGCAAGTTACGAGAAAATTCGTCCAGCTACGCAGTTTTTAAAGAACATTTCTAAAGGCATATCACTCAGCTTACGAAAAAAATTACTTTTTGCATATAAAATATAAATACCTTCGCTGATATGAACGTAACTTCGCAACAATACTAAAAACACAATACTTAGCCTATGAAAATGTATTTCATGAAACTGCATTAACACATTTAGTGCAGAATTTAATTGAGCCCCAAATTACTTACCTTGAAGGAAGTAGTGCAAATTAGTACTTACTGTTTGGTATATAGGCTCATACAAATTAAACTGTTTGGACAGACGTTATAATACTGTTTTTTAATACACCAAACACTAAAATATGATTCACGTGCAGTATAAAACCTTTTTTATGTCGTTATTGTTTCAAAACGAGCGACATACGTGCCAAGGTATTAACTCTGTGATCTTAAGTTCAGAATCGCCTAAATACTAAATAACACACACACGCAATTTTATTTAAGATTTCATAATTGCAACACATATCGCATACATGACAAAACACACTCATCCAAAATTTCTTCAAGTTAGTTCGAGGTTTAAAATTTATAATGACATCAATTGCATGAAGCGCCGCATTTTCGAGATAGGCGTGAAATTTCAAGATTTTCTGGGAGAAGAAACTACGTGGAAATACAACAGAAAGCAATAACAAACAACGTCAATTCGCTGAGAATATGTATAAAAACGTTTCATTTATTACGTTAATGAATGTTTTATTTCAAAGATTACAAAAAAAAAATTTCAAATCACGTTGGTCGTAAACCGCTGTTTTGTTGACACATGAGTACGGCCCGGAAAAAAAACGACGAACCAGCTAACTTGAACGTTGCTTCAGTCAGGTGAGGATGTGAAACAGTTAGAAACACGAATGTGTTACAACCACGCCAAATTTTATTGTTATTTGCATACAACAATAAGAGACTGAATTGCAGATGAAAAGAAATGTATCATTACTGCTGGAAAGACGCTGACAACTTAACTATGAGTATTGCGGTAATTGTTCATATATGCACTTTAGGACAGTGATTTTTTCATAGGTTTATTTCAATAGTGCTAATTTAATCGTGAACCACCTTTATATGCATGTATCCGCCTACAACATAAGAGGAAATTTTAAATTATACCTAGGCCAACTCCTTTGTGTCTCAATATTTGACGATAATAACAACAGTGGTCAGTTTCATGTGACTAACAACACTACAATTTGAATTCCCATTTGAAATATCCGTAAGTAAGTATTTTTGCTAATTTAAATTCATTAGTGGACTCTTTTCATTCAACCTTTCGTAAATATTGATTAGTTTTAGAATTGCGTTCTTAAAATTACTGTATTCAGGTCTGTGGGCCAGAACGTACTTTTTATGGTTCCCCTTTAGTACTGTGAGAGGTAAGCAAAGGAGTATTGATTGTTTGGGACGACAGTGTGCAAGAGGTGAGGCGAAAAAAGGACGTATTCACTCTCTACATTGATGTTAAGTTCGTGAGCCGAACAAATCTTCATGGTATCTGAAAAGTTTCCTCAGTGCATGGTTTGATGCCGAACAAAAATAGTGTTTACCATTTCACGCCCGTTTGAGAATAAAGTTGAGCGACTTACAATGCATTACTGCACCCGACTGTACAATCTGTAGAACTCATTAAAAGTAGTATATACACCACAAAAATTGTCAGAAAAGTACCATTTATGTTGCATACGGGAGAAGAATGCTTTTGAAATACATTTTCCGAGTAATTACTTATGTAAGTGTTTTCTTAAACAATAATTGATAACAGTTTATTTGTAATCAAAATTTCAGCTCTTTTCCATTCTAGATGCCTCTCAGAAAGCAAGTTTTGCAATAAATCCTTCGTAAAATAGGAAATTCATGGGTAATACTTATTATGGTTGTATGTAAAAAAATTGGTGATATTTTAACAATTTCTTAATAATTGATTTTATGTACATTTATTTTAGTTATAAAAATTAACCTTTCGTGGNGCCGGGAGTCGGACTCCCGGCCACAGCAGTACCTCAGTACGTCAGTACGTCAGTAGAGCAGTCCAGGGGAGACGACGACACCCAGCAGGCCTTTGCCAAAGGCCGCCCACTTCGATGGAGCTCATCCCCAGATGACAGCTTACCAGCACCCACCGCAGAGAAAAGTATACAGTACGCCATCCAGAGAAGCCCCTACACAATGAAGTCGTAAACAGTTAATACGAGTATTCAAATTAGGTACCACACCTCGGAAGTGCTGCTGTATGTTATTTGTGTTAAATTCGAGACAATATATTCGTCCTTCAAAATGAAACAGTAAAAGTAAAAGACTACATTATTGCAATACCCTCAACCTTCAAGGCACATTATAGTCTGTGCTTGGAGGCATTAACTACGACCCTACATGCTACCCTGTCTTCCACAGTGGCGTAGCATCAAGTTAATTTGGCGCCCGGACGTGGGGCCCAACGCTATTTAGTGTAGCATACCTCAAGTCAATTCTGTGCACAACTGTGGGACGGAGCCCACGTCATTCTAATGTAGCCTTTTCTATCACTATCACGCTAGTGTTCGTGTTGCATAGCGAGAAAGACCGCTATGATACGAATTAGGCATAGATCAGGAACATTTTTTAAGTANGCTAGTGTTCGTGTTGCATAGCGAGAAAGACCGCTATGATACGAATTAGGCATAGATCAGGAACATTTTTTAAGTATCGTGGGTGATAGTAAATGTTTGCACACATAATCTGAGCACTGTTGAAAACGAAATTCCAGATTATTTGGCGATATATATAATTAATCCACTTTCCTTTTCACNTCTGAGCACTGTTGAAAACGAAATTCCAGATTATTTGGCGATATATATAATTAATCCACTTTCCTTTTCACTCATGTGTGTATATATATGTCTATATAGAGATGATTGAGAAGTCATGGTAACTGTTGTTTATCACCCGAAAATGATCCAACACAGGAAATGTACAATGTACAGTTGAAAGTGTACGACTTGTACGTTTTAAAGGCGACACCCAATGTGGTATGGATGCAGGAATGTCCGCCAAGGAAAATAGACAAACATGGCTGCTTGAAATCACCATTTAGTTGATATATTCTCGTACAGACTGTATACACTCATGTGAACGGGCAAACGGGAAATACCATCGGCAACATGAGATCCGTATGTGCGCCACCTGTCGTCGAAATACTATGACGATGTCTGCCTCATCGATGGCAACGAACCGTGGCCAACCTTGGAAACTACTTTGAAGGATGTTAAACAGCTCGTACACGTACCAAACGTACCCGTTCACATGAGTGTATACAGGCTGTACGAGAATATATCAATTAAACGGTGATTTCAAGAAGCCATGTTCGTCTTTATTCCTTGCCGGACATTCCTGCATCCATACCCCATGTGGTGTCACATTTAAAACGTACATGTCGTACACTTTCAACCGTACATTGTACATTTCCTGTATTGGATCATTTTCGGGAGATAAACAATAGTTTCCATGGCTTCTGAATCAACCCTCGTGTATGTTATATATNCCTGTATTGGATCATTTTCGGGAGATAAACAATAGTTTCCATGGCTTCTGAATCAACCCTCGTGTATGTTATATATATGTGTGTATTATATATATACACATACACACACACACACACAAGTATTTTTTACTGGGTTACTGTGAGTTTAGATGATGAGGTATTGGGTTTTAAAAAAATCGATACAGCGCAACGTAAGGAATTTTCCATTCAATTCGGCGCTATTGGTAAAATAGTTCTTAGTGTGACAGATCAACGTTGGGAGCTACCTTTCAAAATGGTGGACTATTTAACATATTATTTAGTGTGTTTAGTACACANGTGACAGATCAACGTTGGGAGCTACCTTTCAAAATGGTGGACTATTTAACATATTATTTAGTGTGTTTAGTACACACAGTAAGTACATCAACACGCCAAGTTTGGTTGAGATAGGTTTAATTGTTCTAGAAATATAGAATAAAACCTTAAAATAATAGACCACAAATTTCAAAATTACTGTGTTATTTAATTTTTATATTGCATTCCATGTTACATATGCATAATATTACGAAACTAGGTTACTGAGTTATATCAGTTTTTTATCTACTTTCCAAAAAAGCAACTAAAACAAGTAATTAATAAGTATATTAAAGAAAAAAATAATCACTATCAGCATGCCGAGTAAGGTTCATATTAGTTTAATGGCTCCAGAGATATATTGTGCAATGCAAAGTAAAATGTCATTTTATTGAAAAATAATCTTATCCATTTTAAAATGCCTAAGGTCAGGAAAATTTCTATTTTTCAGTTTGTATCCCAAATTTATTGGGATGCATTTTGATAGTTCTTGCGATATTATATACAAGTTTTGTTTCCCGGTGGAGCTATATCTAAGTATGAGTGAATATATTTCACGCAGTAAGTACTACCGCCCTACCATTTTTGGTTGAAATAGGTTAAATCGTTTGCTAGATGTACCAAATTCGCTTAAAACACTTAATTGTGCAATCTTGGAAGTAAGCGTCCGAACAACTGAATCTGTGTAGATTCAATAGACCTACCACAGCACCACTAGTTTGTACAAATTTGGGCAAAGCTGGTTTATTTCTTGATATATGATATAAAATGCTTAGTTTTTTGAGATAGCACTGTTTTACAAACTGGTAAACTAAAGAGGCTCTAAATTAGCTTATTCAGTGCTTGTGACATGTACTGCGACAATACCAAATTTTGTTTAAATAGGTGTAAAATAATCTGTAGGTTTTGTACACTAACCTAAAATATTTATAAGGTTGCCATTTAGGAAGTAAGTGGCATACAAGTGAATTACAAGATGNGTTTTGTACACTAACCTAAAATATTTATAAGGTTGCCATTTAGGAAGTAAGTGGCATACAAGTGAATTACAAGATGTTTAGGTGGACTATATTAACTCAACATATACGCTAAATTTGGCACGTATCAGTTCGGTACCACTATCTTACAAAATGGCCGACAAAGATGTTACAGAGTTTTTTACATTCACTGTAAATCATTTCAGGATANGGTACCACTATCTTACAAAATGGCCGACAAAGATGTTACAGAGTTTTTTACATTCACTGTAAATCATTTCAGGATACCATTTTGTGGTCAAATTGGTTTAGTGGCTAGGTTTGCATGGCAAACTATTATAAATTTTTTATAATGTCGTAATTTCTAAAACAGGCTTTTGATTTGACAAAGGAAAATTATTTGGGCGACCCGCCATAGCACTACTCGTGTGCGAAATTTGGCGGTGATCACTTCAGTAGTTCCTGAGATAATGTCTAAAGGCTATTTTATTCCGGTGGTTCTATCTTCATAAATGGCGTACTACTGTGATTACGAGCTAATTAATTATTTTTTTGTAGAGTGAACTATTTTCATGAAAATTTTTGTTCGAACTGGTGGAATGGTTACCAAGATATGACATAGGGCCCAAAAACATTTTAGGGGCCATTTTTAAAATAAGCACCCCACTTTGTTTTCAACTACAAATATAGGTTTCCTTACTAAGAGATACGATTATAGAATTTGGTGAAATTCGGTGCACAGGTTAAAAAGAGTTTTATATACACACAGACAAATACATTAATTCAAGAATTTAATATCGTTCAAATATATTTTATCATAAATAACGCTAAAAGTATCCAGAATCGAACATAATCTAAATTCGTAAAATGATATTGTAGCTTTTGTAGCTTTTCCGACTGTATATGTAAAACATTGTTGCCAATCTAAACTTTTTCCGATTTTTAATGACTATTTATGCTGGTTGGGTGCACGTGCCACATACAGTTTTCTATAAAACTATAAATATTTTAAAAGTCACACAAGGGGGCTCGACACACGGCTGAAAAAAGTCGTTAAGTGTGACAATGGGAAACGAAGCCAATTGAAANAAGTCACACAAGGGGGCTCGACACACGGCTGAAAAAAGTCGTTAAGTGTGACAATGGGAAACGAAGCCAATTGAAAGGATTCAAGGGCTCTCGACAGGTAGTGGAGTTGCGGCCAGGTAGTCTCATCTCATCAGGGGTTTTACAACGGCAGTATTTCTGTCCCAAATGAACGAAAAATGCGAATTAAAAATTAATGTGAGGCGCAGTAACCGATTTCAATGTGAAATCGAATCTAAGGCAAACAACCTCGTGGACTGGACACATATCCCGCCAGTGCGTCTGGGATTGATTTTCTGNAAGTCACACAAGGGGGCTCGACACACGGCTGAAAAAAGTCGTTAAGTGTGACAATGGGAAACGAAGCCAATTGAATGGATTCAAGGGCTCTCGACAGGTAGTGGAGTTGCGGCCAGGTAGTCTCATCTCATCAGGGGTTTTACAACGGCAGTATTTCTGTCCCAAATGAACGAAAAATGCGACTTAAAAATTAATGTGAGGCGCAGTAACCGATTTCAACGTGAAATCGAATCTAAGGCAAACAACCTCGTGGACTGGACACATATCCCGCCAGTGCGTCTGGGATTGATTTTCTGAAATCAGCAAAGCATTGGAGAACGTTCGCTCACCACGCGAGGTTGTATCACGTAAGCTGGACAATTGAAGGAAATTAAGTCATATGATTATGCCGTAGTTCAAGCAACGAATACTTGATAACTTCACATTAACTCCTTGTGTCATGCCGTGAAAAGGCGGAATATAAACAATGTTTTAATACAGTATTTGTGATAATTGCTAAGTATTAGTTCTGTATTAAGAGATACATACAAGTAAGACCACGAAAATGGGTGAGAAATATTTACGTCCTACTATTTTTGCGAAACCTTTCCCTACCGAGTTAGCATTCGCATTATACATACGTTGCAAATGAACTCACAGAAAGTCTAATAAAGACACCGGGGATTGTCCGGGACAACTCGTCATATGTTTTGCAATAGATGTAAGATATTTTACGTCACCGTGCTTGGTTTGTCTTACAAACCTAATACAGCGGTAATTAGTTGCCTTACAGGCGAACATTGACATCTTCATGAACTTGCATGCTCCAGCCTACATGTCACATTTTTCAGGGTTGATTTTAGTTGTCACCATGACTTTAATTTAGGGGCAGTGGTTGCGTAGTGGCCAGAGCCACCACGGCGTTCCGGGTTCGATACCCGGCGGATTCACTTCCACATGTGGGAATCGCGCCGGACGATTCTGCTTGNCCACCACGGCGTTCCGGGTTCGATACCCGGCGGATTCACTTCCACATGTGGGAATCGCGCCGGACGATTCTGCTTGCCGGCGGGTTTTCTCGGGGTGCTCCCGTTTCCCCCGCCCTCGCATTCCAGCGTCGCTCCATCCTAGGGTCAAATTTCATGTCGTGTCTGGGGATGACGGGTACCCACGGGTCCCAGCTTGAGAGCCAGTCATTAGGAGGGCGTCGCCTCCCCCTGTGTGCACTCCCCACACAACATTTATTTATTTTAATTTTTAATTTACATTCTCAGGCAGTCATGCGCGCTCGCTCTAAATTTCGGAGAGTAACGTGTAGTGAAAGAAAGCGTTCCGGTGCAGTGGACTATGCGGTGTGTTCATCCTGAAAAACGGAACCCTTTCCAGGAGAGGAAGCGAGACCCTTTCACGAGGATGTGGCTGGAGTATGGTGTGTATGGTGTGTAGGTGCGGGGGAACAGGGGAGGGGTGCGAGCGAACAGTTAGAAGAGGGTTTGGACCCCTGAGACGCAACCCCCAACGACGTCGCGCTGCGCCCCGCCCCACCCAGGGAGATGCGGCGGCGCGGGGGGCGAATACATCCCCCTGAGCTTATAATTACGTACGCCCGGCGGCGTCTGCTCGCTTTTCCAAACATCCCACGCGATGTGATCCCCAAGGTATCGCATTGAAAAGAAAAATAAATACTGTTTTAGAGTAGGAGGATATGTGTGCAGGAACTCTACTTCTATCCTTTGGCATTGACGGTAGGGAAATATACATTTTTCTCTGACTTTTACAAAACTCNGTGCAGGAACTCTACTTCTATCCTTTGGCATTGACGGTAGGGAAATATACATTTTTCTCTGACTTTTACAAAACTCACAGACATTTTATAACTCAATTCGTGCGTTTTAATGTATTTATGGTTTTTCAGGGAAGATGAACGGTTTAACATGCACCTACACTCGTTTCAAGGAAAGTGAAGACGACGCATTTTATCCGAGCATGTATTCTAAGAGTTGCATATGTGTGTAAAAATAATTATATAGTTTTATTTTGTAAGGCGGCTACAAAGGCCAAAGCTTCTCTTGCTCTCTATCGCTCACAGAAATAACCCCCGAGAGAGGCGGAAGCATTAAGATATCATGCTACGATTGAAAATATTTATTTTCATCGTTTACGGAGTGAAATATAAAATTACTCTGCACAAAACTACATCAACGGTGTGTATAATTTTAATGTGCTTAAATTATAAATGCATATAATTTTCGGCAATATTATGGTTTCTGAATATTAGTCCATCGAAAAATGTCTTCTAAATATTTGTTAGTGACGACTAAACTAAGTACTTATCACATTTTCATCAACAAACAATTCTGCAGTAAAAACCTAAATAATTTGTTTTTAATAAAAACTGATAGTGTTAACTATTTCAGTTTTTTTTCATTAAACCGGTANGTAAAAACCTAAATAATTTGTTTTTAATAAAAACTGATAGTGTTAACTATTTCAGTTTTTTTTCATTAAACCGGTAAATGATATCGTATTGTATGGTACATTAAACAAAAATGCGTTTGGTAAATGTTTCAGGCTCGATTTTGTGCAAATATTGTTTCTGATTTTATACTTCCATGCTCGCTGTCTAGCACGTAAAGACAATGCAGTGTTTGGTAGACATTCCTTGTCGCCCTTATAGTCTCTTTACTTCTGCTCCTCGAGATAGCCGGGTGCCCACTAAGTAGGAGCATCGCGGTCCACACACTGAGCATATGTCGGGAATGGCAGCATGCGCAGCAGATCGACTCTGTGAGAAGTGAGTGCGTTTGCCTTAATACTTACCACCCTGGATGCTGGCCTTCTCGCCGGGTTGCCTTTGTGTCAGGTGCTTCTGACTGTTCAAATACCGAACGGGAACGATGGTAGACCAGCAACATAATACACAAAATATGAGGTAGACAGAAATAATTTTCTTCTACACTTCCCTAAATTGACTCACGAACTGTTGGCACGGCTGTCAAGATTGCATGATCAGACAGAGAAATGGGTGTGTATTAATTTGTTGACATACGGTTACTTTAAAAATAAAATCCGTAGCTCTAGTATGGATTAGTACTTAATCAGAAGAAATGTGCCAAAAATTCATATATCTTATGTATACAAACAATATAATACATTAACAATTTCTCTCCCATCACTTATGTTTGTAAACTGACCTAAACAGTTACTTAAAATCAAAACATTTTGCACCACTGTTAGTAGTATTGATTGAAAAAATCATCTTATTTACTCCTTTTGGAAACGTAAGTATTAAACAACAGGAAATGAGATAATACATGAACTTTCCTTTCCGAATTCTAGGAAATTGATGGACAAAATAACCCATATATTCCTTTTAATTGACTACTGATTATTCCTGCGTGTTTTTCATTTAAAACTAGAAATAATTGTAATTTTATACGTTTAACTAAACACATTTATATAAAACATATACGGAGGTTTATTGCCTCAACATAGCCTTTAAAAACATATTTAATTTTTTTCACTATTATTTTTGTTAAATAACATGTGGAACTAACTGAAGACTACAAATTTAATGTGCTGCAAAAATCTAAATAACCACANCGCCTGTGGAACTAACTGAAGACTACAAATTTAATGTGCTGCAAAAATCTAAATAACCACAAAAATAATGCAATAAGTATTATTTTCTTCGCGGTTCCT
Source organism: Clitarchus hookeri (assembly GCA_002778355.1). Taxonomy (NCBI): domain Eukaryota; kingdom Metazoa; phylum Arthropoda; class Insecta; order Phasmatodea; family Phasmatidae; genus Clitarchus; species Clitarchus hookeri. The sequence goes on from NQII01002776.1 coordinate 115,548, forward strand.
CGTTAAGTTTGACCTTGCCACTTCTTCTCGCACTTTAACATAATCGAAGCATTCAAGCGTTCAAATTTTTTTTCGTAGTCTTGTGAAGACTCTGTGGATTTGTAATATCATATGAAAACCTATTCGGATAAATGTGTAAAGACAGCGTACAAATTATTTCTAATATGCGTAATTAAACTTTTATTTAGATCGAAACCATCCGCAAAATGGCTTCAAAATGCAATGTTTAGGTGCAGAATAAAATTAGTCAACTGCAATTTTGTCGTTACGGCCACCACGTACGATTGGCCTGTTTGAAAGTTATGAAAATTTATTTTTCACCAGAGGCTGTTCATACGTATCATTAATTGTAAATTGCTTAATGAGTACAAATAACACACCAAAAATACTTAAAAATAATTTTAATACAAAGTTAAGTTCACTAGAAAACATTTGTCGCATTTTCTTGACAAAGCCTGTTAAGAGCAGTATGTGGCTGCGTGTTCAGGGTCAAGGAGCGAGGGAGCATCACGGGTGACACTACCACGCAAGGCGTGCAGTGTTCTCGTCATGATGCTTAATGTGCCAATTTGAATTGTAACAGTGGGACTTTATTTCACGTAGTGAAAGCCCACAGATTAAACTACGCCCGCATAGTCGTAATTTCCTCTTATCTCTTACATATGACAAAAAAGGTTCATTTTCTGCTGTGATGGTAACCACATTCCTGGAGAACAAAACAGAGATTATATATTTATATAGATACTGTTACATATTAAGTAGGTTGAAATTGTTCGGGGCATGTGCAATACTGACATGAAATATTTTCATTGCTGTGATTTTGATAATATGTCTATCTCCTTAAGTCATATAAATTTAGATGGAATACAAAAGCATAACTTGTCGCCTGAATTTGGTGAGTATCAGTTAATAGTTTCCCGAGATAGGACATGAAAACTTAATTTTTCATGTGGTGCCATGTGCCAAAATGGTGGACCAATGAGTTTATGTATTCGCTCATTTGACGTTTGCATATATACTGTTAGTATACAAAATTAGGTTGAAATTGGTTACATTGTTTCATAGATATAGCATGCTATGCTAAAATTTTTATATAGGCGCTATTTTGAAAATAAGCGCCTAATCCTCTTAAAATATATCCTATCAATTTATATGGGTTACCACAATATTACTTTTTTGACAAATTTGGAAGTAATTGGTTATATTTTTCCCGAGATATGACAAAACTTTACTTATTCATGTGGCACGCTCTTACGAAATGAGGAACAAAACAGGCTCTGAAAAGACAAATTTGTTGATTGTAATAGATTCTGCCAGTATACAAAGTTAAGCTGAAATTTGGTACATGCTTTCGTAGCTATAACTAAGTTTCTAAATTGTTTATATACCTGTCATTTTGATAATAGTAGTCTGGCCCACTAAAACGTGTTAGTTCACATGACTTACCATAGTATTACTTGAGTGCTATATTTGGTAGAAATAAGTTGATTGTTTTCCGATAACATTAAACTTTATTAGCATGTGGCGCTATTTTACAAAATGGCGTACAAAAGAGGCTATGAATTGACACATTTAATGCTTGTAAAAGGTAATTTTACTATAGCAAGTTTGGTCGAAATTGGACAAACAGTATGGTAGATATTTCAAACAAACCTAAAATATTTATATAACCGCCATTTTTAGATCAATTCCTTAACCAGTTAAATTGCATATATGAACGTGGCCTACAATAGTATTACTTATATGCCAAATTTAGCAGGAATCGTTTGTGTGGTTACCGAGATATAATATAAAAGCTTTATTTGCCATGTTGCACTATCTTACAAAATGGCCAGTTAATAACGTTTTCACTATTCAATGCTTATACGATTCACTGTCAATGTACCAAATTTGGTTTAAATTCTTATAAATGGTTCCCGAGATATAACGGAAAAGCTTTATTTGTTCATTTTTTGCTGTCGTCCAAAATGGCTTGTCAGTGACATTACCGCTTTCTAAAATCTATGCTTATATAATGCAATAGCATTTTTCCAAATTTGGTTTAAATCTGATAATTTGTTCAGGAGATATAACATAGTGGCCTTAAATTTAAACAATTCCGCCATTTTGAAAATAAGTACCTGACGTGATTAAAAACACAAGCCTATATTTCCTTCAGAAAGTAGGCTAAAAAATAGAGGTATAGGTAATTACTTTTTACCTTTGTGGCAAAAAGTCATATTTGCAGAACATTCATTTATCGAGATAAGGCGTATTCGTATAAAAAACTATTTCATAGAAAAAGTATATTTCTCGTGTTACTTTGCGGAAGTGATAAATTTGTTTCCCAGTCACTTCTTTTCTTGTTTTTCCATTGCAGTTGAAAGGAAACGAAAGGGAGACAGAAGCCAAGTCCACGATAATCAATGTGTTCAATAACTAGTCTCATTACTTTACCCTAACAATTTTTTACTGTATACGGTAAGAAGTACATTGAATGTCACATATGGCTGATTACTTATCTACATAAAGTGGGTGGCTCTTAACAACGGGGTCTTGAGAGCCGATGAGGGTGAAGCGAGGTGAGTACGCAGCAGCTCCTATATGAAAGGACGGGGAAACGGGAGATCCCCAAGAAAACCCACCAACCAGTGGCATCGTCCGGCACGATTCCCACATGCGAAATTCCGGGAGCGACCCCGCCGGTAATCGAACCCGGTTCATCTGGTTAGAAGGCTGTCGCTCTAGCAGCTGCGCTCTTGCGGGTCTGGTCAAATTTACACATGCAAATCGTTATATTAGTCGACCAAACAATACAATACTTGCACAGTGATCTCATCCAATGCAATTCAAGTGACGCATGATTAGCTGTACGAGCACTTTGTAGCAAGTTAAACAGTCTTGTTAACGCGACAACTGAAAAGAGAACTGTGTTTGTTGAGCTTCTGCCATTAACCTCGATCTGCAGCTTTGAGCTGATAGTAGGTTATGTGGTTTTGGAGTCCGTAGAGAATCGTAGATGCAAGGAAGTTGAGAAGGATACGTTATTAATTATTTATACTCAAAAGTAAATATTCGATCAAGAAATCACTGACAAATTCTTATTATACTTATATTTCTCTTCTGGGCAGCCAACTAGTCTGTTTGAGCCTAAATACGGCCCTGAAACACAAAAAGGAGATCAAATAAGATTTATCTTCCTTTAATGAAATAAGTGTGAAAGTATGGGCCTGGTGTTGCGTTTGTATTTGCAGGAGCAAAGTATCCCAGATCATTGACATTGCTAGCTAACAGGACTGCAATAGAACTGCGATTTATAAACCTGAGATTCAGAGTCAGCCATGATGTAACGAGTGTTTTGCGAAAACGTATATGTAAACACCAAGGATGTTCGCCAAGTTATTGTTGATTCTAAAAACCAGTCTGGGTTGTTCGCAATGAAATGAAAGACACTTAGTTGGTATACGAGTGTTTTACTGCATGTTTGTTATCAGTGTACAACAACTTTTATAGGAAGCATCTTTGATAATGTGATAATACATCGTACCGTGCGCCGTTTAAAATGACGTTTAATGCTTCCCATTATGTTTCTATATAATGAAAGTGTTCATTAACAAAAAACAAAGTAATGTTTTGAACCATCAGTGAAACAGAACACGCCCGTACATACGCATGCCCATTAGTGGCAAACAAATTTTTGAAAGGAAGTTTCTGAAGAACTTAACAGGAAATACCGTTTATTGACTCTTTTTATCATTTTTCCTCGTAAATTATGCAACTATTTATCAAATAATTGCAATTTTATACTCATTTATATGAAATATTCTTACTTTACTGACGTAATCAAAATAACTTTTATGTTAACCCAGATTTTACCGCCGAGTAATAATACTGATTTTGTCAAAGATACTGTCTAAGAAAAACAGAAAGAATCAAAATCTCATCTTATTCATTTACATAATACATTATATAGTTAACTGATAAGTTATGTAATAAATTTTTGCTAAAACTTCGATTCATAATACCCGTGTTTTTCAAACTTATTTCACCAGTTATCCTTAACACTGTTATTTAAATAACTTTTTACATTCTTTCTGCCGTAAGAAACCACACCCGTGTCCAGGTCGGCAGATTTGTTTGGAAAATAGGCAGATGATTATAAATTTACCTATAAAGTTACGAAGTATGTAGTGATTTAGTACTAGGTATTTCCTAATGCATGAGTAAATCGGACGCATCCTGAGACGAAATCTGAGTAAGAATCAATTTTAATATTATAGTAGCAAGGAACTTTAGACTACCATTTAGCTTACATCAATCTTGATAGTAATTTTCTTCCAAACCGTTCCGAGAATCATTCTATAAAAAAATTGTGCTTGATATTAAGATGCTACTTTTCTTTGATGCATATTTCATACTTTCTTACTACTGCGTTTCTGAAAGCAAAACTGACTCGTGAATGTAAGCTAACCTGAATATATAAAGCAGTAAAAGAATGCGACTACCTAACAAACTCGAATTCAAACTGCGTTATTCTAGGAGTGAGATTTGCAACGTAGTTCTTGAAGTGGGCCCTGAATAACAGAGTACCTAAAAATACAGAAATGAAACTAACTGCACACGCCAATAAAATAGCAAAGATTTGGGACGCCATCAGCTAGTCAATGGCTGGTAACGTGCATGCCAGCCGCCCGCCCAGCCAATATGGAACCTCCCACAGCATACAGTAGCCAATCAGATGCAAGGCCAGTTCCCAGAGTGTCACGCAGCCAATCAGAGAGTGGATGTGCTCACATAAAAGGAACTGCCACGCAATTTCGGGAAGTGGAGAGATTTGGGTGGTTTTTAAAGGCACTGCCTAGTGGCTGGCAGCTGCGAAATTTAAATAGGGAATCCCATGTTATGGAAATTTCGCCTCAGTGCGTTAGTTTTAAATATAGGTGTTTCAAAGAAAATGTAGTATCCACTAATATTTTAGGATAAGTTCCTTACAGTGGAGATGTTTCCATAACATGGTAGCGTTTTCGCAAAGAATTTTTAAAATTTATGTTTAACAAAAACGTTTATACCGCTTATTATATCCGCTTTTAGAGGACTTCTAAAAATGTTGTGGATACTAAATTTTGTTTGAAACGCCTATCTTTAAAATTAACGTACTAAGGCGAAATTTCCTTAACATGGGATTTCCTATTTAAATTTCGCAGCTGCCAGCCGGTAGGCACTGCCCTTAACATCGAGGTATTGAGAGAGCCGATGAGGGTGAAGTGAGATGAGTATGGAGCAGCGCCGGAATGAAAGGGCGGGAGAAACGAGAGCCCCCCCGAAAAAACCTGTCCAGCACGATCCTCAAATGCAAAAATCCGGGAGCGACGACGCCGGGAATCGAACCCAGTTCGCCTAGGTGGGAAACGAGCTGCGACTGTTCCAGCTAGAAAGTATTTCCTCAAAGCAGCGAGACGACACGAGGGATCGCCGTACTGCTCGGATGGGGACTGTAGATAAGGTACGTGAGGAGGATCCGGAAGACGGGTCAAAGGGACTCCGCCCGCGTGTGCGTGCTGGCCATACGAGTGGTCTTACGAGTTCTCTCGCAAGGATAGTTGTGTTATTTATTATTCTCAGGCTATACCCGGCCGATGAAAGGCGAGCATGCCAACTGTCGCCACTTTTCAGCACAACTGTGGCGTGTGTTGGTTCATCTGTAACACTCTCAGTGTGGCGCAGATTTACCGACAGAGACCAGGAAATCTCGCGAATTAATTTGCCAACAAGCTAGACTCCACAATCCTTTATGTACTCGATACTCAGTTAGTTGTTTGTTGGTTGCTGCTTCAGTTTAACCCCAGACCAGGTGGGGCCACGGTGGTGTAGTGGCCAGACTACTCACCTACCGCCTATGCGAACCTGGTTCGATTCCCGACGGGGTCTCTCCCGGATTTTCGCATGTGGGAATCGTGCCGCACAATGCCGCTGATCGGCGGATTTTCTCTGGCATCTCCAGTTTGCCCCCGCCCTTGCATTACGGGGCTGCTACATACTCAGTTCGCTTCATAGGCACATCCAAGGCACATCTAACTAACTGTAGTTCATTAGAAGCAGAAACCCAAGTGTACGCGTGGTTGAAGTTTAAATTGTTATCAAATGAATTCGTGTGGAATCCAGGTTTCTACTGATAATGAAGACAACTATAAGTCAGTCGCTTACATGCACAACTGCAAGATCATCAGTTCTGTTGGTCTCTGTGTTCCCATTTACAGCCATCATGTTGCTTCACGGAACACCGGACACGCATACCGTATTGCACAACGTTGATTACTGTCCGGCTCTCTGGCAATACAGTACCCAAATGAAAGTGTTCAAATAAAATGTTATTTCCTGCTTATAATAATATACAGCCCATCCTGTTCATTTGAGTAATTTAGACTTTGTTACTGACGTAATATCACGTTGCACCTTATGAAAGCTCCTTCCGAAGTAATATTTCTTCGCCCTGTTTTCGAAGAATTAGAATGCCATAATGTGACGGGAAACTCCATACAACTCAAATTCAGGCAACACAACATTACTTCGGCATGTTATGAACTGTGATCAGGCCTTAGCTGGACTGACTGCCTGATCACACCTTCAAATATTAAACCAGGACACAATGCGAAGGGCAAAGGCAGAAGGAACTCCCTCCACCGGTCAGTAAACGGGGCCGAGCACGCTATGGACGGCGTCTTTTGTCATTGGGGCATCGGATCAAGACAACGTCTGGAGATGGGTGTGTCCGGCCATCGCTATTCACCGCCTGGTTCAGCCTACCTTCGGCAACATGGACAAGGCGGGGACTATCCAATTACATTTCAATATAAAATTGACGTTGTAATCGGTTTAATTACAATGATCGAACATCCTGTTATTTCACTTATAGCTCCCTCCGTATGGATACGGTAATGTTTATAGTTAACTAGTTATTGTATAATTTTAAACGTTAAATGAACCCCTAGTGTTTAATGTGGTGCTGTACCTAACTCTGAGTTATAATTTGCTACGCCCCTATAGTCCCTTTTAGTTATGTCTTAATCTGCAATTCAATTCATAAAAAGCAGCATTCACAGTGGTCACTATTGCGCAAGTTTGTGTTATAACGTGCATAAATCACTTTCACAGGTCACCAGTTTGATGTAGTACACTTTTGACAAGAAATATTTTTTTTATACATTATAATATGACCACGTATTGTTTATTGTATAAAATTATCTGATTATGAAGTAATTTTTATTTAAAAACAGTATTTTACGCGGCTGTTATCACGTGAGCGCAGAACGCTCTCTCATTAACGTGTCAACTTATAACTGGCACTAGCTCACAGCAAACTGACCATTAAGACTAGATTTATTACAATTTTCAGGAAGAAATGACACATCATTTCTTGAGAGCGCAGTATGGTAATCTTCCACGTATTGATAAAGTTATTATACTTGTTTGTTACAATTTCAATAATTAAGTTTGAACAGTATTTAAAAGATTAACTCCACAAGAGCTCGTGCCTTCTACCGTAGTCTTCAAAACGAAGCTATAGATAAGAAACAACTAGACCATTGTTATCATGTATATATATATTATAATTTATTTATATATCTATATATACACATGTACAGTACTGTAATTCCACATTAAAATGCCACCGGCCAGAAAATTAGCTTAACTAAGATTATGATGATGATTATGATGATTATTATGGAATGATGGATGATGATGATAATTTAGAGCATAATCATATGTAATGATGTTTTACCGTAAAATCGTCCTTTATAATATTTGAACACATTTGTTAGTTACATAAAAATGCGTCCCGCTGAAGGAGGCTTAAGAAATGTTTATAAATTATAACCAATTTATTAGTTTCCAGAACATTTCTTAGAATTTTAAGGAACTCGGCGTTTGAAATTTTAACAGGCGTTTGAAATTTCAGCACGATTGAAATTTGGCGACGTCATATAATGGAAGTACTCGTAAGGAACAGCTTACAGTAAATTTTTAATTAAATATTTTCTATGTCAACTAAAAAATCTTTCTGAAGTAGAAATAAAGAAAGCCTGGCCATAAAATACAAGTGTGGAAATGTTGTAAATTATTTTATTTTGTGAATTACGGAATTATAATTCTACTTGCACAGCTTTCGACGAAAAGTTTAAAAATCCGTTTCGTTACTTCTCGTTATGACCACACCAACTCACAGAGCCATACGCGCTTTCCAAAACCATCTTTAAAAATATTCAACCAAATTATGCACAGTGCTCTGAATGTATCTAAAATATAATAAAATTTTGTGTAATGTTGTGACTTCAATAGTTCAGATATTCATTTGAAATGAAATCTTAAAGATATTTAAGTGTATGTTTCTCATAACTGTCGCTATCATTCGTTCCCTTGCGGTAGACAATGTAGGACAGTTGTGGGCTCTACCGCATGGGAAGGGAATTCGTATTTGCGATTTGATCGAAACGATTTCGTTCAAAAATCCTGATCGCAGAACGGTGCGCCAAACACGTAGTCCGCACTCAAAATACTTCTCATTGAGATGAATACGGATAAAGTCACTTCTTTACTTGAAGATAATTACGGTATGGCGTATTCGTAGTACGTCCGTCGAACATTTAGTTGGTGTTTGACATGTAAAATCACTCGAGTTTTTCTATGCTTACATACTGGAAGTAAAATGTAGTGGTAATACATGCGTCAAAACTAGGTCGATTAACCAAAAGTATTTATGTTAGTGAAATGTCTTTAGAGCCATATCTAATTCTTCCATGACGCCGGTTCCTTTACAAAAGCCGGGTTTTTATATTAAGTATTTTATTGGTGATATATAAGAGGTTCTTTGCAGTGCGTTATAATTCAGCACTTAGCATTTCTTGTTATTTCGTTTCCTCCAATAGTGAAACGACTCGTCTGAGACACGCTTCACTTATAACGCAAACAATGCGACTAGTGAGCTGCCATATAAAGCAGTGGTGTCACTGTACGACCAGGTGCAAGCGGCGCTTTTTGGTGGGCGTTCAAAAAGTAATTCTTTCATTTGGTCATACCTTTTTTAAAAACTAATGTTTCAATCGCAGTATTGTACAGGTGCAAGCTTGGCACAGCAGTTGTGATGACCCTATACATTTTATGGGGTGCGTTTAATGTACGGCAGGCACCTTAACTGATAATGTTCATTTTAAATGCTTGTTGTTTGATAGCATTTTTATCGTCATCTGGCCGTCTGTCAGAATATAGCATTATTTTCCATATTGTATCAAGTGTGTTCATTATAAGATTTTGTCATGTATAGGCTGTTCACGGTAAACTGAGCTCTTTTGAAAGCCCTACTTATGATCTGCTTGTATGCATGTTGTATATTCTTCCGCCTTATGTAAAGTTAACATTGCCATGGGCTCATTAGTTTATTCAAGCGTCGGTCAAGCGAAAATGTGAAATTGTTAGAAAAGTAAATGCTTTACAAATATGCTAATTTTTACACCTCGATGCATTAAAAAAACAGAAAGCAAAACAAATAATTAATGTTATCACAAATAATTACGTAACACCTTTTATTCGACGTCAAGACATGTGACTAATTAACCTCCATCGTTAGCAACTTAATTGGACGCATGTCACTCAGTACGGCAGTTAAAATACATGCAGGTAGGAGCAGTGACTTTTTTCTATGGTTGATTGTAAAAGTTCTCACTTTATCTTAAACAGCTTTGTCGAACAAATAGTCCAGACAGCGAGGAAGGCTCTCGCCCCCTCCACCCCTCCTCTTGCTCACGGCCATCTCTGCCGTGGAGGGAGGATTTTGTTTTACAGATCAGAACCAAGGAAATAAGTGTAATCAGTATTTGAATGTAATCTGTAACGTGGTTATTTTTAATGAAACTGAACGACAATAAATACATGGAGTATTGGAAGACCCACGCAAAATTCCCGGAGCACCGACTAAGTAACATTTGGAGGGGAATCCCGCCCCGCCCTCGAGGGGGTGAGGCGATCCTTGCGTGCCAAAGCGTGGTAAGTAGTTTTTCGTCGGTCTTTTGCCGTGGGAAGGGGGGACTTATGCAAGAGACACTGTTAACTGGGGTCAAGGCCTCTCCGAGAAGCCAGAGAGGTGCTGCGATTACGCTCGAAGTTAAATCAATTAAATATTTGTCGCGGCGATACGGTTTACGGCGGCGCGGTACATCACCGAGAAGCGAGTGTTGATTGCGGACTGCGGCCGTAGGAATCTAGCAATTTCTCAGTTAAGAGGTTACAATCAAGCATACCCGGTCGTGTTGTGTGGCTTTGTTAGTACCTATTAGGCAATACGAGACCATCAAACTACCATCTATTTATTAACAGTTCGAGCTATCCGAGGCAAAACCCACCTAAACAATATACATTACATTAATTATCAGACAATATCACTGACACCAGGTTGTGCCATGGCTGGAAGAGACATGCAAGGTTATCAGGGAACTATGTACATGTTGCCAATTCTCTTGACTTTAAGAGAGCTCGGAACGAAAATTTACGATAAACCCGATAATCGAATTCAACCGGTTTTTATAAGCCAATAAAGAAAAACTACAAAAGGGCAATATTACGCTATGGTTTTGACAGCTTTTTGAGCGATTAGTAGGTTATTTCTAATGAAATAATTCTGAAGCATAAATTTAGTACACTTAGTTACAGCCCAGAATATTGGGCTAAAGGAATAGAACGCTCTGGCTAAAGTTTTACACGAAAGTTTTGTCAAGGTCATAGTGCACGCTTGCCATTTTTAAGTTTTCCTATTTTGAACTTCAGAAGCCTGCACTGTAAACACGCTTTCTTCGCTGAAACGCATTATTTGTTTCCGCAAAGGAAAGGCTGTTGAAACATGAATCGCTGCAAAGTAGGCTTACCACAAACATAATGTTTGTTTGATCTATATAGCAGATAATTACTATGATAACCTTGCATTGTCGTTAAAGTAGTTCAGTAGATCATCTTTGTAGTATTGTCAGTTGAGTTACACCGTAAAGAAAATTTGTGCTCTGTAAAACGACCGTGATTAGTAAATAAGAGATAAATAACACATATTTCAAAATTTTGTTCACTAAAAAAAAAGTAGATACGATGGCTCCGACACTCGGACCCACGCCGCCTGTGTTACTAGTCCAAACTCCCTTAACCATACGACCACCCCGCCTTAGTATGCTAAGATCACTTCTGATATAGGTAGGTTATGTAAGGATGGGCCAAAATATAATGTCACCCTGTGGGAGGAATTGAAGTTAGTGATTTGGAGAATCACTGCACTTCATAATGACATCAAACGTCTGCNGTCAGTTGAGTTACACCGTAAAGAAAATTTGTGCTCTGCAAAACGACCGTGATTAGTAAATAAGAGATAAATAACACATATTTCAAAATTTTGTTCACTAAAAAAAAAGTAGTTACGATGGCTCCGACACTCGGACCCACGCCGCCTGTGTTACTAGTCCAAACTCCCTTAACCATACGACCACCCCGCCTTAGTATGCTAAGATCACTTCTGATATAGGTAGGTTATGTAAGGATGGGCCAAAATGTAATGTCACCCTGTGGGAGGAATTGAAGTTAGTGATTTGGAGAATCACTGCACTTCATAATGACATCAAACGTCTGNTAATGTCACCCTGTGGGAGGAATTGAAGTTAGTGATTTGGAGAATCACTGCACTTCATAATGACATCAAACGTCTGCAGGAGAACTGTGAGTTTGCTCAGTTTCGCAACTGCAGAATATATTGGTTTATTAACGTTTGCTTCGGGTCAACAGTTACGTACTGAGAACTGCAATGACCGGCAGAAAACATTTAATATCGCTAAAACGTCATCTTTGGTACGACGTTATATTTATTTACTGTAAACAAAAGCAGTTCTAGTAACATTTATTTATTTACTATAAAGAAAGTTTATGTTGCCATAAAACAACAACGTATAAAGAAAAACATTTATTAACAGCAAGCCTGTGTTTCTGTTACCGTCTCTTTGAATTAAAGCAATATGTGTTATACTGCAAATAAAACAAGCCTCCAAGGAATGGTTTTCTTTGCCGTACAGAAAACTTTGTAATGATATTTTAAGTGTGCATACTTCGATTATTATGTTTAGCATTTATTTATGTTTCACTCCCTCTTACGGGCAGGTTGAATATTGGTTTCAAAAGTGATTAGCTAAGTGTTTATCATCTGTAGAATGTCTGGGCTCTGCCTGAGTGCTGTTGTGCCCGTGCAGATTCAATTTTTTTTTTTTCACTCTGTGCAGCGTTTCTATAAGAACTCGCGATGGGGAAGCAACCAGCGGCGGCCGGGCTGATGAATGCGTGCGCCTCCCTTCCCCTCCCCCTCGCCCCTTGCCAACATCAGTAACGTGCGGATAATCGAGTTGGGATAATTTGTTGTGCCTGTTCCGATAATCAAGTTGGCTGCGAGTTAAACTCCGTAGTGAAAGTTGGGGACAGGGTAGTGGGATGACTCCTTTCAAGCGGGTGCGAGTAGACTTCAAGCAAGTTCCTAGTCTAGTGTGATTATTAGTCGAGGGCAGTTTTCTCACGGAGAGCTGCTGCCGGCCGGAATGCGACGCAACACGTCTCATCAACACTAATTCCGTGAGAGTTGTTTATATCCTCCAGTTGCCCCGAACATATTCTACTCACAAAACTATCATTTAAGAGGCCGCGAAAAGAAAGCTACACACATTTTGGCAAGGAAAGGCGCACGTTCTGTTTTTCACAGATAAAATCGCGCCTGGAAAGAATTTTTTTTTGGTTGACAGCTAAAAAAACTTTAAAAACACGGAACGGATGTTTGCACATGCCACCTTGTACATTTGGCTAGGAGTTAACAACTGCATACCATCGCCGGTTTTCATGAAACTGGCCTTTCTCACCACAACCCCATGCCCACGACCAGGGTTTTTTCGATAACTCATACACTGTACGTCTACTCGTAATTTAGGGATATAGTTATATGTACTGGAATAAGGATATTACTTTGTACTTAATAAAATTAACCAGTTTCTTAGAACCAGATTAACTTCTACCGTATGAAAGAAACTAGGACGGTAATAATGAGAATTTGGCAATCTATAAATTTTTTACCTTAGTTCATTTTAAAAAAAATATATATATAAATGGTGGCGAGAAATACAGAGGAATGAAAAATATGGTTTCTACAAACAGATAAAGAGTTGCAATTGGCAAGCTATTTCAATGTACNTACCAGTTTCTTAGAACCAGATTAACTTCTACCGTATGAAAGAAACTAGGACGGTAATAATGAGAATTTGGCAATCTATAAATTTTTTACCTTAGTTCATTTTACAAAAAAATATATATAAATGGTGGTGAGAAATACAGAGGAATGAAAAATATGGTTTCTACAAACAGATAAAGAGTTGCAATTGGCAAGCTATTTCAATGTACTTATACTTTAATACATTAGAAATAAGATAGAAGTCATGAAATGATAAAAACAATTTAACCAAAAATTAAAGTGAAACGTATCGAAAACTGATCTATTGTTTCAAGTTAAATAAGGTGCTCTACTACGATATTTACATGCTGGAAGCACACGTTCAGACATTAACGTGAGTGAGTGAGATTTGGACGGCTCGTAACATCGAGGTCTTGAGAGCCGATGAGGATGAAGCGAGGTGAGTATGGAGCACCGTCGGAATGCAAGGGCGGAGGAAACGGGAGATCCCCGAGAAAACCCGGCGACAAGCGGCATCGTCCGGTAAGATTCCCACATGAATCCGGGAGCGACCACGTCGGTAACCGAATCCCGTTCACTTAGGTGTGAGACGAGTAGTCTGACCACCACGCCACCGCAGCCCCTGTCAAATTCGTAGCGCGATGCATGACTTTTTACAGTAGCGACGCTCAACATTCCTATATTTGCACCCTGATACGTGTTTTCATTCCCATGATATGTATAGTAGTGTGGGCCGAAATATTTTTATTTTATTTTTTGATTCGCTATACCGCGGAAAACTTGCCACTGGGGTAGCTTAGTAAAATGCAAAAACAAATTAAATAAATTTTTACGTCTGGCGGTAGTGCATCACACTTGAACATTTAAAATTTATTGAAAAATAAATAGTTTCATTTTTTTTTAAGCTATAAACGAAAAGGATAAAAAAACAGCTACGATGAAAAAACTTTAAAAGAAAGACAACAAAGCACATTGGAATAAAAAACAACATAAATTNGCACTTGAACATTTAAAATTTATTGAAAAATAAATAGTTTCATTTTTTTTTTAAGCTATAAACGAAAAAGATAAAAAAACAGCTACGATGAAAAAACTTTAAAAGAAAGACAACAAAGCACATTGGAATAAAAAACAACATAAATTACTTAATTTAAGGTAACGCAAAGCATTAAAAAAATCCACATCCCCCAATGCACTGCTGTCAGTTGTTTACTAGACTAGCGGTGTGTTGTTCCTGTCAGTTTTAATCGCATTTCTTAAAGACTGATTCGATTAATTAGTGATTTGATTAATTGATTATATTAACCACTGTGTCATGGATGTTTCTAAGAAAATTACTCGCAGCGACTGTAACTGCCCGTTATTTGGCCAACCAAAGGAGTTATCTGTGAATAAACTTCCAACTTATGAAGGCGTTCTCAAGTGTTGTTTCCATGGAAATTACAACTTAGCCTTGAAATCAAACTACAGGTCAGTTAATTTTTCTCAGGTTTCGAATATTGTGGCACCACAAGTTAAATCTGTGTTTGATAAAGCTTCAATGCCAACAGTAACGCCTTACAGAATTTTTCAGTTAATAAATGCATACCATGACAGTTATCGTAATCTTATGAAGTCCTTTAAGCGTGATAAGGAAAAGGAAAAGTTCAAAAATAGAGTTTAATATTTTTTTAAAAATAATCTTTGTTACTGTTTGATGTCTCTGCGTGTAAGTGCAAAATAACATTAGACTGCAATTGTGAAATGGTCACTAAGGTTTGTGAGTGTCCTGTTTCTATTATCTGTATCTGTGAAAAAGTAAAAAAGANTAGAGTTTAATATTTTTAAAAAAATTATCTTTGTTACTGTTTGATGTCTCTGCGTGTAAGTGCAAAATAACATTAGACTGCAATTGTGAAATGGTCACTAAGGTTTGTGAGTGTCCTGTTTCTATTATCTGTATCTGTGAAAAAGTAAAAAAGATACCCATCATTGAACTAAAATTCTTGTACTTCCAAAGAATGTATGGCATAGGTAAAATTTGAAGTGTGGACGTAAAGAAAACAAAACAAATTACCCAAAGACATGATAGGAAGTTGGTTGAACATAAAAGAACTCAGTCCACTATTGATTTATTATCACAGCCATCTTGCTTAAAACATATAGATGCAGACACTATCCTGCCATCTGAAGACATTGAAGATGACAACTATGAAGATTTTTAAGAACTTAAGCTTAAAATTAAGTCACCATGGCAGATGCGCATTAAATTGAAAAATACTGCGCTGACTAGTGATCGCTTTGGATTATCAGATAGAGCAACGGCAGCTATCGCCTCAAATGGGTTGCAAGATTTTGTCATCGTAACTGATGATGACCACACCCATATTGTTGACAAAAATAAAATTAGATGGGAAAAAATTGTTAACCGCTCAGAACTTCAAATGCAGAACAAAGACAAGCATAACCCACTTCAAGGACTATATTTTGATGGGAGGAAGGATAACACTCTAGTGATTGAAAAAGTTAACTCAACGAAGTTTCGAAGAACCATAAAAGAGGAACATTACTCAATTTTACAAGAACCAGGTTCTGTGTACGTTGGTCATGTTTCACCCTCTTCTGGGTCTGCTCAAAACATTGCCGGTAGCATTCGTTCTTATTCGACTGAAGCTGGATTTTCACTNGGTAGCATTCGTTCTTATTCGACTGAAGCTGGATTTTCACTTCATGAACTGGACGTAATTGGATGTGATGGCACCGTTAATAATGCAGGATGGAAAACCGGTATTATTAGCACAATTGAAGAACAAGTAAAAAGACCACTACAGTGGGGGGTGTGCCTCTTACATTTCAATGAACTGCCATTCTGGCATTTATTTCAAACTTTAGATGGTGAAACGACTGGGCTAAAATCATTTAGTGGTCCGATTGGCACACAGCTCAGTAAATGTGAGAAACTCCCAGTGGTAAATTTTGACAGTGTTGAGTGTGAGAATCCAAAAAATGACCGACAAATTTTAAGCAAAGATCAGTACTACCTGCTGGACATAAGTTCTGCTATAAAATCAGGCAGCTGTCCTGAAGATTTATCTGTTCGTGAGCCTGGCACACTTTCCCACTCAAGGTGGTTGACAATAGCGAAACAGAGTTCTCCGATTGTATTCAAGTATTGAAAACCCAACAGACGAACACAAGATCTTAGTTTCTTTTCTTCTAAAGTCATATATACCTGTATGGTTTCATATAAAAAAAATTAAATACTTCACAAATGAACCAGAACATGTATTTGAAGTTATAAAATCGTCAAGATTCCTGCCCGAAAACTTGCTGAAAGTCATTGACCCAGTAATTGAGAGAAACACATTTTTTGCCCATCCAGAAAACTTGCTTTTGAGTATTATTGTAGATAAAAGGGATGATATAATAGAGTTAGGTTTCATAAGAATTATAAAGGCTAGAAACTTAGCTTCTAAAAGAAAGTCAATCAGGAGTTTTCAAACACCCAAAATCAATTTCCTAGCTACATGTACAAACCACATCGATGATTCACTGGAACACTACTACACTTTCACCACCACCTTTGCTGCGAAGAGTCACCGATCAAGAGANACCACATCGATGATTCACTGGAACACTACTACACTTTCACCACCACCTTTGCTGCGAAGAGTCACCGATCAAGAGATTTGGTGTAAGGTCCAATCAGGTGGAACAGCGGCTGAGTGGAACTTTGACAAATTCCCATGTCACACCTAAGCAGTAGAACGATGCGTGAAGCTGGTATCGAGGCGTCACAAAAGTCGTCGGCTCAAATTCCAGAGACGGTTTTATAAGAACTACACTTCTCTCAAAATCTTCAATGCCTAATTTTTCAAGCAAATCTTATTTCAAACTACCAATAGAAAGTAAAGACAAGTAAAGTACTATATTTTATTACAAACTGAAGTTTTACACAATCAGGAAAATGATTTTTGTTTCAATAAAAAATTTTCAATTAAAAAAATGTTTTTTAACGTAATATGCTACTAATAAATTGTAAAATGTATTCTTTTTTCNATAAAAAATTTTCAATTAAAAAAATGTTTTTTAACGTAATATGCTACTAATAAATTGTAAAATGTATTCTTTTTTCATTTATTTATTATTCCTATACTTTGTTCTACTAAAATATGTCTAAAGCTACTTGTTGTAGAAGTTATTTGATTTATTTCCATTTATTAGAAAAATTATAAAAAATCTTATATTTTCTCAAATTTGAGGGCCGATGTGCTACCGCCAGACGTAAAAATGTATTTATTTTGTTTTTGTATTTTACTAAGCTACCGTATATGCAAGTTTTCCGTGGTATAGCGAATAAAAAAAATCGGCCCACTCTAATGTATAGGTTCAAAACTTATTTTACAGTTTAAGAAGTTTACTATAATATTTTTATAGTGTGCCTTTGAATGCTGGCAAATCTTCCTGAAGGATATTATGTGACATAGAGCAGTAGTCGGGCACTGGGCTTGCTTCGAAGCTGGGGGATGCGCACACGGGATGAAGGACTGAAGGGACCGCTACAGATATAATTAAACGGCAGGCAGCGCACTTTTATACAGTAAAGCCCCGTTTCGCACGGAAGCAGGTGTTCCGCAACCCACCTGCGAAGCACGGAAGATGCACGTGGGCTGATAACGAATTCTATCGACAACAAAGTACTAGTAGAAGATGTGTGCACGGGCCATTCTGCGTTAGGCGTTTCGTTGAACATTCTTCTGGACCGATAAATTTGTGGTACACATATGTACCACAGACTATAGATGAGGTAGACCGATTATTCGTATTCTGCGCACGTACCCAACGTTGACGTACTCCAAACCAACGCAACTCACAAAATCACATGATCAACAATTATGCATATGTTTGTTTTTATCTTAATTTTTAAATGACAAGCACTATTATATTTATAAAATACTTTTACCAACTTCAATTTAATCAAACTGCATTAAAAATCGATTAGAAGTAGTGTAAAAACAATTCAAAGAAATTGTTTACTAAACCGTATTCTAACCTCAAATCCAATCCACGCCGTTTTTGCTAGAGGTGTTGGCAGAAAAGCAGTTTTATGTGGGTAAAGGAGAATGGTTGTGCGCAACCAGCGAGATCAGTCTACCTCATCTTTGGTCTACGGCACACACACACACACACACTAAATCTGAATCAGTGATTTCTACAAGTAGGATTATTTTACTGAATCTGCATTTAATGAGCTGTTATCTACATAGCCTAATCAGTGAGATGTACTGAGGTTTTACTGCCAGGCCAGTGCTATCCACTAGGAACCAATGACATCACTCTTTAATCAGTAGATACTAGCAACTAAAGTAATCAGCAAAGTTTCACTGATTCAAGTGGAGCCGTTTCAACAGATATGCAGTCAAATTCGCTGATTTAAAGCAGTTTTAACTGTTTCGATTTTAGAGTATAACATTTAAAAACAAAAATTTCTATATTTATTATAAAAGTTTCCGCCACGTAATTATTGTACGGACAAGACAAATATTGACCAAAGCTAATCACGCGCACCCGTGAAGTTATGCACGTTAACTGACACAATTTGACCGACACAAACGCAGTGTACAAAATTGCGTACTTAATGCAGATGAAGATTATCTTTAGTCGGTATTATGCACTGCGAGTCTCAATGTCCACTTATCTTCCCTGTGAATGGCTGATTCGTAAACCGTGTTACTACTCTAAGCTACAATTGATTCAAATTGCTATAGCCGAACATAAATCCTACAGCTCATTGGTTATGGCAAAAAAAGTGCTGAGTCTGCTTAAGTACAGCAGACATAAAACAATTCCTTATTTGCAACGCCTGGAACCATAAATTAAAATGGGGATTGCACGGGTTGAATATCAAGTCCAATACTATGCACAGTATAATTTTGTGTAGTTATTTTCAAACAGAGTGATTAAATGTTGGTGGTTTTAAATACGTTTCTACTCGAAACGGTTGTCATCGTCTGCCATTTACCTCACTAAATTCTTCGGACTCTAAAATTCGCAGNAATTTTGTGTAGTTATTTTCAAACAGAGTGATTAAATGTTGGTGGTTTTCAAATACGTTTCTACTCGAAACGGTTGTCATCGTCTGCCATTTACCTCACTAAATTCTTCGGACTCTAAAATTCGCAGAGTTGTAACTGAAAATACGTAGTTAGTAATAATACTTTTTTAAATTGCATTTATGAGTTTATTTGCGAGAAAATAACAGAGGCACTTAAGAGCGAACTCTTACTGCAGTATGTTACTTAATAATTAAATATATTCTGTCATAAATTGATGATTTATTATATGTTATAATTCGACACTATCCGTCCTCACAACACCAACCTGAGATATATTTATCTCTCCAAAGTCAAGGCAAAGAGGTGGCATCTATATGAGTGGCCAAAATTCTCCGTGAGGCAGGAAGGACATAAGATACACAGAGTAGGCTTCAGTGCCACTTCTGGTATGTTTTGTGGAAGTAATGTGCCAATGCAAGATGGTTGCAGGGATTCCACTAAACACTAACTAGCTAGTAAGAAAATAGCTTCAAGTATTAATAAATTATGTTTCGTGTAAGTTGGATTTAAGGTTTTATAGAAAAAATAACATAACTTGAGTATATATTACATACTTGTATAAAAATTATTCATATTACGTGTACTAACATTTTAAATATGTAGTTCTATAAAGTGTGCAAACTTCAGTCTAAACCATAACTAGCCAGATTTTCGCTGGCTAGTTTTGAGACTCTGGAGTTTTTTTACTGCGTAGCTGGCACGCATTCTCTACCGTATATTCCCTCTACGGGTTGAGCAACGCATTTATAATGCAGTAAGGCCCTACCAGAAGTGCTTGGTTATGAAGATCGTTACAATAATTCCAAAATAAAGCCGCTATCAGTGCATCTAGGCACCTAATACAGAGCTTGACGATTAAAACAAATAAACATGGGATATATGTCAGAATAATATGTATTTATGTCATGTGACTTAGATATGAAAGAATGGTTGCATGTAACAGTTACATTCCAAGTGCCTGAATGAACAAGTAGCTTATTTTCTAGTTGTCCGTAGCTGACGCTCTGGTAACACTCGCAGTGCACGAACTGCAATAGTTTGTATGTAGATGCGTGTTTCAAGATCGTAAAGCGTTTACGTGCTGTTTGCAAGTTTCAGTATTTTTCTGGCCAAACCATAAGGATCAGTTGGCACAACTGCGGCCAGAATCCGCCGAGCGTGGAGCCACAAGATGGATACGGGCGGGCGAGTCCATTGTCTGAGAAGGGAAGGAAGAAGCACGAGTAACAATAGCTGTAACCGGAGTAGCAAGCACTCTGCGGATTGTGTTTACACGGCTCCGCCACTGGCGTGAGCCTCCTGTAGAACCAACTAAACAAAATATTTGCAGTACTGCAGCACATTTTGTAGCTATATCAGTTTTGTATGTTTTAAGGGTGGGGGTGGGTGTCAAGTCACGCCAGTTAAATGTGTATTAAATTGTAGGCATGCAAGTTTGACTACATTTTTCAGCGTACAGGACAAAAAAAAGGAAAAGACATGCAAATGGGAATAAAATGTAATGACAATTTTAGATTATACGAAAAGGTTCACCTCGACGTACTTATGTACGAAGACATTTAAATTGCTGTAAATGTATTAATTAGCGTGTTTACGCAATCGATAATTCCTAATGTGAGTAGCGAAAAGTGCTGAATATGAGACATAGATATATTCCTTTATGTATCATGCTGCATGGCTCATTATATGATTTTTATCGGTATTTCGACTGCCGCAATTACAAAATTAAGGCTTACTTACGTTTTATAATTAAGCCTCTTTCATGTTTTCAAATTACTTCACAAAAATTATATTTATTTGCACAATGATAAAATTATCACGTTTTGACTGTTCTAAAAATAAATAATCACAATCGTATCACAAATAGCACATTCCGACAAACAACTGTAACGGATTTCAAAAGACTGATGGTGCATATCTCCTGACTTCAGCATTTCACATAAAAATGCGGAGCGGTTTCAAACTTTCAAATGTTAAAACGTATCTTAAATTTGTATTTGCAATAAAAGTGATAGTCTCGTTCATCGCTTTAATAAGGCATTTATTGTTAATATTAGGGCCGTGGTGGTGTAATGGTCACACTACTTGCCTCCTACCTAGGCGAACCGGGTTCGATTCCCATCAGGGTTGCTCCCAGATTTTTGCATGCGGGAATCGTGCCGGACGATGCCGCCGGTTGATAGGTTTTCTCGGGGATCTCCCGTTTGCCCAACCCTTGCATTCCGGCGCTGCTCCATACCCACCTCACTTCACCCTCATCGACTCTCAAGGCCTCGATGTTAAGAGCCGCCCAAATCTCTCCACTCCACTCCATCCCCTCCCCCTTCCACCACCATCACCACAATTGTCCATATTACTTAGTTTACAATGCACATAAAAGTGTATGGCATGAATATTAAGATATTAACGCTTTCAATCCAACTAGACTTATCATATTTATTTTTGCTAGCAATAAAGAGAAACATGTGCAGAAATTTCCCCGTTTATTCTTGCCCTCAAAGCCATGGAACTGCCGATGAAAGTAGTCAACAAAAATGTATCGTTAAATATAAATTAAAATAGCGTTTGTTTTTTACGCGTCAAAAACCGCTGCCAATTACAAAATTTTAAACGTCTTTAAATATAGATCGGTATAAAAGTATCGACATTTTAGGAAATTTCACGACATACCCGTGTTGCGAGTTCTTGTTCTGTTGTAAGTAAAAATGTAATACACTAAAGGCCCTTTCACACGGTCAAATTTTTCTTCAAATTACCTTCATTTTTTATTGAGTTGAATTCATTGAATGCTATACTACGTCGTACGAACGTCATAATCGCGGTAATTTTCTTTTTCAATGTCTTGAATGTCTCATTTTCCTTCAATATTTTCGTTTTGAGCATGCTCTATATTTTCTTGAATCCAAAATTGCAATCGCCGAATCACAGCTTTTCTTACAATACCAGCGGAAGTAATCTCATATTTAAAGTTGTTGCAAAATAAGGAGGCATATTTTAAAAAAATTAAAAAAAAGTGTACGATAATATAAAGAAAATTTGTTGTGTCTTGTCAACTATTTTCGTGTCGTGCACGAGTCTCAGATACTTGCAAACATTTACTTTTCGTATTTTTAAACTGGTATCTTNTCAACTATTTTCGTGTCGTGCACGAGTCTCAGATACTTGCAAACATTTACTTTTCGTATTTTTAAACTGGTATCTTTAAAACGTTTGTGATAAACTTACATGTGAAGATTTGAAAGTTTAATGAATGCAGTTCATTGAAAGGCGAATGATGTGATTTTTTAAATTCAATAAATTGAATTCAATAAATATTTTATCGTGTAAAATGACTTTACGACAGGCTCAGCCTGCTTTAAAATGGCGCGTGTTGAATTCACACAGTATGTGGGATAATAAGGTAGCAGCAGCCCCGAAAGGCTTCCCGGTAATTGGCTCCTGACGGGGATCAGTTTCCCGGAGCCATCACCTTTAGCACGTCACCGGCGCGCAGCAGCGCTGCCTAGCGGGACACGCCCTCCAGTCGAACAATGGCGGGGCCCAACTGTCACCGCGGACAAAGGAAAACCTGGCGAGGAATCGGAGCCCTCCTCCCGCCATCTAGCCGGCGACAAGTCTGATTTACCGCGGCGGCGACATTCACCGGGACAAAGAAACCATTTACCGTCTCCGGGGGGCTGCGTTAATTAACACGGCTCTCTCCCCGCGAGTGGCGCGGCGCTGTGGGGGACGCCCGGCCGGAACTGGCGGTGCGGATGTCGAGTAGAGAGACTCGCTGCCCTCTGGATACTGCCGTCCCTCCCCCCGCTCACTCGGTCCTGGTACTTCCCGAGCTACGTGCTTGCGTGTGCCCTCCACGGTATCCTTCCCCCGCCATATTGGATCTACGTTTTTTTCTAGCTTATTTATATTTTCAAAAAAGAAAATTCCCGAACTACCCTTATCCATACTGTTTAATGTCACTTCCAAATTTTCTGAAGCTCTGCTAATGTTCTACTTCCAGGATATTCATCCGCCTCACGCAAAAAAAAACTTTATAATGTATAGAAAATTACACCAAAGGGACAACGCACCGGGTTCGTGCACACTCAGTGTAATATTATTTTGCATTAGAAGAATTTCTTACTTGGCGATACCAACACAACATTTTTCTCACTGTTTTTATTCATATTAACGCGCATATTCGGTTACAATTTCTCAAAGTGAGTGGGTGGAGGTCTTAATTAAATAAAAGAGTTAATGATAATTTTATCATTTTATTTGCAATAACTACAAACAAAATTCTCCCGACCCAATATGTCACAATAAATTGATATCACTTGCTGTTTAAATCTAATGAATTCAATCATTACAATTTACAATTACCTCAAAGAAATTAATGTAATTAAATAGTCAAAAATCAGTCCCAATAGAGAGTGTATCAAAAAATATTCAATTATATTATAAATTAAATGTCCATATTTGACAGTTCCAATATTTACAGTAAAATCCGTACCACTTGTTCATTCAGTCCCACCTCAGTTTAGTCCAGGTCTCACCAGTCCGCAATGTTCTATAGTTCTCCGAGCGCCCTCGTGCACAGTAGCGTTCACTCGTCGGGTATCACGCCCTTACGCCAATTCACATCACAAACACCTCGTCCAACGTCGCCTCGCAGTCTCCCTTCGTCACCCGTCCCCTTCGCCGATGTCTCTCGCTGCACCAGACATGTTCTATTTTAACAACTCAGCCTATTGGCTTCCACAAAAAGACTGCCAACAGTCCAGCTACGGTTTGTATTTATAGTGTCGTCAACGATGACCCAGAAATGTCTCTAAATGCCGCGTTGCGCCGAGGGTTCTTGTGCATTCTCCCAATTCGTCGGCTTCTCCAGCAAGGGGGNTCTAGCGCGAGTGTCAGCGCGTAACATAGAATATAAGTATAAGTTAAATTTTAGAAAATAAATGCGTACTTATGTGTTAACACGTGTATAAAACGCTTGTTATACGTGACATATTTAAGAAAGAACCAAACACGTAATACATAGGGTGATTTTTCAAAGGTTTGATTTAACAAGTATGAAGAAACTGCGAATAGACTATATCCAACTAGCTATCGACCTTACACAGCAGCACAGACATACAAACTGAACTACGATCTCGTATTTATTTCTCAATATTTATTTTACCAAGTTTTGGCAGAATTAATATTGTGACGTAATTATGAGCACGTATTCCCTTGTTTTCCTACAAATCTCTAAACCTAACAAAATTATTACATTACGATTCTGTTCAAAATGAGTTTTCATGTTATTTGAACGTCATGGAATGCATTAACGGGAAGGTTTTTTTTTGCAGTTCACTCGTATTTCAGTTTTAACTACTGAGATAAAACTTTAAAGTCAAAATAGTTAGAAGTTAAACACTTATCGAAGGTGAACAAAGTGTTGTCTTAAAATAAATTACAATAATTCACTCCTGTAACATCAATAAACTCTTTACCTGAAACCAAACATTTTAAAAATAAAATATCTCTTATAACAGTTTTACGCGTGATATTTACAATTCTTATAAATAGGCTAAAGAAATTGTTGTTATTTTTCAAACAATTATGTCTTTTAATAAATTTATTATTGAAATCGTAACACAACAAAATTAAATACATTCGAAATATAGGGATGAGGAGAGAAAAATCAGTTATTGAACAGCCTTAACATCATCTTATATTCATATCTACCACCTATGAATCACCTAAACTTCTTGGTATAGTACTGGTTAAGTTCGGTAAATTGCATTTGAGAACCTAAGAGAAAATTTAGATTTTCTGGTTACGCTAGGCAACCCCTAGNTGGTTAAGTTCGGTAAATTGCATTTGAGAACCTAAGAGAAAATTTAGATTTTCTGGTTACGCTAGGCAACCCCTAGAAATTTGTTAATGGATAACTTAACATTCACGTTAAAGTAGTACAGTTTAGCCGAAAAGACTGTGTAGTCTATAACACATATTAATTTGAGTCTTCCAAAAAATATAAATAATGTAACTATTTGCACGGTGAATGCTGTAAGAAGATAGGTTATTTATTCTTTCCTCCAATCCTGCACGAACAAATAGACCGTCAAATGCGGCGTGTGAAAATGTTTTGAACAGCACAAGTGTCACCTCTGATGTAAACTGCCCCTGATACCTATGATTACAACGAGCAAGTTTTCGATCGANTGGTTAAGTTCGGTAAATTGCATTTGAGAACCTAAGAGAAAATTTAGATTTTCTGGTTACGCTAGGCAACCCCTAAAAATTTGTTAATGGATAACTTAACATTCACGTTAAAGTAGTACAGTTTAGCCGAAAAGACTGTGAAGTCTATAACACATATTAATTTGAGTCTTCCAAAAAATATAAATAATGTAACTATTTGCACGGTGAATGCTGTAAGAAGATAGGTTATTTATTCTTTCCTCCAATCCTGCACGAACAAATAGACCGTCAAATGCGGCGTGTGAAAATGTCTTGAACAGCACAAGTGTCACCTCTGATGTAAACTGCCCCTGATACCTATGATTACAACGAGCAAGTTTTCGATCGAGACTAATTCAGCTACATCGTGGTAATATTTAACCTTGTTGTGAGAAAAAATTTGGGTCCACGCCAAAAGTTCTTCCAATTAACGTATCCTAAAAACTGTAAGCGTTACTTGCAGATGTTTTTGCCGTAAGGCACAATTAACAACTACGGATTTCATATGTAGTTGTTATTGACATATACGCCATGCAGTAATCACCTTTTTCTCGAAATTTTCTACATATGATATATATATATATAATCAATAACATATACTCTTCTTTTCTCCGCTTTCAGTGTAATATAAGATTATCTACTGTCTGGTAGAAAAATATTTCAATGGCCTAGGCTGCGTAGCAGTTCTGAACGCATTTCCTTCGGAAACGTTCCGAGCAGGTTTGTGCCCGCGGCCACCAACAAACTAGATTATTACGTCAAATAGTTGTAAATCTCAGACACCAAAACGCAATGTTAAAGCCATATTTCACTATAGTTTTTTATTTCATTATCTGAAATAGATTTATTTAAAGACCACATAAATGTTAATATTTGCATTCAAAGGATTACAGTTTTTTTTTAATATAGCACCGAAAAGTCGAAAATTTCGGAATATGGCGGCCCACGTTTCTATGCTCCTAATTAACTTTGCCAAATAAATCACATGTTATGTGATCTATATCATTTACACATTTTAATGAAGTATAAAGGATATTTAACGATGGGTATTCGCCTCCTGGTATCCTGAATCTATTTTTAAATTGGTATTGATGTCAACACATTTATATTCGTCCAAGAGAAAGTAACAAAAATATTAATAATTCTTTATGTTACGGGCAGCAGCTGTTTATAAAACTACAGAAAATTAATTGCGAGAACCGCCAACCAAATATTTGTTTGTAATATAGGACCATAAATACAAAACATTTGGTTGAGTAAACAAAACTTGAAAAGCAACAAAATTAATTTTGTTCACCCAACAAAATACAGGCTTCAGTTAACAAAACCTCTTTTTATGTGGCAAAATAAATTAGACTGTCAACAAAATATTTGGTTTAATCAGCAATAAGTATATGTTTGGCCACTCATTTGATTGCTTTCGTACGAAAATACAGTTCGGGAGTATTTTTCTATTGTGTCTAACTATTAGGATAGTTGCAGTGTTTGTCAGTGCATTTATTGCTGCTCAATAATGTTATAAACATCCTAATAAAACAAGTTCAACAGGAAACTAAAATGCAAATGTGTAAAACTTGAAATACTTTTTTCCCACTTAGTCCAGTATTTTAAATGTATATTTAAAAACATTCCGATTTCATTAGTAGATTGCTAAGGCGTAGCGATCGAATGTTGCTGATCTAGGTTTGAAACTAGGTTGGGCTTCTATTTCTTTTATACTAACACAAACTGTTCAATGAACGTAGAGCCAAACAAATCTTTAGTTGCACCAACCAAATCTTTGTTTGAAGCAACCAAATAAGAACAACAAAATAATCTGGTTTCATCAACAAAATATTTCACTGCTCCCCACACAAACAATAATTACTTTGGTTCTCCAAACAAACTTTGTTTGATTCAACAAAAACTCTTTCTCAGTGTGTGACTGAAAATGTTAGTTATACACTAAGAAGTTTATTAAATATTAATAATATACAGAATGGGACTGAACTCTACCGACAAACTTCGGCAGGTAATCACTCNAATGTTAGTTATACGCTAAGAAGTTTATTAAATATTAATAATATACAGAATGGGACTGAACTCTACCGACAAACTTCGGCAGGTAATCACTCATCAAAAATTAGGTAGAAAATTTGCATGTACGGCTTACAGCCTAAGTATATTTTTGAAGGGTGTAGTCACACTTGAGAGTGTAGCTGAAGCATATCGTTACCCCTAATAACATGGCCAGAACTAAAAATAAATTCTGAGTTTTTCTACAGCGAATTATTGAACGACGATGTGCAAGTCATAAAAAAAACGTTGCTATTCATTGTTAGAATATCATGCATTAATTTTCTCGGAAATGGTGGCGTGTAGCGCAAAATCAAAAAGCTCTTTTTGTTTATTACGCATTGTAGGTTGTTAACCAGGAGAGAGTAACCAAGAAATTGCGAGAAAATTATACTTTTGGTAGTGCAAACACGGTTCCAATCTCTACTTCTCTGTGAAAGAGGGTTTATATCGGCATCCAAATTTTTGTGGATTGCACTTTGTCGTTCAGTAATGCATTATCCAGAAACTCAGACAGCTTAACTTTCCGTCGAAAACGTCTGCTTCGGCTACACTTTCAAGGATGATTACACCCTTCCAAAACAGACGTAGGCGAATGTGTGTGTGTGTACAACTATTTATGATGAATCAGCTGCCAAAGTTTGTCGTTAAAGTTATATTAGTTTTGTCACTCCACCTTGCGAGTATATACACACACAAGTACATATTAGTGATGGTAAATATGTGGGAAAAGGATAATAGGGCTAGCAGTATATTGTTCCTGTTGAGATGATATTCTTTATGTAGGTCACATCCGAACCAAGCCCCTGCCCCATCCGCCAGCCACAGTTGAGTACACTGTGCAAGCAAAGCTGGATATATTAGGAGAGGTGATTAACCCGCAAAATACCACGTGGCCTCATAGTAACGGACCGAGCTGTTGATATGTTTGTCAACTATGCTGAATTTAACGGATTGCACTGCTCTTAACATCGGTTCCACTGAAGTCGATTAATTATTAACGTATGTAATATTTTTGTGTCCCATGGTATATTACATAAAAGCGTTCGAGGCATACTTATTGGTATCATTTCATCAGTTCTAGTTCAGTGAGCAGTATAATTTTTATTTTAAGTGGTTACTTCAAAGCACTGGGTGGCAATAGTGCCTCTCAACTCTGTGTTAGAATCGCGTAGATGTCTGGGGTTCCTGCACTCATAATTCTAATCAATGGAAAACCACTGATTCACAGTGAAATTCAACTACTCTAATTCGTCTATTCAGTGCAGGACCACAATGACCTGTGAGCTGCTACGCCACCCAGCTACAGGAGACGCCACCCCGCTAGGATAGCTCTGCTCACCACACGACACAAGGCTTAATGATTAACGTGGGTGCAGGAACACTGACACTGGACCCTCGACGCATTGGAAAAGTTCGCCTGGATGGATGAATCAAGGTACACATTGGTACACGCCGATGTCAAGGTACTCATGCAACAGGGCACAGTTGAGGCCAGTGGTGGTGTGATCCTCGCATGGGGACTGTTTACATGGGATGAGATGAGTCCCTGGTACACTCATTTCTGCGCCTACAGCACCGTGCAGGAGATCTGAACCTCCAGCGAGACAATGCACCGTCCCATCGCTCACGAACTGTGACCGAGTGGTTGGATGAATACTCCACGGACTTGAGTTTGCTTGTCCGACAGCCGAGAACACCCGACATCACTCCTAACGAACACGTCTGGAATGTCGCCGAGAGGGATGCGCACGCCGTGGATCCTGCTCCGACTGATCGTCGTGCATCGTGAGAGGCTGTGCAGCGGTCATGGATCAGTTTGACTTTCGGCCCCTTCCGGTGCCTTGTGGAGTCCGCGACATGCCGCATCACCGCCGTCATCAGGGTAGAGGGAGTGCAACGTGGCTCTAGCCAGGTATCTATAGTTTAGCTGCTCGTTAGTTATGTGGATATAGACCCTGTTAGAAAACCCAGAAAGTATCAATTTTGTTACAAGTGAGGGGATATATTTATAGTTATGACCAAGTAAGTGTATTTGGATTTGTTCGAGCGAAATTTCTGTCTATGAATGCAATCACTTGCGGCTGTGTATTGATCACTGGCAACTAAATTTGAGAAAATGGTTTATCAGCACTGACTAATCTTCAAAAAAGAGTCTTGGAATTAAATATGTATTTCGTATATGAAGAACATGGAAACATTTATGGTGGTGAATGCTTACTACACTCTGGATGCCTCCAAAGTGAACATAATCATAATAATTACCTGACGGGTGGAAATCGTCCCTTCGACATCAACGTATCTGGTATAAAGAAGTCAGACGAGTGAATGTCGGACAGTCTGCTCGGTCTGGGGGACGAAATATCCGGAGTTAGAGCCCTAGTTGGGGATTCTTGAATAATGGAAAGTAATTGTATCTCGGATCCAATATCAGTTGTCATGTTCGCTTACACTTTCAAACTGCGGAAGGCAGCGAGACACCGTCGCAAGGTCACACTGCCTGGAAAACCCTGGGCTCCGTGAAATGCCTAGAGTCAGGAACGATTTACAACTCACTTCGCTCGGTAATTTTGCAAACACAGTAATGCTGCTGAGAACGTTATTTACTATTTACTCTAACCTCGTCATTTACAGCGAAAACGTCACTTTAATTTGAATGACTCAACCACATGATTTCTATATTAATTCTCATATCAAAGCATGCACGAGCTTACTTATCAAAAATAAACGCGAATAAAATATTTTTATTGCTGTTAACGCATAAAGTTGTTGAGCTTATAAGGGACATCTACTAAGATGCACACGCTTATATCTCGCCNGATTTCTATATTAATTCTCATATCAAAGCATGCACGAGCTTACTTATCAAAAATAAACGCGAATAAAATATTTTTATTGCTGTTAACGCATAAAGTTGTTGAGCTTATAAGGGACATCTACTAAGNACGTTATTTACTATTTACTCTAACCTCGTCATTTACAGCGAAAACGTCACTTTAATTTGAATGACTCAACCACATTATTTCTATATTAATTCTCATATCAAAGCATGCACGAGCTTACTTATCGAAAATAAACGCGAATAAAATATTTTTATTGCTGTTAACGCATAAAGTTGTTGAGCTTATAAGGGACATCTACTAAGNAAAATAAACGCGAATAAAATATTTTTATTGCTGTTAACGCATAAAGTTGTTGAGCTTATAAGGGACATCTACTAAGATGCACACGCTTATATCTCGCCAAGGATCTAAACCCGCAGTTCATGCGTCTAAATGTGGCCACTCAGTGACGTATGCCACTAAAGTTGTCACGTATGAAGTTTATTGTTATTATGTTTGTTTGTTTATGAACAATCTAGCATTTTGTCAAGTAGAGTTTGAACCAACTGCTTTGAAGAGGATTTTCCTCAAATTAAAACCAAAGTCGGGCTCGGATCGATGGTGTACGTAGATTCAGTTCACTGATCATATTTCTCAACATAAATTATCTAGTTTCTTCAAGAAGCTTAGAAAACTGTAATTACATTATTATTGCTGTTTTTCAAAAGCAGTAAAATGGAATCTTATGAATTATTTTCTTGAACGACAACATATGTCAACAAGTTCAACAGTGCCTCAGATAAATATAAAATAGTGAACGTTTGTTTTATTTTCAGCACTCAAATATTTGCAGGCCATAAACAGACCTAAAACAGTTCTCTTCTTTAATGTAAAAATTTACGAAGTGACTTTCCAAGACTTACAGTTGCTTTACTTGCATAGCATATACTGTATAATGTGGAAAGAGGCGGAAAAACTATATGCATACGCTTGCTGGACTTATGTTTTCCCCGTACTGCAAATTTTAACGCTGAAATGGTATTTGTAAACAAGTTAATTCTGTTGTATTTTCGTAGTCTTGTTTCAGTGTTATTGTTACTCTAAGAAAATAGTTTATAAACTCGCTGTTATGTCACGCGTAATATATTTTTGGGCTCCAAAATATTTTGGTACTATAATTAGGCATATAAAGGAAACGAGGCCTTGACTAGCAGTAAACAAAAGAACGTTTCTTCCTGACGTGGGTATTTTTGTTAGCCTTACTTTCATATCTTCCGGGCCAGTGTCATCGACAGCAGGATAAAGGGATCAAAGTACACATTCGCAAAGTTCGTTTTGCTTTCTCGGGTGCCAGTTTTTTAAAAGCGATTCGGGAAGTAGTCTCTCGTAAGTGGAAATGAAAGACGAGAGCACTCCATCCAGTTCCATTATTTGTAACTGTCTTAGCTAGCAGCTCTCACGACCTAAAATAAAAAGGTTTGAACTCTTGAACCAAGATTAATTTTCCAGCTCGAAGTTATTGCGCCGGGTAACGAGACCTCGCAATCAATCACAGGCCGGCTTTGTGTTGCGAGCCTGCGAGGATAAACAGGGTAAGTCGCGCGTGCGTGTCGCATCTCCGCTTCGCGTTCACCGCACGTGCGTGCACGTAGGCAACAAAGGGCGCGATATGTTACCTGCACGAGATGCATTACATGCTTAATTTATCCGCACGTGCACGAATAACACGGCGTTTGGAACATATTCGAGCGAGGGTTGCCATGCGTTTTTCGTTTGCTGCATGTGCTACCTTCAGCAGATCACACTTCTAACGTCAAAAGCTCAACCAAAAAATATTCATTAAAATTTTTCTTAATACATGGAGAGACATACTTTGAAGGCTTTACCAAACTTAAGTCTTCGGAGTTTGATGCAGGTGCTTACATGAATTAACCTGCTAGAAATTAGAAATACATAACTTTGAACTTATAAAAATTGAAGTAAAAAGTTAAAGTTTACGGACGTTTGTGTTTGCAGTAAAAAGAAAATATAAAACACACCAACAAGCAAATACTAAGAACATATATATTTATTCGAACACATAAAACTTGCGGATGGATGTTTTAACTCTAGTTTCCAGTCACACGCCGCCACTGATACGTAGAACCCTACCCACGCCTTCGCATTAGTTTCCTAATATTTTACATTAATCCCTATAAATTAAGGCAATCTTATGAGGCTTTTTACTTTTGGGCGCTATGTGACCAGTGTCCTAGAGTTACTGGAATTATCATGGTGTAGTGTGTATTCATGCTAGGCATAAAATACCTCTCGTGCGGTATCGTGTGTTTCATGCCGATAAAAAATCACCCAAAGCGATAAGTTATGTTTTTACTAGTACGCTAACCCTGAAATGTAATATTCTTGTCTATATTTGTTTGACTCAAAATGATACACTTTTTACATTAAAATCTTGTTTCCATATCATTTTTGGTGACTTCCAAGCACCAAGATAGCTTGTCTGTTGTGGTTATGACTTATTTTGGTATTCCTAGAGTTCTTCCTGCTATTGGTCTCACGTAACCTAAAGGCAAAGTAGGTTCCTGCTAATTACATACTTACCAATAATAAATAATTTCAAATGCAGTGTTTCGCGTATGCTGAAAGCAATTTCTGAACTTTAAAAAAAACTGGAGTGACAATGGCGACAAAACGTGCCTTGGCGCAAACCAGGCTTTTTTCGTCAGTCACGTCAGAGTTTGTTTTATTAATGATTGGCTATCTTCTAGCCTTTGCGTTACTAACGAAAGCCATTCCGTCTACGCCGNTACTTACCAATAATAAATAATTTCAAATGCAGTGTTTCGCGTATGCTGAAAGCAATTTCTGAACTTTAAAAAAAAACTGGAGTGACAATGGCGACAAAACGTGCCTTGGCGCAAACCAGGCTTTTTTCGTCAGTCATGTCAGAGTTTGTTTTATTAATGATTGGCTATCTTCTAGCCTTTGCGTTACTAACGAAAGCCATTCCGTCTACGCCGNGTCAGAGTTTGTTTTATTAATGATTGGCTATCTTCTAGCCTTTGCGTTACTAACGAAAGCCATTCCGTCTACGCCGGCCACATTTTCTGACACAAGTAATCAATTTTGGACCCAAACAGATAACATATCTTTACACTAATGGCTTGCGCAGTGACCGATGATAACATTTTCTACGCACAATTCTGCAACTTCCAAATTTTTTACGTAAGTTAGTCCAATGAACTTTTCAAGGGCACAGGAAAATAAGCATTTCTCAACCTTTTTCAGATAGTTAACCCCTCTAATTTGTAATATTACAAACACATACTTTGTTAATATACTTGATGATCTATTGCATTTTTTACAAGAAAACTTTCCAACAAAAAGTGTTTTAGCAACCGGATTCCCGAGGATTTTTTTAGTGAAAGTACAAAAAATTCATCATATTTTATTACATCCATCTGGAACCAAATAAAATTTAATTCAAAATCAGTGACCGTAAATTTAAATATTTCTTTTTAATGATTCGCTAAGTGATAGCTCTACTCCTTCTTTACATAATTCACTGTCATCCCCACTGTAATTACGCCAGTCTGTGTTTACGTTAAAATGTATGCACATCCGAAATTAGTATTTTTTTCAAAGCTAGTATAAATAGTGTTCCAATAATCGCGAACCAGGTATAATAAGTATAACAGTAATACTGACTTTATATATACAGAGATATATAGAGCAAATTTGTTTTAATTGTTTTATGACTTGAACCCTGCAATGTTCGTCAACAACCAAACCTGCCAACTGCTCGATGATATTTTCCGCCTTTCATGAGTTCATTATAAACTCCCGTTTTCGAAAATAGATAAATAAATACATTGAATACAAAATTAATGTTAAAAAAATTTTCACGTATTTTGCTTATTGTGCTNTCGAAAATAGATAAATAAATACATTGAATACAAAATTAATGTTAAAAAAATTTTCACGTATTTTGCTTATTGTGCAGTTGTGCGGTACACGTAAGCAGGAAAGACACTGAAAGGTCAGACTGACGATATTCAAAAAAAAAATGAGACCTTTTTTAACTTAATTGAAAATCGTAACACGGGTACATTAGTCATTATACTAGTGGGTGAGTAGCATCAATATTTTTTCAAATAAATTCTGTAAGGGAAGTTATAAATGCGTGAACAGAAATATAACTCCAGGCACCACGGAACAAACCGTTTCCACAGATATTGTCAACACCACGGTANCACGGAACAAACCGTTTCCACAGATATTGTCAACACCACGGTATCGCGGCTTCCACTGCCGAAGGGATTTCGGACGGAGAGGCAAGTTTATAAGCTACGTTGTACTGCGTAATCTGTTGCCTTAGCGGCACTTGGAGGCAAAGGGCAAGACTGCGCGGCATCCCACGTGGTGATTATCGCGCTCTCTTACAAGCCAAGTGCTACAACTTCAGCTCCATAATAGTTAAACTGGCTTTGTAACTTGTAACGCGCAAGCAAGTAAGCCAGCTCTCAAATATCCTTCACGAGCATTAACTACACCACTTTAAAATCACCAAATACTTACTATTTTCATCCAGGGCCGTACTTAAGCAGCATCTTTGAGATATTTTGTTTTGCAGAAACTGACGGACTTCTGATTGTAGGGCTAGGCTAATACTAGCTACAAAAAAGAGTCCCTTATAAGTTTGTGAATTGTTCGCAGCCGGGATATCCCGTCCATATCTCACTGTTTCTTTGTCACTCTTTCGATTTATACATTTCCCAATGGCGTCTTACGAAAAGACATTTTCCGATGTCACCTGGGGTAGGGTTGATCAACTTCTGTGTTCGGAAACCGGGTTTGATTCCCGGCGGGGTCACTCCCGGATTTTCGCATGTAGGAATCGTGCCGGACGATACCTCTGGTAAGCGAGTTTTCTCGGGGATCTCCCGTCCCCCCCCCCTTGCATTCCGGCGCTGCTTCATATCCCCCTCGTTGCACCACCCTCATTGGTTCTCAAGATCTCGTTAAAACCACCCAAAACTCTCCGCTCCTATGTAGAACTGAATACTGTCGAGAAGCCAGATGACGTGTGTTCTGCAACGACCTATCTTATTCCTTTCATTTCCCGCGGGAGTCAATGGCTGTACTGGAAAGGAATACCCTCGTGCTTGAACAAACATAATCGCACGAAACTTCAGTTATACGTCATTTACGTACCTCTGAATCCGACTGTTGTTACTCAAGGATGTCCCTTGTGATTAGTTCAGAGACTCTCGATACCCATCCTGAGCACATTCCTTTCCTGTGCCTTATCAAACAAACTGCCTTGTGGGATGGAATTTGACTCGAAGGCTTCGGAAGAAAGTCCCGTATGGGAATATCCTGGTCCCCCAGGTTGGCAGTGGGGCAGATGACTAGTCATTAGTTCTTGTAAAACAGCAGATAACTTTCAGTTCCCAGAGGAGCCTCGGGAAAACAAATGTACTTTCACGACGGTGCAGGGAAAAAATAAAGAACAAATGCAAAACGGATCTCGGGGAAAATTATACCAGCAATGTGGAATTCAAAAAACACTGCTTGCAAAAGAACCTTCTAATATTTTGACGCAGCAACATATGGAATCCGCAACGATGATAAGGCGATGTATAATGAAGTTGAACAAGTAATGAAAGCAATTAATGGCGTGTCAGTTTATACAATTATAAAATAAGGAAAACGTTTAAATTATTGTGAATTTATTGACGAAAAAAGGAAACTTAAGCTCTGGTAGCAGTTTATGCACAGGAAAGATGGTAAACATGACATACATGACATAAATATATAATAAATAAATTTAACATAAAACCTTAAATTGTTTTATTAGGTGACTTTCGAGAAAATTAGATACCTAAGGTAGTAGAAACAAATGAAGAAGTAACATGTATCCATACTATAGACAACCCTTAATGGTATGAAAATAACAAAATACTTTTTTCAAGAAGGGTATGCATAACTACATATGCCTACACATAGTCAGCAATGGGTAAATGATTAATAGTAAATTATGTGATTCTGAATATCAGAGTACAAGGACAAGTTAGAGACACAAGAGTATATAAAGATTACGACACATTCAGACCACTGCCTTTTGGTTTCACGAACATGCACGTACTACGAATGGAACAAGAGGAATTAATTACCACACAGCGCAGGAACAACGATATTAGGTTTTATAAAGTTTACTTACTGCAATCTGGAAGTGTGACATTGTATAACATAAAGAATCAAAAATTCTAAAAGGCAAAATAATTAAGGAATGTTAGATATTGGAAAAGTAATAATAGTGGCGCAAATGAAGCAGTGGCTTATCAAAAAATTCGTAAAAAGGGTGATTTAAAGATTTAGTCAGCCGAAATTGAAGAAGCAATATCAGAAATGTAAAACATCTGTCAAATCCAACCCTCAAAGACCAAAATTGAATAAAGGAAAACAAAAGACTAGTTAGGAGAACTCACTACTTGGGAACTAAACAGCAGGAACTTAGAACATGATGTTCATAGACGATAAAAGAAAGCATGTAAAGCGCAAAAAAATTACATACGTTAATCAGAAAGAGAAATAGTTCAGTTCGATAATTTCACCTAACAGGAGTGGATAAATAATTATAAAAAATGAGGTACAAGAGGGANTCGAAAATAGATAAATAAATACATTGAATACAAAATTAATGTTAAAAAAATTTTCACGTATTTTGCTTATTGTGCTGTTGTGCGGTACACGTAAGCAGGAAAGACACTGAAAGGTCAGACTGACGATATTCTTTTTTTTTTTACTCTGGAAATTTAACTTAATTGAAAATCGTAACACGGGTACATTAGTCATTATACTAGTGGGTGAGTAGCATCAATATTTTTTAAAATAAATTCTGTAAGGGAAGTTATAAATGCGTGAACAGAAATATAACTCCAGGCACCACGGAACAAACCGTTTCCACAGATATTGTCAACACCACGGTATCGCGGCTTCCACTGCCGAAGGGATTTCGGACGGAGAGGCAAGTTTATAAGCTACGTTGTACTGCGTAATCTGTCGCCTTAGCGGCACTTGGAGGCAACGAGCAAGACTGCGCGGCATCCCACGTGGTGATTATCGCGCTCTCTTACAAGCCAAGTGCTACAACTTCAGTTCCATAATAGTTAAACTGGCTTTGTAACTTGTAACGCGCAAGCAAGTAAGCCAGCTCTCAAATATCCTTCACGAGCATTAACTACACCGCTTTAAAATCACCTAATACTTACTATTTTCATCCAGGGCCGTACTTAAGCAGCATCTATGTGACATTTTGTTTTGCACTAACTGACGGACTTCTGATTGTAGGGCAAGGCTATTACTAGCTTCAAAAACGAGTCCCTTATAAGTTTGTGAATTGTTCTCAGCCGGAATCTCCCGTCCATATCTCACTGTTTCTTTGTCACTCTTTCGATTTATACATTTCCCAATGGCGTCTTACGAAAATACATTTTCCGATGTCACCTGGGGTAGGGTTGATCAACTTCTGTGCTCGGAAACCGGGTTCGATTCCCGGCGGGGTCACTCCCGGATTTTCGCATGTGGGAATCGTGCTGGACGATGCCTCTGGTCAGCAAGTTTTCTCGGGGATCTCCCGTCCCCCCCTTGCATACCGGCGCTGCTCCATATCCCCCTCGTTGCACCACCCTCATTGGTTCTCAAGATCTCGTTAAAACCACCCAAAACTCTCCGCTTCTATGTAGAACTGAATACTGTCGAGAAGCCAGATGAAGTGTGTTCTACAACGACCTATCTTATTCCTTTCATTTCCCGCGGGAGTCAATGGCTGTACTGGAAAGGAATACCCTCGTGCTTGAACAAACATAATCGCACGAAACTTCAGTTATACGTCATTTACGTACCTCTGAATCCGACTGTTCTTACTCAAGGATGTCCCTTGTGAGTAGTTCAGAGACTCTCGATATCCATCCTGAGCACATTCCTTTCCTGTGCCTTATCAAACCCACTGCCTTGTGGGATGGAATTTGACTCGAAGGCTTCGGAAGAAAGTCCCGTATGGGAATATCCTGGTCCCCCAGGTTGGCAGTGGGGCAGATGACTAGTCATTAGTTCTTGTAAAACCGCAGATAACTTTCAGTTCCCAGAGGAGCCTCGGGAAAACAAATGTACTTTGACGACGGTGCAGGGAAAAAATAAAGAACAAATGCAAAACGGATCTCGGGGAAAATTATACCAGCAATGTGGAATTCAAAAAACACTGCTTGCAAAAGAACCTTCTAATATTTTGACGCAGCAACATGTGGAATCCGCAACGATTATAAGGTGATGTATAATGAAGTTGAACAAGTTATGAAATCAATTAAAGACGTGTCAGTTTATACAATTATAAAATAAGGAAAACGTTTAAAGAATTGTGAATTTATTGACGAAAAAAGGAAACTTAAGCTCTGGTAGCAGTTTATGCACAGGAAAGATGGTAAACATGANATTGTGAATTTATTGACGAAAAAAGGAAACTTAAGCTCTGGTAGCAGTTTATGCACAGGAAAGATGGTAAACATGACATACGTGACATAAATATATAATAAATAAATTTAACATAAAACCTTAAATTGTTTTATTAGGTGACTTTCGAGAAAATTAGATACCTAAGGTAGTAGAAACAAATGAAGAAGTAACATGTATCCATACTATAGACAACCCTTAATGGTATGAAAATAACAAAATACTTTTTTCAAGAAGGGTATGCATAACTACATATGCCTACACATAGTCAGCAATGGGTAAATGATTAATAGTAAATTATGTGATTCTGAATATCAGAGTACAAGGACAAGTTAGAGACACAAGAGTATATAAAGATTACGACACATTCAGACCACTGCCTTTTGGTTTCACGAACATGCACGTACTACGAATGGAACAAGAGGAATTAATTACCACACAGCGCAGGAACAACGATATTAGGTTTTATAAAGTTTACTTACTGCAATCTGGAAGTGTGACATTGTATAACATAAAGAATCAAAAATTCTAAAAGGCAAAATNTATAAAGTTTACTTACTGCAATCTGGAAGTGTGACATTGTATAACATAAAGAATCAAAAATTCTAAAAGGCAAAACAATTAAGGAATGTTAGATATTGGAAAAGTAATAATAGTGGCGCAAATGAAGCAGTGGCTTATCAAAAAATTCGTAAAAAGGGTGATTTAAAGATTTAGTCAGCCAAAATTGAAGAAGCAATATCAGAAATGTAAAACATCTGTCAAATCCAACCCTCAAAGACCAAAATTGAATGAAGGAAAACAAAAGACTAGTTAGGAGAACTCACTACTTGGGAACTAAACAGCAGGAACTTAGAGCATGGTGTTCATAGACGATAAAAGAAAGCATGTAAAGCGCAAAAAAATTACATACGTTAATCAGAGANATGTTCATAGACGATAAAAGAAAGCATGTAAAGCGCAAAAAAATTACATACGTTAATCAGAAAGAGAAATAGTTCAGTTCGATAATTTCACCTAACAGGAGTGGATAAATAATTATAAAAAATGAGGTACAAGAGGGAAAAAAACCAGATAATAAATGTAAACCTTTGAAATCCGATTTCAAAGGAAAGGTTTATATTGATTTCAAAGAAATAACAAACGCCAGAAAATTCACCAAAACGAAAAAGCTACGGGTTAAGATGGCATTCATTACCATAGAGATAATTAAATAAGTTGGTGTATTTTTTCGTCTTATATTTCTATATCTTTTCAAGTTGTGCTGGAAGCAGAGAATAACTACTAGTACTTGTTCTAACAAAGAGAAAGTAGTCACAGTATTCGAGAAAGGTGATAAAACTTACTGTAGTTATTAAAGAGGTTTAATTCTGCTCGATGCGCCATATAAATTGTATGCCAAAATTCACAGTAGAATGAAAACAATGGCGGAATTTTTGCTCGATAAAGAGAAGACGTGGTTTTAAAAACGGAAGCTTTACAAATGATGCGATATTTGTCCTCCGCGAGGTTACAGAAAACAAAGGGGGTTCAAATTACAAACTTATTTAGCTTTTATAGATAACAATTTCGTTATTTGATAACATTATTTGAAAACATTTGTGAAAAAAAATGGAATGCAAGGTATAATCTTTTTTAATTTCATCTAAGTAATTACGAGGTCTTGTAAAAACACTTCATTTGTGTTAGATGTTTACGGAAAACTCGCAGCATCAGTAATAATAAAAAAAGTTATGTTACTATGCAGTTTGTCCTGTACATTATTTAATAATTATATTGAAGATGATATTCGCAGATGGAGTTTTAAGATTGGCACTGGAGTACAGCTGAATGGTTTGTCAATCACTTATTTATGATGGCGATCTCGCGCCGATGTTTACAAAAGAGAACGACCTGAAAAAGGTAATTAATGCACGAAACTAAATACATATAGCAGTTAAAATTTGAAAATATAATTGCTGAGAACTAAAACAATGGCGTTTTGTAGGAAAAAAACAATTCTAAATAAAATTGTTATTGATACTAGAGCAAGAATAAAAATATCTGTAATCTTGGTTGTGGCATCTACTGTGATTACGAGGGTGACATACAAAATTAAGTGAACATGTCTTGCGGTCTGTTTGGGACAATCAACAGACATGTTAAAGATAAAACACAAATAGCACGTTTTAAGTTTTAAAAGACTCGCGCACTTCCAACTTTTACGAAAGTGATTACGGGTTTTTTCATAGGGAGTAAGAAATATATGACCAGAGTACATAAATGTGATTACTAAGATATGTAAAATTACGTAAAATTAAAATTCTTAGTGTTAATTTTGGGGGAAAAAGTAAGAAAAGGCAGCGTAAAAAGTTATATGGGTGGAAAAATAAGTTGGAATGAACACTCTTGACAGGCCATTTTGAATCATGACCATATTGTAGTAACTGGAATATACCGCATATGTATAAATATATAATGTTTGTTAGAATTTTCATAGAATCTTGGTTCATATTTCCAGTTATACGCAGTGATTAGCATAGTGAGTATATGTACTGGAGTTTATGTTAAGTGTGTAGTTTTAATTTTAATACGTTGTATCATAGAGGAACTGGAAGAGCAGGAAAGGGGTTGTAATTTATGGCGTCATGGGTGCCAACCCGCTACATTTTTTTAACGGTTTTTTTTCCGACATTCTTCGGACAGAAAGAAAAAGGGATCATCTTTCTCAGTTACGCACGGAGGAGAGAATCTACACTCTCAAAAGGCGGGATCAACCACGACCCCTGCAGATACATTAAAAATTAATATGATAATATGGAAACCGTAAAAAGAAAACTAATTAAAACGAGTATTTAAAAATTAAACTATAATTAAATAATTCATTTATCCATCACAATTATTAAATTAGGGTTTTTAACAATATTTTGCAATGAAACTTAATATATTAATTTTTCTATCTTGACAGCCCCTCCGCTTGATTACATGCAAGTTTCCATGTTGTTAGGCATCATAGTTTCTACTTGACTGCATTCCCAACAAAGAGAGCCTCTTTTGCACTGTTCACTTATTTATGGAAAGTTTGAGTTCTATTTAGATAGTTACGCACACTTGCGAAGTCCACGTCAATAAATAAAACT
The DNA here is from genome assembly GCA_002778355.1 of Clitarchus hookeri. NCBI lineage: Eukaryota > Metazoa > Arthropoda > Insecta > Phasmatodea > Phasmatidae > Clitarchus > Clitarchus hookeri. Next base: position 157,591 of record NQII01002776.1, read on the forward strand.
CGTGTTATTACGCAAACATGAAATAGTACCAATTCAAACAAAGGAATTAATTAAACATACATTCCTAACATTTCCAGTTATTATACTTCCTTGCGCTTAAAATAAACAAAACCAAACTATGTATTTACGTGTTTGTGTATAGGCCTGTGTGTGAGGGCAGGTGCGTGTTCGAGCTGAAGGCCTGAATGTACCCAACCATACACAAACATCCAGAGCCATAGGCAAACTAAAGCTTAACACACACACGTGCGTGCATACGCTCTCACATCAGTGTGTGTGTGTATTAAGAGAGGGCGATAGGTTTGTGTGTGCGTGAGCGTACGTGTGATTGTATGGATTTGTCTTTCCTTCATATATTTATGTTTGTGTTTATATATGNGAGCGTACGTGTGATTGTATGGATTTGTCTTTCCTTCATATATTTATGTTTGTGTTTATATATGTATATATATATGTGTGTGTGTTTTTGAAGGTAACTAAGGGCATATTTATTTGCTACAATACATTATCTTACAAATGNTATATATATATGTGTGTGTGTTTTTGAAGGTAACTAAGGGCATATTTATTTGCTACAATACATTATCTTACAAATGTACAATTTTCTATTCGCAATAATATATTGCAGCATTTCCTTGCTTTTTTCCATGGTCATCACATTTTCTACCTGTTCTTCCCAAGCTCCGTTATTGTCGCTTACTTCATTTCCTTCGTCGACTCCTACAGCACTCATATGCAACATTCAGAAACATGGCTCCACTGTGTAGTACTGCACAACGCACAACCACCTTCGGGACATTTTCGAGGGAAATAGGTACACAGTTTCCCATGATTGGAAGCCGTTTTTAATCAGCCCGAAAACTCTTTCCGCTATACCATCTCTCTTGAGTGAGTCAAATAAAAAATCGTTCATTTTCATCACTTGCTGGCTTGAAGGGGAAATTCCATATCCAGAATCTGTTAATAAACAAGCGGCGCCATCATAATGAGAAATCATGTGATTTACTGGGCTTTTCCTCCTAATTATTGGGTCTTGGGCATTGCCAGGCCATTCTNATCATAATGAGAAATCATGTGATTTACTGGGCTTTTCCTCCTAATTATTGGGTCTTGGGCATTGCCAGGCCATTCAGTAAATATAGTGGTTATTTGCTCTGCCTCATCACATCTTATTTGGACATTTACGCCGGGGTTACCTTTTAGGTTAANGTAAATATAGTGGTTATTTGCTCTGCCTCATCACATCTTATTTGGACATTTACGCCGGGGTTACCTTTTAGGTTAATATACTCGTCCCCACGTAGTGAAAATAATTTTTATTTCTATGGGCTATTCATAGTAAAGTGAGCACTTTTTAAGACCCTCCCAACAGGCATTAATGACTAATAAATACATTTTATTGTAGCTTTACAATTTAAATTTTGATAGTGGTGAAATGTATACACTGTGTTTATTAGTCAGGTGGCAAAGTTTATATTAAAAAGTGGCAGAAAAATTGAAATTGGCATAAAGGAAATAATTAGCAGGGCGTTACAAAGTGCTCACATTACCGTTAATAGCCTATATTTGCTTACAGTCAAGTGCGCTAGTAATTGTAGGCATCCTAAAGCGGTTTTTCCAAATGAGTTTTGCCTCGTTATTGTCAATATGCGTACAAGGCTAATGTATCCAGTTCATAGATGTTTCTTCTATTTTATCCATGACATTACGTACAGGTGTTGTTAGTGTGCTGTGACTGGCGCCAATATTGTTAGCAACGCCACTTTGGTAACCCGAAAAAAAACATTAAATGACACAGCTTCAATATTGGTTTTAATATTAATTTAATGTAATTAAATTAAATTTTACTTTTATTGAAGTATAAATAACTTTACTTAAAGTACTAATGAATGTGCNTATTGAAGTATAAATAACTTTACTTAAAGTACTAATGAATGTGCAAAAATGACTGGAGTGTTATTTAAAACTGACCTGTATCACTGGCGTAGCGTAGAAAATTTCCATTTTCTCTCCCGGTGATAAAGCTCCTCCTCTAGTCTCATTTTTGCCTGGAAATAACTCAGCACTTATAAATTCAAAGCTTTCATCATTAAATAGCAATAGTTGTTTGCAATTGCCTATTTTACTTCCCTCACGATACACTTTTCGGTGACGAATTTGCATGAACATCGCCATGCTCACCTTATGCTAACTGCATTTTTATGTCTCTCAGCAGACTAAGGAGAAATCAAGCGTTTATTAACACCACTTAGTATAACCTAAAGCGTATTCACCGATCACAACTATAAAATGCTAACCTTCCAGAAAACTAGCGGTATTAAAAGCTTCTACTTTTTATTTACCGAAATTTAAGTATAAGCTAATAGTTACTTTTATTCACGTCATTTAATGGGTATCTGAACCTTTGTCACCCACTTTATGTCCAGCTGCATTATAAAACTTTAAAATGAGTTGCCCGTATTAAGAAAAAAATGTTGATTTATTCATCTACGAGAAGCTCATCACTTAATTTTTCGGACTAACAAAAGTATTTTGTGGTTGCATATTTCCCATGAGACAGCCTCGTATGCTTTATGGATTTGAAGTTCCTAGTAGTCGCTGGTTCTTGTGCAGAGTGATGCTCATATGTAAGCTGTGTTTGAAGTCCATTCGCCTAGTAGCCTGTCACGCAAAGTTAAATAAACAGAAAATAACACAAATAAATCAATTCATTCCCGAGATACTAAATTTATCATGAAATGTTACAATAGCTTAGAATCATGTCATTGTGATACTCTACGCCTGCCATTGCCTCTTTGCACAACCAGCACATCACCAATGTGAATTTTCTNTTTTTTTTTTTTTTTTTTTTTTTTTTTTTTTTTTTTTTTTTTTTAATTTTGAAGGCAAACGTTAGTAATAGATTTCCTTGTATAAATTAAATGTTGATTTGTACATGCTTGCACGGACTATCCAGCGTGGAAGTTCTCGACGTGTACCATTGTTCGTTTTCTTAAGCGTGGTTAAAGCTACTAAAATGGCGGCCCAGTGAGTACCGGATACGCCCCATACCCAAGGCAGCAGCTGAAAACGTTGCTCTATTTCACGGAAAAAAATGTCTAATGCACGTTAACGTTTCTTCTGAACATAAAAACCGATTAAACAACAGAAAATGTCAACTATCAGTTAAACTAAATAAATTTTGGCGCGGTTTGCCCTTGAAGGAAAATGTCTAAAATTGTGTTTAAGATTTCGCCCTCTCATTTAGTTACTTTAACTAGGAATAGCAAAACATTGCATTGGGCCAAGGTTACTCATTTTAAATAAATCTGCATTATTAATTTAACCTTTTTAACTCTACACTGCAGAAACACGAAACGATCGAAGTTTGCGGGAAATGCAAAGCTTTATGAGCATAAAATTATCTTGAATTGTAATTTCACTCATGACTGAAGTCGTCCATTAAATAAATCGGCTATCTTGAATCCACACAAAATTTACGTTGTTATAAGTTTACAAAAATCAACCGATAATCTATCTCAAAATAAGCCACTACTTTAAATTTCACTAAAGTGCTATATGTATTAGCACGGTTTTTACGTATTTAATGTGTCAAAAGTCTTACTTAAGTAAACTGCATTGCGCACTACTTATTTTCCGATGTATAATTTTCATATATTGGCAACGACATGATATGAAAAAAATACTGTTGTCCTGAATTCAATTTTACGCTTACGTTCTCGTACTAACATTCACGAGCTATTTTGTTCTGATTTTTGCTGACCACTTTTAACGAGACTGGAGATATGATTGCTTTCATATGCTTAACCCAACATTCAGCAACATATAGCATTCGGTACTCCCGATCGTCTCGACTAAAACCGAAATTTATAGAGACAACTGTAATTCGATACATCTACCTCCTAAAACATTTACAGAACTGTGATTTTACGATCGCTTTCTCAAGTTTCTATAAACTTGGAAACCCCTTAGCGATGCAGTAGAATACGATCACGTCTTTATGGCAGCAAAATACGTCATTATAGTCCATTCACGGTTTCTTCAGATGTTTTGAAACGAACCTTTGAAAATCACCCTAGGCGTAACATGTCAACCGGTTTTTTTCAATAACTTTTATACCGTTTTCAAAATTGCTCAGTTTACCTCGAACAGCCCGTATCTGGCTTCGTGCCCTAGAATAATATAAAAATGCATCCATGTCGCGACGTCATTTTGACGTTGTCCAAATTCACAGCCAAGGGTACGAACGAATGCACCATAACGGCCACTTAAACCAAAGGGACACGAAATAAACATTTTCGAAGAGTTAGTTGGTTTTAAATGCTCTACTGTTTGAATTATTTCATCCGTCGGTGCTTACAACTGTGCACGGCTGCATAGCAGACTTGCCATTGTCACAAAGACAAATCAAACTGGCATAGAAAATTCGTGAGATGATAAATTGAGGTGCACGCTAACAAACGTATCCGAATTCAAAGACATGCATTTGTTAGCAAGGGAATAAGGGGTCGATACGCACGAAAGGACCAAGAGCAAGCACAAGGTACTGAATTTGGACACATTCAGAGATATATTCGACGAGACTTTCGCCGAACAGACGCTATAGCTGGTTCACTGTTGAATGAGCACTTAGGAAAACAACCTTCGAAAATAAATCCCTGCGTGTAACTCTACATAATTTAATATAAACTATGACAGTGTTATTTCTAGAAAAGTCAGCAGTAGTTTGTGAAAACTATTTCCATATCTAAACGTCTTCTTGTCAACAAATATAATTTCTTTATGTTTGTCCTTCACAAAATTTAAAAACAATGGCCATACTAGTAACGTATTTTTAATGGAAAATTGGTTAGTATGGTTACCACCCATTAAACTGTGAAAATGCTTCCTTTATAGGACGGAAAGCAATTATTTTAAAATCGTTTGTTTCCAGTAACCCTGCCTTTCTTCACTTCAAAGGAAACGTTACAGAAACTTAGCTTTGCTCTTATTACATTTTTCTTTATAACGTTTTTGGCAATATTAGTTTCCTTTATGGTAGAGAAAAATTATTTCAACTTGTTTGTTAACAGTAAAAATAAAATCTTGTTTCAAAGCAAAGGACAGAGTTAAATGACATTAAAAATTTTCTTTCTTGCATTTTAACTTTTAATAGTAACGAATCTTATTAAAATCTAATGAATTGTGTACCCCATCGGCATAAAGGTTTAACCTTTGAAATACAGTAACTGATGATTTTACCACAAAGAATACTGCTGAACTATTGTAACGAAAATGAAAGGTTATCATTGCCATTAATGCATGAATAAAACAAAAGTCATGTGTAGTTTTGCGCGCGGCAACAAACCATGTTTTGCGGCAAAGAAATCGTTTTAGAATGTACGTTTATATCAATGCAAACTTGTACACGTGGCAGAGATATTCTAAATGTATTAAAATTAGAATATAAACATGGTATTCAGAAGTGTGAACCATGCCGTTATATTACGTGGAGACTTTCCTTCCTTTGTCACCATTACGCTATTGTATCAGCACATGCGACTAGAGTCCCTATCATTTCGCTGTTTAATTCGGTGTCAAGGTAGACGGCATGCAAGTATGTGTTAGTTTCGCGTGTGTCATTACACCTTCACTCATCCAACATGACCTGCAGAACTCTCAACCACTAGTTAAACTTTAAGCACCGTGGTGGTTTCATTCAGTGAGGGAGGGTAGAAAAGGATAATAAGTCCAGCCTGTGGAAATGTTTCGCACAATTACAATTGACAAACACTAATTTGTTCTTTGTATAAACAATCACATCTACAAGTTATAGCACAAACTTTGTGTTTTACAATAAATATTTTTCTCTTTCTATAAAACTACACAAGGCACAGCAAAATATTTAATACGTCCCTTGAATCCGACATTATTTCTGCAAATGAGAACTATTTATATACTAAAATATAATTTGACTCAAAGTCAGTGACATTCTTCGCATCTCAATATGAAATGCCTCCTAGTTCATGTAAAATTGCTATTTCCGGCAGTCCTGTTCCTGATGTAGCTGCATCTACACGTAAACTAAAATCAAAATTACAATCAGCAACTGTCACTAATCCAGTCGTCTTAAGAACATTCTGGAAATAGGCTGCATATTTATCCGTGATGACAATGTCAAGCAAATAAAAAGGATTGATTATGGGGTAATAATTTTATTGTCACGTGGAAAAATAGTACAAAGTAAGAGATAGTATTGTTATTTAAAATTTTTATTTTAGGTAAATAATTAATCTATTACCGTAATTATTTTGGCAGTGCGATGAAATGGTAAAGGGGAAAATTCGAAATAGTTTCACAGCAAGAAATTTTAATCAAGAAATGTAGAGAGCAAAAGTGAAATGCAATGTGATACTAGAAGACCCAGAGGGCCAAGCGGCTAATAGGATTGAAGATTATTTACTTTCTGTGGCGGCAGTCAGTGGACTCGTGGCCTCTACTCGAATATGTCGAGGACTGCGGAGCCTAGCTTGGTGCCGTTCTATAGACCGAAATGGTAGAGCTCTATACCGCACATTTCCCGAGCAGGCCCGTGGGGAAAAGAGAGGGGTTGCTGGGCGAGGCAGCCGGCTGTGTTCGGCATCAGCCTGCTCCCACGTCATCCGGGCTGTACCAGCCTCAGTCCTCGCTCCTCGCGCACCACGTGAGAGAATGGGCGCGGGCCAATCTAGACTAATGGCGATGTCTCTTCTTCTCGCATTGATACACCAACATTTCTTGTCTCTCTATTCGCGCTGCCATCCGCCCGCATCGCCGAAATTATGTTGTCCCAGCGACGGTTCTTCATCGCTTCTACGTTTCACTGTCCAAATTCACCACCTTGTGCATCAATCACTCTCTGCGCGCCGGTTGCCCGCTATAAGTAGCTATGGTATATTCGCGGTTTCTACACACTTTTTGAATCATACCTTTGAAAAGTCACCCCATGTATGACGTCTTTGGTTGTTTCCTGAATATGTAATGTGTCACAAGCGTTTTATGCTTATGTACCTTTTTTTTAATTGAATTTTTATTTATATTTTATCTATAAGTTTTATTTGTTCATTAATAGTTCATTTGAATAAAATTACCTAGTATTAAATCGTTCTTATGCAAATAGTATTACATTGAGTACGCACGAAAGTGGTGCGTAGTCCCTATGATGTAATATTGTAGACTGGGTTAAGGTTTGTTTGTATGAGATGGAGGAATATCATGAAAGAAGAACTTTAGCAGGACTTCAAAAAAGTTGGAAGTAACAGTGAGTGGACTACACTGTACCAGGATAAAGCTAGTGCGTTTTAAAATAATGCATCACAGGAATTCCGGATTTTGTATCCACATATTATAAAATTATTGCTGGAAGCTGAAATTCTTTATTATTATTTATTTATTTTCAGCCTTAATGGGCATTTTAAGCTTGATCCCCAAAAAATACTTAATAATGTACAATAAGGACAACAAATAAGTACAAAATACAAAAAAAACAAGATACAAACTAGTTCAATATGTAAATAAGTAAGAATAATTCAAACAAAAATAAAGATTAAATGGAATACAATTTGAAAATGATGGAGAAAGTAGAAGGGGAGACGAAAACTAAATACCACGCATACACACGCACACCACTCACACACGCGTACACACACAACTGTGAATCTTCGGTGACCTTGAAAATCATAAATAGCTTTCCTGGCCTGTACCACAAATAGAACATATTTTCAACTTTTCCGTCACCAAACTGGTCCAGAATACTGATTTACTGTGGCTGACCGCTCTCCACGTCATCATGCAGGACCAAGGTATGACAGTGGAGGTACTGATAGCTCACGACACCTCTATAGGCTTCTCATCTATACATATTCTAAAACGCAACGTCTCTCTGTCTGTCGGTTTGTCTGTTGGTGCGCTTATCACTCGACAACCACTTATCCAATTTACGTGTTTGTATTTTTAATTCTTAGCTATGCTCTCTGGCCAAGTTTTAGTACATATTTTGTTACGTAGAGTAACATAAGGAATAAACAGTGACGATAATAGTGAATCAAGTCGGAAAAAAGTTTTCCGCCAGCGCGCTCTCTTGCAATACGCTGTCTAAACCGTTAAATATGGAACATTATCTTGTAGTAAAGAACTGTATGTAGTAAAGAATTGTGTAAAATAAAAATACCTAAAAAAAATTCACGGTACTATATATCTATCTATAACAGAGAAATACTAATAAGCGTGTTTACCATTTAATTTCTCAATAAATAAATACGCAAAATTCAAACTGTTGTTTCCCCATTAAAAACGTAATATATATAAAAGAAAAAAATGTCTTTAGAACTGTTTAACGAAGATAATAAATGTTTTACACAGCATACAATTCCCGCCTATACTTTAAGAGATAACAAAAGTTTTGTGAAAAAGTAATTTTTCGCGAGTCGGTTGACTGTACGCGGACGTGGAGAGCCATGGCGGCGGCGGGTGGCAGCAAGGGAAAGGGGGTAGGGGGGACTTTATTAATAAAAAAAAGCCTTAACAATAATTCTGCAGCTTACGCGAACGGAGCCGCGGGCACAGCTAGTCTTAACTAAGCACTTTTGAAACCAACCGTTGAAAAAAATCACTGCTCATATCTGCGTACATTTTAACGTAAGCTCTGACTGGGATACTCATGGTACATTTGACAGCGACTAAAGAAAAGTAGTTCAATGTCTTAAAATCGTTCTAAATGTGTGATATTTAAATTTGTAGACCCTGAATTTATTTAATTTAGTTTCTGATTTTACGATTATTAGAGTACGAATTAACATAAGAATAGCAAAACATTTAAATTTCTAACTTTTCCAAAGTTTTGCTTGATCGACGCAGGAATAAATCGAATGAGCCTGTGGAAATGTTAATTGCACATATAGCGGAAAGCTACAAAATGGGCAGAGAAATAGATCCAAAGCAGGACTTTGAAAAGTGTTGAATGCACCGTGAACAGCCTACAGCAGCGACTCATGGCGGGCTGCTTGCGGCTGGTGGAACAGAGCGCCAAGGTAAACCGTGCTTGTTCAACTCCACTTCAGGAAGCACTCCCACGGCACTATATAACATCAATCGCCCGGGAAGACCAATGTTATGTTTATGTAATGAGAGCCCCGCTCTCGTGGCGAGGATGCGAGACCAGTGATAGCGCAACATCCGGCATGAAGTTTGTGAGCATCGGGTCTGTATCAAGTGGTTTGTGGCCTCCAATTACCAGGAAGCTTAATCCCCGCTGGCCTTGTTGTGCATAGCATTCTAAAGTAGAAAACAAGTTGTTTTATTATAGATTGTACCTATCACATGAAAACCATCCCAACTTTATTTTTGTTCCTAATTTCTTAGGTTCTGGAAAACCTGGAAACCTTGTTATCGCTGCGTAAAGCGCTCTTTTTAAATCAATATTTGAAAAACATTCCCTGCGCAAAACTATATATATATTTATTTGTTTATATACAGTATGTCTCTAAAAAAAATCACCTACAAACTACGGGAGATGATTCCTTATGAAAAATTAAGTAGAAAATATACAGTACACTTTGTACCTACATGCAATATTAAGGGAGGAACGACCCCTTGAAAATCAAATTTGTAAGCTGTGATTTCCCCAAATATTGGAAACTAAGTGACATTAAATGACAATACTCCGGACATTATTTTCTGTTATTGGGATCCTTAGCCTACAGCAATCACGTGTTTATACCTTCCACGGTAATGAAAATAACAGCTGTGGCCACCCTCTTATTGTATGATAATTTTGTACCGTCTGGATGTTGTAATGTTTGATGCTGGCATATAGAGCAGTTTCACGTACGTAACAAATATGGTCCTCTTGTTGCAAGTGCGTAGAACCCACCGTTTTCGTTCAAGGCCACATGAAGCTTCGGACCAGCGTTACAGTCCCTAATACGTAGGCCACACTAAATACTTGAGTCAATGGTTGGCTGCTGGGTCCACTGCACAAGTGATGGTGGAATACATTTAAACACTTGCTGTAAACAACCTGTACCACACATTTATAGGCCTATGTCGCAAGCATAACACATTATCTGTTTCTAACAGTAAATATCCATTTTGTGAGAGCCTTGGGGTGTAGCATATTGACACAGGTCAACATTTGTTGATACAATAACCATACTACTTACGTGCTGTAAACCTATAAATGTGTGATACAGGTTGTTTACAGCAAGTGTTTAAATGTATTCCACCATCACTTGTGCAGTGGACCCAGCAGCCAACCATTGACTCAAGTATTTAGTGTGGCCTACGTATTAGGGACTGTAACGCTGGTCTGAAGCTTCATGTGGCTTTGAACGAAAACGGTGGGTTCTACGCACTTGCAACAAGAGGACCATATTTTTTACGTACGTGAAACTGCTCTATAGGCAAGCATCAAACATTACAACATCCAGACGGTACAAAATTAGCATACAATAATAGGGTGACCACAGCTGTTATTTTCATTGCCGTGGAAGGTATAAACACATGATTGCTGTAGGCTAAGGATCCCAATAACAGAAAACAATGTTCGGAGTATTGTCATTTAATGTCACTTAGTTTCCGATATTTGGGGAAATCACAGCTTACAAATTTGATTTTCAAGGGGTCGTTCCTCCCTTAATATTGCATGTAGGTACAAAGTGTACTATATATATTCTACTTAATGTTTCATAAGGAATCACCTCCTGTGTTTGTTGGTGATTTTTAGAGACACGCTGTATATGTATGTATGTATGTATATATATATGTATGTATGTATATATATATACTACAGTACACACTAGTGAACTGTAGTGACAAAAGAGTAAAACATTGAAAGAAATTTAGATCTTCAGCAGGACTTTCAAATGTGCTCAATTAACCGTGAAACGCCCATACACACTCTCTTACTTTAATTTCACACCTCTTGGGAATTCTACTTCTATTTGAAATCCAGTCATTTTTATTTTTAATACAGTGATTATTGGTGTAATCTCGATACAGTTCAAACAATAAATGCACTATATTAAAATTCCTGTAGTAGCACTGGTCTCAATGCATACTTTTGTAAAACACCGTTGCCTAAGGGGGGGTGGGGTGGAAGAAAAAATTGCATGAAATAATAATCCAAAATATAAACATTTCAATAATCGAACAGAAATCAATGAAAAGAACCGGTTGCCAGACATTATGAAAACAAAACTTCTATCAAGAAAAAAGTAATTATGACTTATAACTATGCAACTTAAAACGTAATTTGTGTTTTACTCACACAAATTTATTGGTGAGCGCAAAAAATTATATAAACGCCTCTAGAAAGCCGCAGTTAAGAGCACTCTTTGCCTACCAGCTACCAGCTGCGAAATTTAAATTTTAAATCCCATGTTAAATAAATTTCGCCTCAAAGCGTTACTTTTAAAGATAGGCTTTAAGGAAAATGCAATCTTTACCAATTTTTAATTAGGACAAGATTCCTATGAGCCTATATTTTCAATACAGATAGGCACTGTAAAACACAAATTTTAAAAATGCCTTGCAAACAGGCTATACATATTATGGAAACATATCCTGTAGGAAACACCTGTCTTTAAAATTAACGCACTGAGGTGAAATTTCCTTAACATGGGATTCCCTATTTAAATTTCGCAACTGCCAGTTGGTAGGCAGTGCCCTTAATTAGAGAAATTTAATTATTAAACCTAATTGTCTTAAAGTAGGCAAGCAATAATTTTCCTCAAATCAAACTCAAAGTTAGCACAACAACCAGACACAAATACAGTAATTAAAGAGATAAATAATAAAAAAATAGAAAATTCACTATTATCATATAATGAATTAAATTGAATAATTAAATATGCACCTGGAGTTAATAATATAAATTAATGAACTAAATATTATAAATGAATTTGTAGAAGACCACTCAACTTTTATGACCAGCAAAGTAACACGAAAGTAACACACAGGTTTCGTATACAGCAGGACTCGGGTTCCATTCTGCTTCCGGCCATCCTGGATTCAGTTTTTATGATTTTCCGAAATCATTCCAAGCAAATGCCGTAAGGGATCCTTTGTACATATAAAAACTGATTCCTTCTCCGATACTATTATATAAACTAATGTATATGTCATCAATAACCAGACTGCCGACAACTTAAGCTACACATAAATAATAAAATATCCTTAATAATGTTTCAAAAATATTTTTGTGAATTAATGGCTTTTATAATTTGAGCCAGAATTTTACATCTCAAGAATAATAAGCTGGTTTCCTTAGAATTCAATAATTTAACAATTTAATATCATACTTAATTGTTAAATGAAGTATTTTCATTCTCCCATATTGGCAGATAGTGGCCACGCATTTCATATTTGCAGCCATTTACTCAAAATCGTATCAACAAAATTTCACAAATTTTGCTTTAACATAAATAGCTATAAAAGTGTAATGCCTAATATGCTGCCAAATTTAATTATTTCTTCCAAAATTTTAAGAGAAAGTATTTGTTTTCACTAAACCTAGTTTGTTGATGTTCCAATCAATTTTTTTCCAAGTATCTGTTGACTCATATATTTACGCATAATATAAAAACCGCTGAGAATAGTGATATTGATAATAAACAAAATAACATTCAACGTTTAATTAGTTTTAGTTCGTAAGAATAAAATACTTATTAATTTAATTACTTGTATTTGTAAACAAGTGTGCGTTGCAGTTATCCTCAAGAAAGCGATCGTCCAGCTTCCTTAGTACTGTTAGAATTTCTGTCAGTAAGATGCAAATTTATTAAATAAAACTAAAATCGATGTATTTTAAATACTTCCAAAAAATGTTTTCATACTATCAAAGATATTGTAATAAAATGCTACTTTCTTAAAATATTTCTTACCGACAGAGTTTTCAAATGTTGGAGATATTTTACGATATATTTTGTGGCTTATATGTTCGTGTATGAACTGTAATAAACTTAATTTTTGTATAAATTATATTTTTGTTTCATGTTCAATTCAGACAATGACTTTTTTTTGTAGGGGAAAGTAATTCTAATCTTCGTCCAGAAATATGTTTTTTTAGGGTTTTGTGGTCCTGATTACAAAACGCTTGGACCTATATATTGTCGTCATTCATTGTTTTTTCCACATAGTATTTTAGACAGCCATTCATATTCGCAATTGTTTGATTTGATCGTGGGCTATAAACCGTATATCTTCGAAACATACATGAGAGATTTAACTGTTTTCTGTGTAGTCTTACACTGATATTGTTTCTTTTAAAAAAGCACATAAAACAACCTCGCTTTTATCCTGACATGCCGAAGGATAAAGGCAACAAGCTAATTAGATGCTAGTGGAAATTAAATGCCATCGTAAATACCAGTTGTTTCAAGTTAGAAACCGGGGGACGAGTTAACGATGTAAGAGACACTTCGCCGAACACACGCCAACTGCCGTCCGCACAGTTGACGAACTTGCAACGGGCCCGTTGACATTCTGCCAAGACGTCTCTCAGCAGAGGTTCAGCGGTGTCGTGTAAAGCCACGCGATATACCGCGACATCCGTCAGATGCGGCTATTCCGCGGCTAACACGAGCACTTTTTAAAAACAGGGTCTGTGGGAGCGATAAGGGCTACACTGGCACGCGTATCTAGTGTTCCATCGCCACTACGCATAGGGTTTGAAACTAGTGTGCAGTATTTTCGGCGTACTGCGTTTACCTATGGGACGCTAAGCGGTGATCCTAACATTTTAATGATTGAAAGTTTGTAGTTAAGTTCAGTAGAAACTCGTATCGTAGTTTCGTTCGTGTCGTGTTAGTATACTATGAAAGAGCCGTTTTTTAATGATGTCAGAGGGATCCAAAATAATATTTATAATATACGTAACATGATGAAAATACCATTCCGTCTCGTTTGGGATATTTTTTCCTTCCGTTAGTGAACATATTGACGATATGTTTATAATTTGTCAAAAAAAGTATTGCCAACCTGTTTCAACGCAGTTCAAGGGCCAATTATGTCAGAACGGAGTCTTCGAAGACGAAACAAGTAAGTCGCTCTGACAATCAGAAACGGAGAAATAAGTGGCTATGGTTTGAAGAAAATAAACTATATAGCCTATTCGCGGTTTGTTCGCACTTCTTGAATCAAACATTAGAAAAAACACTCCATGTACGGCGTATTTTGTTGCTTCTTAAATATGCCGTGTATCAAAAGCGTTTTATACTTGTGTTGAAATAAAATAACTTTTTTTGGTTAAATTAAACTTTTAATTATTATTTATCTATAAATTGCAACATTTAATTTATAACTAATATCAATATGGGCAGGGAGAAAATAGATGTGTTGGCAATGCCTAGTAAAAAATAGTTCTTTTAAAAAATTAAAATACACTGAGTTTGCACGAATGCGGTGCGTTGGCCCTCTGGTGTAATTTTCTAAGCTTTGTTTACATGAGACGGAGGAATATATTGAAAGTGGGAATTTAGCACGGCTTCAGAAAAGTTGGAAGTAATCTTGAAATGACTACTTGTATACTAGTGTTCGCCTGGAGCGATTTCAGAAAATAATGGAAAATAAATATCAGGATGGCCAGCCGGGAATCTAAGCCGGGTCCTCCCGAATGTGAGTACAATATGTTATCACTGCGCTATTTCTTTCAGTACAAAAATGTTACGCATATAACTACCCCTCGTAATTCTTTGCTGTGCAGCAATGGGTAACGAGTTATTTCAAATATTTATTTCTTAAGCACTAAGAGTGAATAACTTGTTAAAATAAACTATTTTATCCTGCAAATTAACTTTTGTTAGTCATGATATTTTCTACATTGTAACATATTAACGTTAGTTGAAATTTGAAAACAAAATTATCTTTTATGAAAAGACCTGACTAAACCGTAAAAAAATATTTTGTACTGCCTCTTCACGTTTCTCACAATCGTTTATTTAGAAAATGTAACTTAAGCGGCAGCAGATATATAGAAATTGATGGTGCCAAAAATAGCTGTTAATAAATGGCCTTCATTACATATTTTTAAGTTTTTAAAAATTCATCTTCTTGTTTTTATATCTGCTGTTAATGCATAGAGTTAAGAGCATTATGTAAGACGTTAATGTGGCATAAACGTAGGTTAAATTGTTGATGAAATATTTCCCTTCTTTAAAATTTCTATGGCAATAATAGACTGCTAACAAACAGCAACGAGTGAATTAAACACCGACATAAAATTATGCAAACACAATCACCAGGCAAGAGCAATACAAGGAAAACAATTTTTCCGAAAGAAAAACTGAGGCTACGAAGACAGTTGCAAGTAACACAATTCGAGTGCAAGAGATGACTGTTCTTGACAGGTAACGCGACAATTATGTTAAATACTGGGCGCTAATTGCATCACGTGCTTCACCTCAAGTATTAATTATTGCCTCGAAGATCCCAGGCATTTAAAAAAAACAGAGTATTTGGCAATTTTTAACAACATAATCAAATACATTAGCTGAAGTGAGTAAATTTCCACCTTTTTGGTCTACGAGACATCTTTATTTTAGACCAGTGCTATCGAAGAAAATTTTGTAGGGGAGCCCAGAGCAAAACAGCATACTGGGGTACAACGTAGCTCTACGCGTTACGAAACTATTATGCCCTTACACCCGGTGGCCGTAACGGGAATTTTTATAGCTAGAAGTTACTTAAGTCGTTGACAGGTTTCAGCCATGTTGAACAGTTTCTAGGGCAGCTACGGCATGAATTTGGTAAATTTCAAGTTATTTTATTGTATGTGAAGAATTTTTTCAAATTAACATGTATTATTTATAATTACGATTGCCCGTTATAATGAAGTGTACAAAAATAAAGTTTTACAGTGCATTATTTATTTATAGCTACCTTGCGGTAGGTAACAAATCCGGGAACAAAACAAATATGTGTTCGAGGGGCAGAACGCGAACGGGGTAAACCTATGGGGGTGCAATGGAGTACCCCATTGTGCCCCTACTCCGTTTTGCCACACCATAACTGTTGTGTTCAAACATGCAATATAGGGTCTATTCTATGTCTGCAGTTGTGTTAAATGCTATTAAAAATTATAAATACACGAATTATATATTTTTATTTTTAGGATATGGCCATGGCGTACAAAAAGTAAAAATATCAGCTGTCGTGGGACGAAAATGACACGAAGCACGTATTTTAAGCAATAATTTCTAAAGCAAGGAGGTATAAAAACCAGCAATTAAACTCTAGACTTGAATCAGTGAAAAATCAGATTCAAAGTTAATTTCAACATTATCAATCTGTGAAAATGGTGGTACTACGAACGCAATAATTCATTTCACGGACAGTTTTTTTTCTTCTGTTGTATTGTGTAATAGATGTCAACTAAATATCAATATTACTATCTCAAAAATGTTTAAGTTATCATATTTTCAAGGTTTGTTCATGAAGCATTAATAATACAAATGAGCAAATGTACCTAAGTTAGGGTATGTAAAGTATTTTGTTTTCTCATAATTAAGAGGTGTATATATATTAACTTTTAAGATACTCTTTATGGAGAAATTAATACTTAAAAATTCTTTTTTTTATGAACGGGTATTTTACAGTACTTAGATGGTAATTTTGAAAATAAAATGAAATATTTGGGCGGTGTTTTTAACAGTTGTCTTCAGCAACATACAATGGGATAATATTACAACGTGGCTTTCAAAATAATGGGTTTTATTTGCAAAAATACTTTCATATAAGAACTATTGTGTAACTTTTATATAGAAGGTCGGAACGTGCAGAATCTACATTTGGCACGTCACGGGGGAAAAGGTGGCACCACCTTTGCCACAAACATAAACCTAATTATTTGAGGTGTTCCCCTCAAACTTTTCTTTGGAGAGCAAAAATAATTAAGTGAAGATGGTAAACTATGGATCGAAGCGCCTTTATTATGAAACTATATGAGCCAAACAATGACGCAGGGGAAAACATGTTGTATACGTCTGCCAAAATTAGGGTACATGATAAATTAAAACTTAAACTGAGAAACACAAGGCACCGAAATGGCGTGCATGAAGAAGTCTTGTAGTACTACACTGGACTGTAAAGTATAGCCGTATGACCTTACTTCCATAATAGACAATATAATGACTAGTCTATTTTCTCTAAACTACTCTTACTTTTTTCAAATGCAGCCAACAGTAACGGGATTCCGCTACGCATAGTTTCATCTGACAAGGTTACCAAATGTGGACAAGCACAGATGACGTAGCAACTTTGTTCCACCCAGCTCCGAGCCAACTATGTTTCGATTTCTGGCGAGCAAATAATATTTCCTTATCCCACCGAATTAGAGTACAGTCGCGCTTTTAGAATACCCATAGGCGTATTATTTCCCCTTATATGCCTGGGCCACAACCATAACCATAACAAACATATATCTCGCAGTTTTTCTAACAGACAAGTGAAGTGGAGTAAATCTCAACCACTCGGTTTAAATACGTGGGCGACATCAAACTAAGATAAAATCGTAATCATTAAGTAATTTTATGAGTTTAATTTGTAAACCAAAAATAATATAATATATATTTACAGGCGATTATTACAAAACGTTTGGCAGGAAGGGAATGTTGGTTTTAGCTAACACATTTCACAGACGGCTGTTAACTATTACAAAGCAAATTCAGATATTATTAAACATTAGCTATCATTTCATGTTGAATATTACAATTTATTACGTTACCAGTCAATGAGATATTCCTACGTATGATACATGTTCTTTAAGAACTATTGAAAGAGTTTAAAAAAATATTAATTTTGCACATTGATACACGCAGTTTTACTTACGAGCCTTTATAACTATATACAAGTCAATAAACATTGTTCACGATAAAGTGAGCACATTTGAAATCAACAACAGTAAAAAACTCACTGCTCCTTTCTACATATATTTTATCGGGCGCACTGAGTGGCATACACCCAGTAAAGTTGTTATCGATGGAGGGCAAATAGTTATATGCCTTAACGTCAAATTGAAAGTGGTAGGTATATATCTGTGATAACATAAGTTATTTCTTTCGCTTTCTGTTTTCTTTAATGCACATAAGTGTAAGAATTTGCAGATTTGTTAAATACGTGCTTTTCTAATAATTTCGTAATTTCACTTAACCGACGCATGAATAAAGTGATGAGTCCCATGGCAGTGTTAATTTTACATAGGGCGGAAGAATACACAACGTGCATCCAAGTAGATCTTAAGCAGGGCTTTCGAAAGTCCTCAGTTTACCGTGTATCACTGGTTTTGAACAAATAATATCACGAAGCAGCTTGATGCAAACATTCGAGGCGTGTTCAAAACACTTGAATATTACCTGGGTTGTTTTCCATGTTTGAGACCGATAAAAGCGGGAGCGATAAGGGCGATACTGCCACGCGCATCAAGTGCGCCATCGCCGCGACGCGCAAGGATCCGAACTGGCCTGCAGTGTTCTCTTCGTGCTGCGTCTGCGTATGGGACTTTAAGCGGTCACCTTATAATTTTATTAACTGAATGTCTGTAGCAAGGTGTAATGCATGGCCCTATACTACTCGTAGCTTCGCAAGAATTCGCCCAGACTATTTAAAGCTTTAACAGTTTGAGAATGGCGTTTTTGGCGGTCTTGAAGAGCTTCAGAATAGTGTTTGCGATAAGCGTGATCAGTTGAAAGTTGTATTATGCCCTAGTATGAAGTGTTATTTCTTTCCGCGTGCAAACATATTGTGTACACATGAAATGGCTTGTTTTATAAACGTGTATTGCCTATTACAAACACACTGCAACCCAGTTCGTGAGCCAGGTAGACGGAATCCTCAGGCAGAAAATGCTGTTTCGCCGTTCATATGACTCACTTGTGACAGGTGTCCCCGCCTCTGTGTCGATACTTCCTTCACTCGCAGCGACAGGACGACGTGCCGTGCCGCCAAACAGCTGTAAGCGCACATCTCGCTCACCGCAGTCACGACGTTCTGACAGCGCGAGCCACCTGGCGATTCGAAATCACGCGTGTTCTTGCGCGGCCTCTTTCAACTGTCAAGGCGTGTGTAGCGATGCATGTCGAGTCCCCCAGCACATCCGTTCTGCCCCAAACTAAGGCTCATTATACTCCGGTTAGGAACAAACCGAGTTCTCTTATGAAAGAGTTTGGCATAGGGAATATTTCCGCCGCTAGGTGCGCAGTGTTTCAAAGAGGTCACTTATTAAAATTTTAAGCTACGTGAATAATATAAAAGAAAGATTTTAATTAGTTACGAAGTTATTTTATATTTTATTTATGATTAATACAATTGTCCTGTTTTTTAACGTGGCAAATAAAGAAACTCTGGTGCATTGCCGACACTAGCGCTTACCTAGTAGCGAGAATTTTCCCTTTGCTAAACTTTTAACAGTGATCTTCCCAACTTGTAGTAGAAGTAACCTTACCCATACCGCCTCTTCCACCGAACACCTTGAATGTCGCTCATTCTGAGGTGCAACAGTTCAATCTGTTCTGTACGAAATGCGATAGCACATTTTCATTAATTTCGTCCTCACCGGCTACGTCAGTATTCCATTAAAACCAGGCATACATCCTAAGTCTCGGTCTCAACGGCCATGTTGGGTTTTTCATTTGTTTGCCATAACTTTTTTCAATGAAATAACTAAATATTTCATATTATAGCATATTTACATTTTACAAATGTCTTCTAATGTAGTTGTCAAATTTTATATATGCGTTATCTAGTAACATGAAACAGCGAGAATCTACTGATAATTTTAAAATGATAATGTACTAATTACATCACAATTACTTGACTAAAGTTTAGAATATAATATTTTTTCTACAGAGTAATATACATTGCCAGAGAGGTATAATATTTGTTTCAAAATAAGTGTCCCTGAACAAGTAAAATGAGCCAGAAACCAGTAATTCGGTATCAGACTGAGCCTCAATTCATTCTCAATGCAGGCATTAAAATTTTAAAATATTTAAACTATTTCACTCGTTGCCTGATATGAAAAACATCAGGCGTAAATGATTATACAATCAAATATTTAAAAATAATATGTCTCTGGGTTGTTGTGAAACTTGTATCTAGTAATTATATTGTTATAATAATTTTTTTAATATTTCTGCAGGCATTTTGATACGTCAAAAAATATTCCAATGGTTAGAACGAATACTTTGAAAAATATCGTTTTGTTAAATGATACCGGAGGAAAATAAGACGCACGTCACTTATTAACTTACATGAATTTTAAAAAAATTAAGTAAAACAATCCTTTAAATTTACTTGATGTTATAAGAACTAACTTTTATGTAATGTTAGTATGGTCAAGACGTATCTTAAATTTAAATAACGAGCTAACTAAATGCTCCATTCTGTATACAGGACTTGCGATTGATGATTTTAACCATGAACCACTAACAGCAAATAAGGTTTAATATTATACAAGCAACACACATTTAAGTGAATTAGTTATACATGCTCGATGTTACTACATTATTGAATTAATAACAAATAAATATAACTCTCAATTTAGTTATGAACTAGTTATATGGCTACTGTGAAATACGATACTCCCGTTACGCTAGAAATCCAAGGAACCGCTTTTAAATATCTAATTTCGACAGCACAAAACACAAACATACATACCTCGTTGTGGCAAATAATAGAATCAATTTGCACTGCTCACAAACAAACAAAAACGAGTTCACTATTTGTACAAATTGTATCTAACACATAATACATAATCATCCACCATAATGGTTGCGTTGTCAGTCAAATGAAGAACTTATTAACCATAGCATGTGTCAAAACGTTACAAATTGTTGCAAAAGAAAATAGCATGTCTAAACCAATATATTTTTTTCTTTAATTTGTCTGTTGGTTATTTTCTTATAGGCCCAACATTTTATATCTGGAGATACGTACTTATTTTATACAACGCAGTAAAACTGGCGCATCCATAAAAAACAACAGCCCAATTAAAATGCAGACCTGCTTGATGAGTTGTTCGAATGCGTCGCGTTCTGCGCACAACATAACTTCGCACCCATAAGCAGTTATCACAATTACGAACAGTCTCTCATGTGGTTTGTCTAATTAATATAGTAAAACTAATTAATACAACAAAGTATTTTATATTCATAAAAAATTAATTATACGGAATCAAACAGTTGCATTCAGACTTCAGCGTTCTATATCGCTTTATTTGAAGTAAATGAAATGTATTTAATTTATAACTACCTACGTTCATTGACAAACTGCAAGACACTTTTGCGTAAAAAATAAAATATTTTGGTGGTTCATATTATTCTTTCGGAAAACATTTTTACCTACGTGCCAAAACTATAATCTCGTAGGAGATATAAATTGTGTTGGTCGTAAATGCATGCGGCATTTACTAACATTTGTCTCGTTTCCACAACTGTGATCAATAAATGTATGGCTGCACCAGCAAACTTACACGTCTGTTGACCAATTATCGCCCCGACCGGAAACACAATTTACTTTACAAGTGACGTAAATGTAAATCTTCTCGACAGGTTATCAATCTAATGGTTAATTCATGCTTTATTCTTAATGCGAGTTGTATGGTATGCATATTTTCATCTGCCAAATGCCTTGTTTTTAATTAAGCATATGAAAGGTGCAAGAACTGTTATATGCATACCCCGCATTTGTTTTATAGCCATATTGATTTTTTGCACTATTTCCTACTTTCCCCGACCCAGGGACTGATTTTCAGCATTTCAACAAAAAATTAAATTATTCAACTATTGCATGCTGTTAGCTTTCAAGCAGTTTAAAACAACTTTAAAAATTTCGAATTTCTATTTATTGTAGTCATAATTCTATGAACAATAAAAGTCAAGCAAATATGGCGAAGCCATGTGAGTTATTCATACTTCGTTGGATGGATCGGTGCATGTAAATGACTTGGATTCCTTTAACTTCGCCCTAATGATACAAAACACATAAGTATTACTTTTACTTTGTTTATAAAATGCATACTTAAATATGTTAGACCTTCAAAATGTAAAAATGGCGGGTTCCAATTTTGCTAGTTGTGTTAAAATACATTGCATAACCTTACAACTCGTTTACCAGTGAGGTGTATTTTAAACTACTATTTGCAAGCCCTGTTGTGTGTGTTGCGAAACGTACGTATTTTTTACACGTAATGCATTTTTACATTAATGTTTGAGAAGGTGCACATTCTTAGATTTTAATAAATTTAATAATAATATTCTTTCATAAATTTATTTTTATGGGTGGAATTATAGACCTAAACCAAGTCCTTCTGGAATAAATTGATACATCCGATCTCTACAGATGACTAAAATTAAATTTAAGTGGTGCTTAACTTTACGAAGAAATTATTTTATTAACAAGTATACTTTATCCAAAAATGTTAATTTATTGTCAGTAGGCCTATGCACTGAGCTGTATGCCCAGAAAAGATTTTTATAATCTAGCAATTAGTAACACTATCTGAAGTTATGGATGAAAACAAAATACAAGTACGGACACAAAAAGCCTACCGCTTAAGACTTATTTGCTCCAGTGATATCAGTCTACATGCCTACAAAGTCAGAGCCATTACGATCACAGAACAGTAACCAAATATAGTATAACAGTGAGCAACTCTTCAATATTTAAATACATACTAGTAGAAATAATGTAAGGTTGAGTTACCAAATTATTATGCAGTGGCAAGCACAACAGTATTAACTAGTCAAGAATCTTTGAAAACAGCTTGAAATTTGGTTTTTAATCTATCCCCCTGTTGACACGCGTTTTGATTACACGTTTGTGTTTGTGACCCGTCATTAACTCAGCTTATGTTAAGGCTAAATACCGCTGATACAAACAAATTCATAGGTTACATTAGGAATAATTAGGTATGCTACGATGCCATCCAAATGTTGACTGGGTAATATTATCTAATGGTTATCCATTAACTATATTTGCAATTGTGTAATTTTGGTGTTAATTGCTCACATTTCAAAACGGCCTTACAAACGTTACAAATAGTTGTTACAAGAACACTGCCCTGATCCAGAAAATACCACCAATATTTTAAATTTCACAGGACTTGGTCACAATCCACGCTGTCCTTTAACTAAAGAATTTTTAAAGCTATACAATTTACCGCGGATGCTTGCTGGTTTTATTGCAGGCTTATAACACTAGTGTTGGTTGTTATGCCATATTTTATGAACAGAAAGAATTAAGGTGGATTCTTCGCATAAACTGTTTAAATTATTACAACTGAAATCAAGTGCTGAGAAATGACGCGAAATTTAATTATAATCACCAGAAACCCAACTGTGTTAAAAATGTATTCTAAAACATGTCTTGTAAGTGAAATATTGTTTTTTAATATCTAATGTTTTTAAAGCCTTTCAGAGGGGCACTGATATGGCCAGAAAACTTGAAAAATCAGTGCTCGAAATATATCAAGCACAGGACTCATAGGCTTCAGTAATACAAATAATTTTCCCAGAATTATAATAATTTTAAAAGGTGTCTCTAAAAATTATTATGTTTACACTTCCACCTGTTCAAAAACCATATAATCTGGATAATGCAAATATTTCAAAACACGCCNAAAAATTATTATGTTTACACTTCCACCTGTTCAAAAACCATATAATCTGGATAATGCAAATATTTCAAAACACGCCATTTCTATGGTCTACACTCTACAGCATATTTTAAAATAAAAATATTTACTTATCAGTGGCATATATTCCAGGTTTTATAAATGGCAATCATGTTTAAAACACATGCACCGTGGGTAACAGATAAGTTAGGTCCACTAAATTAAATAATTTCGCATAGGCCTAATTGACCACCAACTCCTTTGCCATGGATTTAATTAAAACGGTATGACCGGCCGTATATATTTAACCACCTATAAAATTATATCGTATTCACATGACCAATCCAGAGTAATATTAATTATTGTGACGTCTCTTCAGTTTTATTCGTGCGAAAACCTCATAAGCCTACACTTCATACTTATTCATTAATCGCTGTTGACTNGGAGTAATATTATTTATTTTGACGTCTCTTCAGTTTTATTCGTGCGAAAACCTCATAAGCCTACACTTCATACTTATTCATTAATCGCTGTTGACTCAAAATAAAACGCGGTATTTGCATTCATTCTTATCCGCCATTCCAAACAGTTGTCGCCACTGTGACGTCACAAAATTAGAGAGCGACAGAAATACACTGCGCAAAAGCACACAACTATAAGTGCATCCTGGTCAAAACGAAAATTACAACGAACTAGTCCGGCTGATGTGGATAACACATCAGTGAAATTTCTAAATGGTGTGAGGGAATAAAGCACGTCTTCGTTGTTTCATCACTGAAAGTATCCATCAATGACTGTTCTGTCTGTCAGATGCCTTTCACTGATCAAAACAAGGAAAACAAATCACCGGTGCAGGTTTAGAGTGTACTTTCCGTGTGCCGCAGAAAACACTCGAAATAATATTCGCTGTTTTCAAGGCTTCCGAACATATGTATTGCGCTGCAAAGAAAGGTACTGTAATTTTAAGACCTGTTCTGTTTTATTCATGTAATAAATCATTATGCAAGTCTGATTTTATTGTTAAATCTTAATTCGCATTTTTGAAAATATTTCTTTAAATTATTACCATTTAAGTCTATTGCGAGTTTAGAAATCTAAATTTGTTACATTAAATTATAGTAATATAATTATTTTAAAAAGGAAAACTTTAAAAATTAATATGTTTCCTATTATTCAACATTTGTATGTATGGAGGATGCGAATATCACTTAGTACACATAATTTTAATTACTTTACCTGTAGAAACAATCGCATTCTGTATTCACTAATCCCGATTTATAGTGTATTACCATATAAGCATATCACTTAAGTTTACAAAATTCTATATTTTGGGAACGGGAAACATTAAAAACTATTTTTTTTACTGCTATAAGACGAAACTTATTGTTGAATTGGATTCATCAGAAGATGACGAGTGTTTGTGTTGCTGTCAACAATATTCTGCATCTATAGAAGGTTGTATTTACTGGGTGGTGTGTAGAATGTGGGCTTACAATTATTCTGCTGGTATAAATGAAGACGACAAAGCAATTCATATATATTTATAGTACGAATATTATTTTATATATTAAAATAGAGTTTAAGCTATAGAAAAGATAATTTTTTCAATCACTCAAACTTCATACCCCTATGTGCCTCTTGAGAAACCCATTTGTGCCCCAAAGTGAGACACAACGGGTCAAAAGCTTGTTCCAAACATTTATTTTTTTATTTTAAAAATACATGACATATGAAAAAACGACAACTATAAAAGGATATAACTGTCTGCGTGCTTTAAGATATATATATATATATATATATTTAATGTCAATAACATCTTTTACGAATAACCAATATGTCTTAAAGCTTAGCTTCCCCATTATGCCCCGGTTTTCCCTATGTGCGCTAAAGAACGCAAGTGGTTAGTGTAAAGTATAAAAATAAATTGCACTTGAGTCATCATATGACTTGCTGCCTTCCGTATATTTGGTTACCGTGTAAAATATATAACACTACAACGAGGTGGTATTAACGTTTTATTGTGATAAAATCATTAAAAATCCTTTTTGAGAACTAGACGCTAACTTTACTTAATTTTCGGAACACTTGCATTGAATATCATTGTATTATGACTTATTCAGTCAAGTTTTATTCATAAATTTACTAGACACATTAAATTAACTTTGACAATCCTTATTTAAAATTTTTTATATTGTATGTTTGTATTTTGTACGTTTCTGATGTTTCGGCACTTTACAGTTCCAAAACTATGCATACCGAATCTAATTAAATCACCTGAGCTCTATATTTTTTTCTGTCTCTTTTCGTTTATAAGTAACAACTTTTTAACCCTTCAGCCGATCTCAAAAATCATGTTTGGTCATGCTGTTTGCACGTCTGACGTCCTTTTGAAAGGTCGTGAGGTCGATCACGTATCACCGCACTTGAGGTGTTACATTTCCAATCTACTCCCGGTAGAGCAAAGTCACCTCTGGTTCTGCCGTGACCTTGTTGCAGTTAATACGAGGTATACAAAGCATGTAACGTGTGCTGTACGATCCCAAGGCTATCATTTTTCATCATTTGTACGACGTTCGCCATTTGTACCGCACCCTTCACCTTGTTACTCAATGCACCTTTGATCTCGTCCCAGGCGCTCTGTCCCAACATTCTGTCTTTGCGACGTGGGCTTGTAACTTTGCCATCTTCCTTGGTGTTGGCTTACTCTTCCCTATTCAGTTTCCCCTTATTATCTAGCTCATTACTGTATTTTCCGTCACTTTACTAGTCACTTCCTTAATACCGATTATCCACTCTGTAAAATTGATTAAAACATTAATTTATTTCATTAATTCTGTTTGCACCACTTTGTGGTCGCATCGTCCCTAACATCTGTACAACATTTTATATACAATCGTTGTATGAGCTTAGATGGACGCTTCACAAAATTGTTCTAAATATGATACATGTAACTACCACTACTTTGGATATTTTAAGCAGAATATGTGGCCCCAGCTGTCTCGCAGGTGCTGCATAATGAGGTACTTGAACGTAAGCTAATTTCAAAACTCTATTAACTATATATATTTTGGTCCAAAATGGTCTCCAAAGTATTTAATTTCTGATACGATTTACGAAAACCGGTTGGCGCAAAAAAAATACTGACTTCGGTTAAGTACCTAATAAATCTGTTAGTTTTTTTCCGAGGACATTCGAAGCAATAGTGGCTAAAATAACCCACGTGACGTCTACACTGTGATGGCAGTTAAATTACTGAAGTGGACAAAGCATCCCTAATTTGATACTATAACAGCCGCTTTTTTTTAATACGTTAAGAAGGGTTTCAAAATTTCTGGCTAAAAAGTGGTGTGCTCGAATTTGTTTTATTGTAGTTTCCAAATACGTACATATTTTCACAATTAGCAATATGGCACTATGGATATCTATCGATACACGTTGTATCCAGCTGTATATGAAGGAAACTCTTCAGTAAATATTTGAGGTAAATTTATATGTTTACCTTTTTATCTGGGAATTCACTTCGAAGAAGAGGCCGCTTTGTAAACACACTTGCACGCCCTACACACTCTAGTGTTGGAACAGCGAAAATTGGTGCACATTAGTAAAATTTTACGGCAGATCAGTGAAAAAACTTCACTGGAAACACTGAAGTCCTGCTGATAATTTCAGTTAGTAAGTCATACTGATTTGGTGACAGTATTTAATAATTATTAATAAATTAATTTTCCCCGACTAAACATTCATTATGCATTTCTCTGAGATGCCAGTCAACATACTGAATTTTCGAGCTTAAAATTCCTCTGAGTGGAAATACTTTTTAAAATTTAGGGTGTATACCCACACACACACTCACAAGGAAAGTAAATCTGGAGTGTCAGGTGAAGTGATACTATAGCAGTATGGGACAAAAATATGTCCGTGCTTTCGCAGTCCCTACACATACTGAGTGTCGGGATCAAGCCAGCTTTTGCCCTTCTGCTCCACGCGAGGTTTCTGTCCTCACTGAACTGGCCTTAGGACACTTGCGTTATCATTTGACAGATGTACCGCCCCAGTCAAACTNGGGGTTTATGCAACCCGAGCACACGCCACAACGCCACAAGGACGAAGGATAGCCTCGAGTTCCCTTGAGCGCTTGGTACCAGAGAAACCCTGACGAGGGACATGAAATACCCAACATCACAGGCTCCGCTCAATTATACACGCGCAACTCTTAAGACGTAACTTTTTATAGATTCAATTTTCTTTAGTTATTAAGTAATTTTTGTGTAAATTTTAACATTGTCAGCGATCAGAGGCAATGGAAACTTCACAGACTCTTTCAAGCGTCGGGATCAAGTCTTCAAAAAACCGAAAGCCTTATATTTTCTTTGTAATGGTTCTTGTGCNCAGACTCTTTCAAGCGTCGGGATCAAGTCTTCAAAAAACCGAAAGCCTTATATTTTCTTTGTAATGGTTCTTGTGCGTTTCCTTCTGCTCGTGAAACATACTTCAAGAGCCCTGAAGAATACGCATCCGAAGGAGACAAGTAATTTGACTCAGCGCGGAATACGTAACGTGGTGGTTTCTATAAAATCCTTTAAAACTCTGCGCACGGACGCTGTATCTGCATTCGTGTAGATCTATGGACTCGCTGACCCTTTTTACCTTCACGAAAAGTTTTGACGACTAAGGTGCTTTCCCGTCCATGCATTTGAAAGTTCAGACAGCTGGACTCGGCAACCTCAAAGGCTTTAGCTGACTGGGACGCCAGCTTCAGGTGCAAGGGGTAGTGGGTTTCATTCAGTCCTCGGTAAAGCGCTGATGTGTTGTAAGAACTTTCAGTCCNAGCTTCAGGTGCAAGGGGTAGTGGGTTTCATTCAGTCCTCGGTAAAGCGCTGATGTGTTGTAAGAACTTTCAGTCCTTTAGCCGCTCCCAACTAGCCTTATTGGCTTAAGGAAACTTAGTCTCTCCCATTTTTCATTTGTAATTTTTTCGGTATAAAATTTGATTACAAAAGTTTTGACGATATTTGATGTACGATAGACCATAAATAACAGTTTCTGGAACTTTAACTAACTGTTACCGCTACTTTGCTTTATCTATGTTTAACTTGTAACAGCCNCATAAATAACAGTTTCTGGAACTTTAACTAACTGTTACCGCTACTTTGCTTTATCTATGTTTAACTTGTAACAGCCAAGAAGGAATAAATAATTATTTCTTGCGTGCGATTTGAAAAGCGATACCAACATCAGCAGTCAAGTAGCAATGTAAATTTGCTTTGTCGAGTCGTCAAAACATTAAAACAAAATTTGAACTCCAGGATACCACGAAAATGACATAAATTCAAGATGACAGGGACTGGTTCTCCTTAAAACAGGCTGTTTATAGGTAAAAAAAAAAATGTTCGTAAAACATACACTCTTTTCCATACAAATTTGCGCACCAAGAAGTAACTGTCAAAAATAACAGTCTAAATAAAGAGGTGGTTACAATATCACTGCATCAGGATACATGTTCCGCCCACATGTTGCATGGAAAGAAGCACATTTAGTAATTGTCGCACTGCCTCGGGCCTGGATTTGTCGATACGATTGGGCATGACATCAAACAAGCGCCGTGTGTTATCCAGTGACAAACTCACCCACAGCTGTTGCAAGTCATACTTAAAATCACGAGCTCTTCAGCATGGAGTAAGCTGGCATCCGATAAGTCAGATAAGGACCGGCAAATGTTTGACGAACGACGAATCATGTGATCGTGTAGGCCACGGAAGTGATGAGATATGAACTAAGCACTTCTCAGAAATCATATCTGTGTGTGCGGGCGAGCGTTGTTTTGCTAGAAACTGGCTTCTTGGCGCTCAGCCAGGAAAGGTAGGACACGGGGTCGTAAAACGTCTTCAAGGTACCGCATTGCGATAAATGACCATCGTATCACTACCAGTAGCGAACGACGATGATATGGCTAGAGACACGCAAAATTTTCTTTATTATCTGAAGACAAAATAGACTTCAAGCACATGTACGTTTGTATTGTTTTTCCTGTAATTGGAATACCGTTGGTTAGCCACGCTCTGTACTCCTTTGTACCAATCGGTAACAAGTTAAGACAAGATAGCCTGATCACACCCAACCAAGTTAAAAGGAATACGGTGCCTCACTTTTTCCGATGTTGGCAAACAGATGGCACTGACTCGAATGTATATAGGATGGTGAAGTATAGCATGCCGTCAGACCATCACGTCAGTAGTAAGAGACGTGTGCGGCTGTAAAGTGAGGCAAGGATTGTAGCGCTCACCTGACGTCCTAAAAACTGACATGGTATTTATCCGTTCCAAAAAAAATTAACATTCGTTGATAAACGCTATACGTCTCCACGGCACAGCATTCCACGTTACTCTCTTCTGACACCAGTGCAAACGGAGGGACGATGTTAAGAGTTTGTGGCATTTGTGCTAGTGGTAGAGATATGATACTCTAGTGAGGCTGTTATATGTCGCTGTATGGTGGATAAGTAAACTGCTGGCTCTGTTCAAGTTTGTTTTACAATAAAACGTTTCTTTCTCCTGGTGGCCTGTCGGGATCATCCAGAAACGGTACGTTGTACATTTCACGTTTTCATTACTCCCAGCACAATCTCACTCTGCTTCCACCCTGACTCTCGACACTATATTAGCCTTCCTCTCTCAAACTCCGTCAGTTGTTCATACGGCTGTCTCGCCGTCTTCTCGGCAATCCCATCACTCACCAATCACACTTAGTAAGTATCGAGCGTGTCACGTTGCGTGCGATATTAGGAGGACTGTTTATGAAAGCCACACGTGTAAAGAGAACAACGCCCTCGATCGATAAACGTGTAAATTTCATGGCACGAAAACTTATTTTTTTGCATATCATCCATCGATGTACCTGTTTAACATCTTACAAGACTAAAGAATGATTTTTAAAAGATGAAAAAAAAAATGGCAATGAATATACTATATCTATATATATTCGAATTTCTATCAACATATCCCTGACGTGCAATTCTAGTACGCTCCAGTTGGCGATCAAACCGACACGCAATCCTCTAGTATTAGACCATTCTGTCTAACCAGGTCTAGGTTATGTGTGTCGGTAAGTCGACCAAGGCAAAAGTTATTACTCACCATGGTACAAGTCCAGCGTGGCCAACAATGCCAAACATTTGGGAAATTAGAAATTGTGTTGAAACATGGCAGACTGCAAAAAACGAATCTGGTCCTGAACAACATGTCGCATTCAACTGCTGCTTTACGTAGCCTGAATCCCACACAAGTTTTTTTATGGCTTTTCGTGCGTTTAGTGGCCTTAAATAATATATTCTAGTAATAGATCTTTGCCGTGGTTTCAAACCAATATTCTCGGTTGTTCTCCACTATATTAACCATGCTCGAAATGTGTTTTGTTTTGTGCTGCGAACTTAGTACGGGAAAAATGTGTCGTTCGAGAACGTTTTTTTGTTCGCCCGCATTATTGAACATGGAATTGTTTTCCAAGAAAGGGTAATAAAATTATTTCATAATTATTTTCTGGTTTTGGAGATTTTGTAGGCTTACTCTTACACGTTGCCACATATATAGCTAGTTTGTCCTTGGTTTCAGTCACAACTGAATAATTTATGGTAAAATACTAAGTATCTAATTATTGTTATGGGTTTTAGTTGGAGCAGTCCGCAGTTTACCGCAAGCGGATGTATGAGTCTAAAATGGTTAGTACATAAGATGTGTTCAATTTTAAAAAAAAAAATTTTTTCGCGTGTGTGTAATACAGCTTCTTGACAAAGATTTTGGTTTCGTCCTAAATGCTAACACATTTGCACAGACAAAATTATTATTGTGACACATGCAGATCAGACACAAAAACTCCACTGCGGACACATTGTGAAATTAAATCAAATTCCGTGCCAAAAGCACAGCATTCTCCACCACACATTTCTGGCTTTAGAGGCTATTTTGAGCGTTTTAAGCACAGAAGTAAGAAATATCTAAGGGCGATACTCATACACGTACCAAACACGACATAGCCTGTTTGCACAAAGACACTGAACTAGTTTGTAATACTGCAGTAGTGTATCTTACAATTACATAAAAATTACCGCGGTGGTCCTAAATTTCATGATATACATAAATATCTGAGAAACGTTCATNGACCAATGATATACATAAATATCTGAGAAACGTTCATGTATTACTTTAAATTTTCATATAATTGTGTTTAATTTTTAAATGTTTTATTCATCTTGGAGATGGAATGTCTAACTGAAACGTATCAGTAGACACGGCATTATTTCCAAGTTGCTGNATATACATAAATATCTGAGAAACGTTCATGTATTACTTTAAATTTTCATATAATTGTGTTTAATTTTGAAATGTTTTATTCATCTTGGAGATGGAATGTCTAACTGAAACGTATCAGTAGACACGGCATTATTTCCAAGTTGCTGCTTTTATAAACGCCCTACTCAAAAAAGGGTTTATTCGATGATAACTACATTATCTGACACTGACGTTCTGTACATGATTTGGTAGCCTAGGTAGGCATGCAACTTAAGAGTGCGCACCTCCATGATTACGCTAAGACAGCAGAGTGCGTTTCAGCTGACAGTATACGGACACGCGTGAGTATACACTGATCGAGTTCAGCACAGACTAAACTGCACCATGTCACTTCAGGAACATACAGTCTCTGGTAGCTTTCATGTGAATGCTACCTGGTATCGTGCTAGCTGTATGATAGAAACTGATCACATTTATGTGAACATATTCTAGCTAGTTTTTTGCATGGTAATGAACAGGAAGACCAAAGATAACGACACGAGCGTAATTATAGTGTGCTCAAAAACACTTGGTGTTCTTTAGGCTCCTACATACTGGAACACATCAGAGAAAGGGAAGGAACTATCAATTGTCCGACGTGAGGATGACGCCTTAGTGTGCAAGGAACACCATTACTGACGTTTTGCCGCTTTCAGGGAATATATGTCTGAATAATTGCAAATAAAAGTTCTACAACAGAGTTTCAATATTATTATTAACAAGGTGAAACGTAAAATTGGTATATATTACAGATCTCAACTTAAAACTCGCTAAAATCAACTTCTTGCCGAAGTACATGATCCGGATTATTGTTGTAGGAAAAACTCCTTTCCCGTTAAATATAACTAATATCCGCTATATATCAGTTGATGATGAACGTTATATCCGATAGGCCAAGCTATAAAGGTCAGCAAGGTATGTTTCTTTGGGATTTAAGGCACACAATTATGTACAAAATGGAAGAAGTATAGATGATATCCTGCCTATAGAGGCACCTTGCTACTTGGGTACCAACACAGCACTCATAAATAGTAAGTAGTCTGGAACTTAACAATTCAGCCTCGTTGCCACGTGACGCCTTAGTGATCACAGTCACCTAGCACACTCGTGCTTTACTATTACGCTGCCCATGTGCGTTTCTCGGTTACTGTAAGCTGGTCGTGAAGTCGTCTTGTGTAGAATGGGATATAGTCCAGCGTCTCTTTGTGTACAAGAGCAACCAAACCTGTTGCAAGCAGGGCGAACGTAGCGAGGTACAGTTTACTCAGAAGAGAAAACTGTGACAAGTTCAATAAATTTTCGCAACCTCCGTGGTATTAAATAGGTTCCTAGTTACCAATATNAGAAGAGAAAACTGTGACAAGTTCAATAAATTTTCGCAACCTCCGTGGTATTAAATAGGTTCCTAGTTACCAATATTGAAATGTTGCGATCACTCCATCGTCATATTGAAATAACATTTCATGTTACTAAGGGCAGAGCAGGAAGTATACGATGTTATATAAAGTGAAGATCAGCCAGCATTGGAGCTTTAATTACAATTTTTAACGCATTTGCTTTTATGTCTGTAGGCTAAACAATGGGGGTACTAAGTCGTTAAAATAACCGAAGGTTATGTCTGAAAAATAGCACACGTAATCATGGCTTACCTGAGATACGGATTCGGAAACTCATTGCATGACGTTGGCGGCCTACTGACCTCAGCAGCGGAGATCACGAACGTGAAAGAGTTATAACTATCAAATGGTCCGGTAGAGATGATTAAACGAAGGCAAATTAGTTTTAGCAAATAAATTTACCTCTAATGCCGTTTTGTAAATCCTATCGGAGGTCATATTAATGGTATTACTTGCCATGTATGTCAAATTATCAAGCAACATTGTTGTCGAGTTGTTGTAGCAATTAACGCGCACTTCCATGACTAAAAATAATATTTGCTTTATTTAGTAGGCTTTCAGCTTTTAAATTTAAGTCAATCACACACACACAGTTGAAACACATGATTGCAGGTAATGTTGGTACAGACCAAAACTCCGCTAATTACACGGCGCCTATGTTCCTGGTCAAGGTATGACTTGGTTAAGATATATTTTCGCACCACAGGATGCGACATAAAAGAAGAAATTAATTTTCATTTTCGAATTTTTTAATTCATCCAATATGTGAAATTTCCATGCCATCTGTATCATGGCAGTTACTTAATGCTACAGTATGTGAATGACAGAACAGAAAAACGCCCAGTTTTCGTGTTTTTTTTTTGTTATACAGTACTTATCAGAGGTAAATGTAGTAAAACATTGAAATTTGTATCATAACAATACTTAACTCGAAGTCTATGCTCGATATATTGTCGTGATAAAATCTATTTCATTATTTAACTCTTTGTGATTCCAATTTTATGGTGTTATTTTTTAATAACATGATTTTCCTGGACACCTTAATAATTCATCATTAAATTATAATTTCAAATCCAGAATATTATCATTTAGCTTTTAATTTCGTCCACACACATTATAAAAATGAGATGCTAATTTTACTGAAAATTAGTTATACACTATATACCAACATTATTTACTTAAAAAATTAACTGTGGCAAAAATTTATGTAGCTGGACTAGGTGAGTTGCAGAAAAACTCTTGCTCGCATATTAACTATCACAGAATAAATAACAATCATTCTTTATTTATAGTTCATTTTGCATACAAATGGCTNCTTGCTCGCATATTAACTATCACAGAATAAATAACAATCATTCTTTATTTATAGTTCATTTTGCATACAAATGGCTGGACCATCAGACGTACAAACATTTACAGACAGCCCTTGCTTCACAAAGATTCTAACCCACAACGTCGTATTTAGAAGCAATCATTCTGCAATCTGTGTTGCTGAGTTCGGCTAACGAAACAAAGATCATGCAAATACAGACCTATGTGTAACGCTTATCGCAGTCATTAGCGAAATCAAATATTTGATCATGGCGGCACAAAGCACAAGAGAGTCGCGATTATAAGGTGGCAAGTAATCTNCTTGCTCGCATATTAACTATCACAGAATAAATAACAATCATTCTTTATTTATAGTTCATTTTGCATACAAATGGCCGGACCATCAGACGTACAAACATTTACAGACAGCCCTTGCTTCACAATGATTCTAACCCACAACGTCGTATTTAGAAGCAATCATTCTGCAATCTGTGTTGCTGAGTTCGGCTAACGAAACAAAGATCATGCAAATACAGACCTATGTGTAACGTTTATCGCAGCCATTAGCGAAATCAAATATTTGATCATGGCGGCACAAAGCACAAGAGAGTCGCGATTATAAGGTGGCAAGTAATCTTGACAGATGCAAGCCATACAGATGCTGTTCTAAATCCACGCCAGCATAGCGAGAAGCTAATGAGATGTACGGCATAACATACTCATTCGAGTCATCCCAAAAAGTCTTAAAAGTTTCCACTGAAAACTACCTGCCAAACGATTCAAAATAATGAGGAGCTTTATCTACGGCTACTGCCATCATATACCAGGCTAGCTGGTATAAAGGTGATTTGGTACGTAGATCGCTAGGACGACTAATGCTTTCTCGGACGTTCCTGAGTTTGATTCCAAACGCCAGTAAGACATATTTTTAAACTTCTTGTACAGTCGAAAAAGCAATGAGGCTCACACATTCTTCTTTTCAGTATCTGACAGGAAGTCTTCCAAAGCGGCAAAATATGGCTATATGATAGCTGTCGCCACTCCACCTCATTCAAGTAACACAAGTCGAAGTATTCGCCTTGCTTTCACGAATTTCCACTACAGTTAGCTATATGGGAGTGACGAAAGCTGAACTCGCCATATGTAATTTTCTTTAATAAATTGCTTATAGTATGATAAGAAACAATTCCAGTAACAAAATTATCTAAAAACTTGAAATATTACTTTAACATTTAGGAAAAAATTACTGCAAAAAATAAATATGATATGAAAAGTTTACTCAAACGTAGATAAATATTTATTATCGTTATATGTATGTGCATGTGTGTATTTATATATATATATATNAAAGTTTACTCAAACGTAGATAAATATTTATTATCGTTATATGTATGTGCATGTGTGTATTTATATATATATATATATATATCGTTTTCGTATAAAAAGTGAATGGACTTTCACATTTTTAGATTACTAGTTATACACCAGGCNTATATATATATATATCGTTTTCGTATAAAAAGTGAATGGACTTTCACATTTTTAGATTACTAGTTATACACCAGGCACCACTTTAACTTATTATTTACGTTTGTAGAGGTTTAAAACAGCAAACACTAGGAGAAAAAAATTGAGAGACTTTTTTCGCCAGTTTCTACGACGTCACAAAACTCGTAGAACTCGTTTCTTTAGAAACCGATAAATGATTATAAAGATGTATAACCGGAAGTTAAAATCAAAGGAAGTAATTATAAACAAAGGTAAATAAAATATGATACTATTCCTTACCGATTGTATTTCAGTACGGTTTACAAGTATGAATATGTTTAATGTTAAAAGTTTAAACGTGTGAACGAACCACAGACTCGCTTTCATACAGACATGTGAACACATCTGGAAGAACATTAGTCACATGAAACGGGTACTCACTGAAAGAATGGGTTGAGCAGGTGACTTTACTAACTACTATGAATCATATAATAAGAAACAAATTGTTATATCAAAATTAAAGTATTATGACAATATTACATTTACGCGGTTTAACTAATATGTTTTTGTCATTTTATATGTAAAACTATTTGTTTTTGATAAGTTATAATTTATAATACTGAATTAATGTTTATATAAATAACACACTCAGCAGGTAAAGCCCCGCCAGACAAATTAAATGAAAGGTGATAATTAAAAATTAACATAGATGTAAACAAAGATAGTTGTGTGGGAAAAAAATAGAAAATAACCACAAATGCCCTGTGAATGTTACACAGTGTATTTGACTGGTTTATACTGAGAGTTTCATTTTTTATTAATTACAACGAAATGTTATTTCGGAAACAATTCCAATTATAGTTCTTGGACACAAATTTTACTGTAGTAAAAATGTGTATTTAATTGTACTTAACGATACATTTACTAGCCGTTTTCAAATTATTGAATTACATTTGCCAAATATTTTATTTTTATTTTAACTATATTTTCAATGTGTCTAAACATAAGTACCAATCCGGTTTAATGTATCAATTCCCTTTCTCAGCGTGCACATGGTATTGGACGCATTTTACTCTGTATCTGATGATTTGCTAATAATGAATGTGTAATTTGTTTACTATTCTTTATTAAGTTTGTACATAGATATAGCTTTATATTGGATACGCTATTTACAGAAGACTACAAATTCTTATACTATACAAGACAGTGCAGTCTGTTGAGTGCCGGGTAACGTGTGGGCCATAACAATAGCACAGAATATAAGAATTTATGGTATTATTGTTTTTCAGCACGTTTAGAAGGCCGGACTTGATGTCGCCGCCCCAGGATATCGCAGGTTTCATCGATTATAGCCGCCGCCTGACAGGTTTTGTCAGCGGGTCATTGCCTCGAGGGAAATGTAGGGTAAACACACGCACCGGCGTGTTTACGCTATTCCAAGTATACACTTCAGTGTCGGGCTCAACCAAGGCCATAGGCCGGCGGATATACATGGTACGTTGGAGGGTGGCAGGTCTGTTGAGGAGTACGGTTATATCATGTACATATGACTTTGCTATCAAAACATATGGTACAAATAAAATTNGGCAGGTCTGTTGAGGAGTACGGTTATATCATGTACATATGACTTTGCTATCAAAACATATGGTACAAATAAAATTAATTAACCATGAAGTAATAACGAACTGGTCTGCTAGTACCATTTGACGTAATCCAATGTTTAATAGCTAATTGTAAAATAAATGTATACAATTTACTTCACATAAGTTCCAGTGATAATTACAAAAATTGTGGAAATTCCGGAGTCAGTTTTCTCTATTGAAATTCGTATATACAAGTGGCCAGTCTGATAACTTCATTGTTTTGTTGAAAATAATTACGTGAAGGTGTACATCCCGCAATAGAAATACTATCAACATTTTATTTAAAAATTTTCAATTTAATTATAGAAACAAGTTTTAATGTTCTTGGATATACTGCAAACTCAAATCTGGCTANTTAATTATAGAAACAAGTTTTAATGTTCTTGGATATACTGCAAACTCAAATCTGGCTAATAAATAACTTAGGAATAAAATATGTTAAATTTTATGGACTAGTTATGTATCAACCATTTTTCTTTACTTGACTACCACGTATGTGTGAATAAGCGGTTACCGTGCATGAAGTATATCCGCAAGTCGTGGCTCCATTTGAACCGACTGTACTGAGTTGCTCAGATGTTCGCGTGGTTTCTACTTCCCACTTCCAGGATAAGGCCTATGCAGTTACTAACTACGTACTCTCCTTCCCTGCCATTTTTCCTACAATTTTTTATACATAGATCGAAATCTAGTTATGCATGCTTGAAGAGCAAAAAAGTTATTTTTTTAACCTAATGATTAGTTAAATCTTAAGAAACTAAAATTCCCATCAATTAAGGGCGTTGACTACCNGGCAGGTCTGTTGAGGAGTACGGTTATATCATGTACATATGACTTTGCTATCAAAACATATGGTACAAATAAAATAAATTAACCATGAAGTAATAACGAACTGGTATGCTAGTACCATTTGACGTAATCCAATTTTTAATAGCTAATTGTAAAATAAATGTATACAATTTACTTCACATAAGTTCCAGTGATAATTACAAAAATTGTGGAAATTCCGGAGTCAGTTTTCTCTATTGAAATTCGTATATACAAGTGGCCAGTCTGATAACTTCATTGTTTTGTTGAAAATAATTACGTGAAGGTGTACATCCCGCAATAGAAATACTATCAACATTTTATTTAAAAATTTTCAATATAATTATAGAAACAAGTTTTAATGTTCTTGGATATACTGCAAACTCAAATCTGGCTAATAAATAACTTAGGAATAAAATATGTTAAATTTTATGGACTAGTTATGTATCAACGATTTTTCTTTACTTGACTACCACGTATGTGTGAATAAGCGGTTACCGTGCATGAAGTATATCCGCAAGTCGTGGCTCCATTTGAACCGACTGTACTGAGTTGCTCAGATGTTCGCGTGGTTTCTACTTCCCACTTCCAGGATAAGGCCTATGCAGTTACTAACTACGTACTCTCCTTCCCTGCCATTTTTCCTACAATTTTTTATACGTAGATTGAAATCTAGTTATGCATGCATGAAGAGCAAAGAAGTTATTTTTTTAACCTAATGATTAGTTAAATCTTAAGAAACTAAAATTCCCATCAATTAAGGGCGTTGACTACCAACTATTTTTTACTTATATTTTAATAACTTTTAAATATGTCAGCATTATTCATTGTAGCGTTTCCTAAGAATTAAAAAAATTAATTTGTTCAATATATTGGATGACCGTCAATATTTCAGTTTGTATATGACATAAACTATCTCAGATGCAAGAATCAATCAACGTATTTTAAAAACCAATGCCATAAACTGCCTTGTGACACGTATGTATGCCACAAAAAAAACGGGTTTTAAAAATCATTGGTAATAAGGAAATGTTTATTACATGTTTTGACCTATGCCTATTCCTGAATTTTTATAANGGGTTTTAAAAATCATTGGTAATAAGGAAATGTTTATTACATGTTTTGACCTATGCCTATTCCTGAATTTTTATAAAATGTATTTTGTTAAGCATAAATTTCTTTCGGCTCCACTTGTTACATTTCTGAAAACAGTTATTTTAAACTTAATTTGTGTAATGTAAAAAGACTACAATTATAATATTAACAAGTAGTTAATCAAAAAATTTTAAAGTAAACAGTGTTTAATGTTCTGTAAGGATATTAGGAGTAATGTTTACATTTTAAAAATAATTTAAGAGAAAAATAAAATACTTAATTTTATGGTAGCCAACGTTATCAAATCAACGAAAATATTGCATACGCTGCCAAGTTAACGTTCAAACGAACAAAATTTGTCGTGATTTCAATATTTACTACTTACAAGAGCAAGAACAAAATTTTAATAACGAAAATACAGAATGTTCAATCTCAGTTTGGTATTAGCAAAACTAACTAAATACCAACTGCCGCGCAGTTAATAACTTATTAAAATTAAGAAAGATACTGATAAACCCTTTAAATTCTCGAACTTTCGACGTACACTACCGAGAACCCGTTAGACGCCAACATAGTGGTGACAACGGAAAAAATCTCTTCATTGTGTTTTCGTTCCTTTGTCTCTTTCGAGTGGTAAAACATCCAAAGCTAGAAGCCAAAGGACCGNAAATCTCTTCATTGTGTTTTCGTTCCTTTGTCTCTTTCGAGTGGTAAAACATCCAAAGCTAGAAGCCAAAGGACCGTTGCAGTTCTTAATAGCCAGTGGTATTTGCACATTTTGTGCATGTTTATTTCTGGCAGAAATTAAATATTTGTAAATGTTAATGCTTCGTAATGTAAGTAGTTTTTCGCATTATAGTAAAACTGGCCCTTACTCAGTAAACGGTCATAACTGTGTATATATTTGGACTAATATTATTACCTTCATACCGAAAATTTATAGAAAAAATTAAATGGAAACATAATTGGGATCTGGGTTGTGTTACTGTATAAAGAAACTCGAATGGGAAGTTGTTCTAAATCACTGCAAAATAAAAATTAAAAATAATTAAATTTTTTACTTTAAGAAAGAAATTCTGTTACAAACTTTTATCGTACGTTTGTAAAAATAAGTTTCTTTGATTCTATGATAAGAGTTGAAAAGTTATAACAATTCCTGTTATAGCTTCATAGTAAAATACATTTGAATAGTGGAAGGTTTCCTACTTCTAATGACAATTTTCTTTCAGAGAAGGGTTTTTTTTTACTCTAGCTGTCTTTTCGGCGCAATTTATAAAATTATAAATTTTCTTTGTCTGGCAATTGTACAGCANGTTACAAACTTTTATCGTACGTTTGTAAAAATAAGTTTCTTTGATTCTATGATAAGAGTTGAAAAGTTATAACAAGTCCTGTTATAGCTTCATAGTAAAATACATTTGAATAGTGGAAGGTTCCCTACTTCTAATGACAATTTGCTTTCAGAGAAGGGGTTTTTTTTTTTTACTCTAGCTGTCTTTTCGGCGCAATTTATAAAATTATAAATTTTCTTTGTCTGGCAATTGTACAGCANTTTTTTTTTACTCTAGCTGTCTTTTCGGCGCAATTTATAAAATTATAAATTTTCTTTGTCTGGCAATTGTACAGCAATGTAAATTCATTCCATTTTGAAAACAACGTTTGTGTGCTTGTATGTGTGAAGCTGTAAAAAATTAATTGCATTATTTTCTAATCCCAATCCCCAAGCTGAGTATTTTCAGTCGTCAATACTCTGAATCCAAACATACNATTAATTGCATTATTTTCTAATCCCAATCCCCAAGCTGAGTATTTTCAGTCGTCAATACTCTGAATCCAAACATACAATTTAGTGACTTGCGAGATTCTTAAAGTAGAACCGGGTAGTTATTCGCCCCGGTTTTTGTCGCCGTCCTTCAGTANAATTTAGTGACTTGCGAGATTCTTAAAGTAGAACCGGGTAGTTATTCGCCCCGGTTTTTGTCGCCGTCCTTCAGTAAAACGCAACCAGTTCTACGGCTGACAGCCTGTTATCTGCTGGTGCAGTTATTGCTATCCTGTATTAATTTTTATGCTTACTGGATCATAATTAACGTCCTGTATAAAATATATTTCGCATATCTATAGGAATAGAATGATTATGGCGAGTCTGGAGCAATGTAATTTAAATGGGACAAAACTGCCACCTGGCACCGGCGCCAGCCGGCTGCCATTTTGTGACGTCATCTAACCACCACGTAGGGTCTGCGTGACCTTGACACATGACTTTGACCTTGACCCTGTGCCCATCACCTTGAATGACCTCGAACCCAAGAAAAATCCGAAAAATCCACAAAATTAAAAAAAAAATGTTCATTTTGTGTGAAAATGTTATAAATATTATTAAAAAAATTATTAAAAATGTATTTAAAGATGTACATGTGGGAGGTCCGAGGTTTGATGACCGGTGGATCGACTAAGTTCGCGACACGACCGGTCCTCGCCAGGTCGGCCAGTGTCCATCTCGTCAGCCATGTAAGATGTTGATGACATTGATCTTCACCTTAAACCTTGACCTTAGATGACCTTGAAGCCAAAAATATTTTTAACGTTTTTTTTTTTTGGATTTTTATGAATTTTTGGAATTTTTCAGATTTTTTTGGGTTCAAGGTCATTTAAGTTCACGGGCATAGAGTCCAGGTCAAGGTTATGGATCAATATGAAGGTCACGCAGACCCAACATGGTGGCCGACTGGCGCCGGTGACAGCTGTCAGTTTTGTCCTATTTAAAATACATTGCTCCAGACTTGCCATGATCATTCTACTTATAGGACATCAGTAACCAATAAATATTAATGAAAACAAATGAATTCATTTTTTATATACTATTTCCATAGTTATTTCTGGGTTAACAAGTATCAATCGGTGAGCCTAATATTTTAGTTTATAACAGATAATTAAATATTTGAAGTACTGAGTGTACAGGCAGTATTGCTAAAAACTTAATGGTATAAAGAAATTTTTAACGAACACGTTATCCTTTTTTTTATTAAGGAAAGGCCATTCACTTCAAACTATTCGGAGTATAAACTTCCAAACATCGTTTAGAAAATTATTTTGGAATACTTTAGTAAAAAAAAAAATTTAAGACTGATGACAATGTAGTGATCTAATATATGCAAGACTTGTGTAGGCAACTGCATTTAAAATTTGCTATAAATGTGTGACATATAGAGTACTGAATACGTGCTATCAATTTCATTGTTTCGCGATGCACGATGAAAAAATTGTGCACATTACAGAGAGTTCTGATTTTCTTAA
Source organism: Clitarchus hookeri (assembly GCA_002778355.1). Classification (NCBI taxonomy): domain Eukaryota; kingdom Metazoa; phylum Arthropoda; class Insecta; order Phasmatodea; family Phasmatidae; genus Clitarchus; species Clitarchus hookeri. The sequence continues at coordinate 200,576 of NQII01002776.1, forward strand.
TGTAATGTGTTGACATTCTTATCTCCCATGCAGTTGTGATAAATACGTCAAAAAATTAAGGTTGGATTTTGTGACTTCATACTTATTTAATTCTGTAGAGGCGAGAAATTTGGAACAAAGGCTCATAAGTTCTTTGAGCTTATATGCTGCAGACACAACGAAAATGTTGTTTATGTGTAGTCAAACACGCATTAAATTAGCAAAATTTACATTTCCAGTTTGCACACTACATTTGTCGCCAAAATTTGTTATAACATATTACTAAAAACCGTAGGACAATAAGACAAAATTCAGTTGGTCGAAATATGTTAACATAAAAATAATATTGTGGGGAAAGAGTGATTTCGTTTGATACGTTAATCGTTTCTAATAACTCGCCCACGGGTAGAATAGTGCACGCGAAGCTTACATCCAGCATTATTACGAATGCGAAGGTAAAAGGAATCAGTGATTTCCCAGATGTTTGCGGTATTCCTTCGTGCTATTTCCAGCACATTCTATTAGGTTGACATGGACATCAGCTTAATGTTTCATGCAATTTTTTCTTATTGCTAGATTCGTGCGGCCAGAGTTTCGCGTGTTTAGGCCCGTATATATACTTCTGTTGCCCTCGCATTTATCCTCAGCCTTCTCCAAAGTTGTCTTTTTGTAGTTGCGACAGTGCATCGTCATCACACCGCCCACGGGGCTTGTTGGTGATTTTCAGAGAAAAACCGTATAATTTACCTTTTAAAATAACGATGAAATTTTACTTAGTGACAACTTACTGTATGCTATTCACGCTAAAATGAACTGTTTTTAACGCCTTCTCAGTTAGAATAATGGTCACTAAATTTTTTTTTATGTACCCTTAGACGTAAACTTTCTATTGCTGTGGAATATATACACTGTGTTTATTACTTAAATTACAATATTAATTTTAAAAGGTGGTTAAATTATAAGAAATGTCAGAAAGAAAAAAGTAACTAGGGCCTCAAAAGTGCTCACTTTACCGTGAACAGCCTACAAGCAATGTAAGCAAAATGTGTTTTCAGTACTAGAAAAAGAAACTAAAGACATTTTCTTATATGATTGTGAAAGTTGCAACCGTTAACTGAATCCACAACAATCGGCTTTTTACAGAGATATATAACTTATAATTCAAACATACATTTGCAACAAAAATGGGCTCAACAACTTCAGCGGTTATAAATGTCTGTTTCTTGTTGGAATATGTTGCTACTTCCGCTCACACATCTATCATGGTTCCCATGTTCTTGCGTACGATCTTAAATAACACTGTGTTTTACAGTTAAAAATGTTTTTTTTATTAATGCGCCGAAATCACGTTCTTGGGCGAGTTGTTGGTAACATAACGCGCAGAAATAACCCTCTCCCACTACTAATGGCTGGAATCGAAGTCATTGCATATATAAAGCGAGCTGTAGAAGTTTCCGCACGACCCAGTACAAATAAATACATTATTAGATAAATAATACAATAAAAGAACATACAATTGCAGCCACGCAAACGTGAATGAAGCGAAGGTCTTAAGATGACTAATTGCGTCATTCAAACTTACTCCACTCATTGGAATGTGTGTTAATATTGGGCATGAATTTNGGTCTTAAGATGACTAATTGCGTCATTCAAACTTACTCCACTCATTGGAATGTGTGTTAATATTGGGCATGAATTTTAGTGTCGTGAGTCAATATTGTGCTCTTCAGCAGATCTCTTCAACATGAATGTCTGGATATACACCGTGAAAGAACTTAACAGCAACAGGAGCTGTTAACTTGCATTTCGTTGTGAAGTCTTGGATACTACGATGTGCGAGAAATGGAAAACAGAAAGTAAAGTGTTACTCTAATTCTAGAAATTAAAAAGAAGTTTGGTAATTATATTGCATTTTGACTCTGGTACAAATACTGCAGTTTTAATTTAATTTTTGGCAAAATTATTTTAATATAATGGTTAAATGTATCGTGAGCAACTCTTTGATAAAACCAAAAAAATTTCAGAAAATCGGACTACAAAATATTGTACATGGATCCTAGGAGTCCTTGGCACTTCCTTTATAGGAAAAATTTAGCTTGGAGGAAAAATATTTATGTAAGTTTTTTACTACCTGTAAATATGGTTGACGTCTTCCCTCTTGTCTACAGAATTCATTACAATTTTTGTTTTCTTCTGAACAACATACAAACAGTTTAAACTGGACAGTGGCATAAAGCTTCAAAAATCGATTGTAACATAGCAGGCCATAATTAACAGTCTCTCATTGGTGTAACTTACGGGATCTGAGATATCTGTAACTATCCTATTGTCCACTCCCCTGTAATAGACAACATGTAAATTTCGCAAAAATGGTTGAAAATGATAGGAACACATTTGGATATGCGTATGAAAATAAAAATGCGCCGTTTGTTGGATGAAAATCAGTTTTGACAAAGGTATTTTAGTCAGTAACTTTCGCGGGCACTGTCGCGTGAATGCGGAACGCTCTCTCATTGGTTTGACGTCACTAGCNGTATTTTAGTCAGTAACTTTCGCGGGCACTGTCGCGTGAATGCGGAACGCTCTCTCATTGGTTTGACGTCACTAGCCATACGCCGGCGGTCGGCTCTGGCACGTTGCAAACACGCAGCACTAAAATGGAAGGCAACTGTGTGAAAGCGCAGTCGAACAATAGGCAAAGAATAGACACCGATATGCTACTTGATTGCTTCAATTCCCATTATTTTGTGTAACCTGAAATAAGAGGTGTAAAATTACAAAAGTAAGAACGTGTCTCATACCGCACAGTCGTGATCTTCAAAGCGACAGTAGGCCTATATCACATGTTAGAACTTATTTGTTTGTACGTTTTATTAATGTACGTATTGTTATTGTGTGTTTATGTTTACAATTGCTTAGATTCAAAATTGGAAATTAAAATATGGAATAGGTATTACATTCACACGAATAACTAAATTGTAATGAATGCGACTGCAGTGAGCGTACTGTGTTGTCGCGCGCCGTGCTTGACGTCTGTGGTAAATTTAACTGCTTTATTTAGAAATAAAACGTAATATTGAGAAAGAAGGTTACAAATACTTCCGGATTCTAAACCACGGTTCAGTATTCATAAAACACTTTTTCCGCTTTATAAATGTCAGATAACGAGCAGTATGGTGACAGTAGGCCCAAAGCTAGTACGCTAGTCACTGCCCGACACCGCACGACTTCTCGAGCAGCTGCGGGCTGGTGGCGGGCAGAATGCCGCGCTGCCGGCCGGAAAACCTGTATTTCCGCGTTCCCCCTCGTTTCCATACACTATATTTGAGGACTCAAATATAGTGTTTAGGAACGAAAAAATTATTTAAAAAATAACTTGCTTATCTTATTGTTTCTTATGTTTTGTGTACCTAACATACATTTTATTATTCTGACGTCACGATAGCTCGTGTCTACACTTTCTATTTAAAATGTAAGAACTGTACACATAATTTGAAAATATAGATAACGTAGTTTGAGAAACACTTAATACCTGGGATGAGAATAAACACAGCTAAGAAAATCTGTAATAAATGCTTGATAAATTTGTTTTATTCCTCAAGAGCTGCTTTCTTTCTGNACTTATTTGTTTGTACGTTTTATTAATGTACGTATTGTTATTGTGTGTTTATGTTTACAATTGCTTAGATTCAAAGTTGGAAATTAAAATATGGAATAGGTATTACATTCACACGAATAACTAAATTGTAATGAATGCGACTGCAGTGAGCGTACTGTGTTGTCGCGCGCCGTGCTTGACGTCTGTGGTAAATTTAACTGCTTTATTTAGAAATAAAACGTAATGTTGAGAAAGAAGGTTACAAATACTTCCGGATTCTAAACCACGGTTCAGTATTCATAAAACACTTTTTCCGCTTTATAAATGTCAGATAACGAGCAGTATGGTGACAGTAGGCCCAAAGCTAGTACGCTAGTCACTGCCCGACACCGCACGACTTCTCGAGCAGCTGCGGGCTGGTGGCGGGCAGAATGCCGCGCTGCCGGCCGGAAAACCTGTATTTCCGCGTTCCCCCTCGTTTCCATACACTATATTTGAGGACTCAAATATAGTGTTTAGGAACGAAAAAATTATTTAAAAAATAACTTGCTTATCTTATTGTTTCTTATGTTTTGTGTACCTAACATACATTTTATTATTCTGACGTCACGATAGCTCGTGTCTACACTTTCTATTTAAAATGTAAGAACTGTACACATAATTTGAAAATATAGATAACGTAGTTTGAGAAACACTTAATACCTGGGATGATAATAAACACAGCTAAGAAAATCTGTAATAAATGCTTGATAAATTTGTTTTATTCCTCAAGAGCTGCTTTCTTTCTGNAATAAACACAGCTAAGAAAATCTGTAATAAATGCTTGATAAATTTGTTTTATTCCTCAAGAGCTGCTTTCTTTCTGTGAATTTACGGGAAAAGGGAAAACTTAAATTGTTAGTATTATGATAGCTAACTAGAGACAAATAAAAACAACTTAAGTTTATTAGAAATTGCCATGTTTGAAAAATAACGTATAATATGAACCAAACTTTTTGCAAGAGGGACTCTGAGACCCACCAAAATAATTTAATGTTTAATTTGCGTGGCTTAACATCGTGAAATGTTATTATTTAGGCATACAATGTGAATATAGCCTAAATATGATACCTGTGGTCTTTAAACGAATTAATAAAAAATATATATACCAAATTTTGTCTGTTATGCCTAACTTGGAATGTATAAACATACAAAATGTAAAATTTACATNAAAAAATATATATACCAAATTTTGTCTGTTATGCCTAACTTGGAATGTATAAACATACAAAATGTAAAATTTACACTATGTGGCAAAATGTTTTTGTAAACACATTTACATGCCTTTATGAAATATTTTAACATTTTTTTTATGCTCACGTCTACATCGCGTACGAATTGCTAAACGCGTTGTGGTGTGTATTAAANAAATATTTTAACATTTTTTTTATGCTCACGTCTACATCGCGTACGAATTGCTAAACGCGTTGTGGTGTGTATTAAAACAATACCATAGTACGGTAATGAAGGTTAGGTCAGATGTTAATAGTAGACATTACGAAGTACAGTGTTAATACTACCTACAAAGGGGAAATCTAAACACCTTCAATATAATTACGTACCTCAAAATGGCCTTCACAAACAAAAATAACTGATTTTGGTGAAATGTCTTCAATGTCTTGCCTAGCTGCGTAAAATCACGTCTTCCTGTTTGTTTCGTTTTTTGTAACTAGCAAATTTTTTATCGGGTGTTCTGTGAGATGTACTAGTATACTGCGGTACAATAAACCACTGCGATGATTTTGGTATACTTGTCTCTTTATTTTCTCTTTCCATTACTTCAAACGTCACAAGTCAGATACAACCTCGGCCGACGCGTTTATTTACTTCAGCGGTGATAAGTATTTGGTTGTAAATGTGAATACAGAGACCAACAGAACTGATGATCATGCAGTCGTGAATAGGTGTAGGCGTCTCACCTATAGTTTGTCTTGTCAGTAAATCTGTATGTACCCCAATCAACGTGTTGATAAAAACAATTTTCTAGAATAATTTTAACTATGAGACATTTTATTTGTTTGGAATGTCGCATAACAGTCTAAAATAGCTGTTGGTAAGACATGGTGCTAGAAAGTCCTTAAGGGGGTAGTATCCATTCCATATCATATTTTTCTTANAAAATAGCTGTTGGTAAGACATGGTGCTAGAAAGTCCTTAAGGGGGTAGTATCCATTCCATATCATATTTTTCTTACAAATATTCGTAATGAGAATTTATGACCAGGCATAAAAAAAAACAAAGCTAGACATGATATAGAGTACAACTTCAACGAATATGTTTTTAATTTGTACGGTTTCAATTATANAAAAAAAACAAAGCTAGACATGATATAGAGTACAACTTCAACGAATATGTTTTTAATTTGTACGGTTTCAATTATACCTGTATTTTCCCATGTAGGAATGACATTATTAAACATTTGGGTAACATTTGATTGCGGTTAAAGATTTAAAACTAATCATGTAAGAAAAATAAGTTAGAGTTCGAAATAACTGTTAAGATGTTCCCTGTGGAGAAAAATACATAAATGCGAGATGACATGGATGCGAGATGACAAGTGAAGCCGGACTGGCTGCACCGGGCAGTGCATGATGCGAACCTGTGGGCAAGCTCCCCGCTGAGCAGCGACCGATAATCCCTCCGCAGGCACAGTTAGTGATAGGACGTANTGCGAACCTGTGGGCAAGCTCCCCGCTGAGCAGCGACCGATAATCCCTCCGCAGGCACAGTTAGTGATAGGACGTAGGAGGCAGCTCATGGCGTGGAGGAGGGGGCAGGCGTGCCCCCTGGCCCGCTTGACTGACCTGCCTGCTGGCTCTAATGGCCGTTCCGACGTCCCGTTCAGCCGGCTCCAGGGATGGACACACCCCCTCACTGCTGCACCACCGTGGCCCTATCTCACAGTAGATATAGTCCATTCACGGTTACGTCATATTTTTCTAAAGCCCTGCTTAAGTTCTACTTCCAAGATATTCCTCCACCTCATGCAAACAAAGCTTAACTGAGCCTAGAAAATTACACCAAAGGGACAGCGCACCGCATTCGTGCGCAACCAGTGTAATAAAANAAGCCCTGCTTAAGTTCTACTTCCAAGATATTCCTCCACCTCATGCAAACAAAGCTTAACTGAGCCTAGAAAATTACACCAAAGGGACAGCGCACCGCATTCGTGCGCAACCAGTGTAATAAAATGTTACATAAGAACTGTTTCTTACTAGGAATTGCCAACACCCTTATTTTCTTCCTGTTTTCATTTATGTTTTATATAAATGAAATATTATAGTTGATGCATAAAATTATAAGTAAAAGTATATGTATTTGTATAAGTATATATACATATGTATGTATACACTTATACAAATACTTGTGATACTTGGAATATTCAGGAAATAACCAAACACGTCATTCATGATGAGATTTGTCAAAGATTTCATTCAGAAAGTGTGAAGAAACCTCGAATAGGCCATATGTACACAAAATGGCGAAATGGCGAGGCACTTTCTGTGGCGTCACCAACTTAACTCGGCGCTTGCCACTCAGTGCGCCCGTTAAAATATATTGAGGTAGGTAGAGGTGATAACATTTTTCAAAAGGTTGATTTCAAAAGTGCCCAAATATCAGTGTACAGCCTACAGCTGGATGTATTTCGTTTGATTGTACGCGTTAAAGTGTGTACTGCTGATGTGGGTACGCCCGGCCTGGGAATGAAGTTCTCTGTGTAACAAATAGAGCTGAGACACAAAGTTTGGCCTACCATTTCGTAATGGAAGAGTAAATAGTAATAAGAGCCAGCGAACGTTTCACACAAACAACAGTGCATTAGGAGGTGAAACTACAACTTAGTAAAATAAAATTTTTGTATTACGCTACATTGATACTTAACTACCACAAAAAGTCTACAATTGCTCTTTACGATGATCCTGAACATTTTAGAGTGAAAATGTGGCTAAATATTTTGACTCTTGGTTTACTGGTTAAGATAACGTCAGAAACGAAAAATAAATGTTAATAAATAAACTTATACGTATCCGTATTATATATTTGTGTAATAAGTGGATTCNGTCAGAAACGAAAAATAAATGTTAATAAATAAACTTATACGTATCCGTATTATATATTTGTGTAATAAGTGGATTCGGTATGCAGTGTTATCTCCATTGTAATCCTACTGTTTGACGATAATAATTTATACACNTTGTGTAATAAGTGGATTCGGTATGCAGTGTTATCTCCATTGTAATCCTACTGTTTGACGATAATAATTTATACACGACGAATTGAAATTTTTATTGGCAATTTCTAACGAGATGTAATCCAGCGATGGGAAATACGGACCGTCACACTTCCATCTCTTGTTTTTTTTTTTAGGTACAGTGCAAATAGAGAGTTTTCTTCAGACGTTCCTAATAAGTGTGATCAAATATAGGCCTAAATATCGTCCATGTGAAACATGGAAGAGACAGTTGGCTAACGTCAATGTTTGGGCACTACTATGCGTACTAGAGCCTTGTTTTGTATCTCCTTATTACTTGAGTGTGCCTGAAAAGTCTAAAATATTCGTTTAGAAATATTAAAAAGTTTTCAATTGCAAAAATTGTTGATGGTGAAGGCGTGCGCTATTCTACAGTTAATTAAATTCACCAAAAAGTACTCATTTACAAAGCAGACTTTTAAGAAAGTTAACAGGAGCTATAATATAGCGCACACACTAAAGGCAGTCCAAACTGTATAAGGGAGCCTAACTTTATTGGTTGTAAAATTTTTCCGGAATATAAACTGTTCTTAAGAAAAAGAAACTTTCATTAAAATACAAAAAAAAATCTGATATTAACTAAAACTTGTTACAAAATAAACGCACGATTTTTAAGTGTGTTATTCGAAGTTTATTACCAACATGGAGACTATTAGCTAATTAACTAATTTACTTTTTGTATAATAAGTTCTTCTGGAGCCAGACTCATTTTACGGATGGTTGTCAATCTGCACTAAAAAATAATAGCTTCTGATGTTCTCATTAACCCCGTTCTTAGATTCCAGCTCCCTTCATTGTAAGAACAAAGAGAGAAAATATTAGCGCCTATAACATCTCCCACCCCTATTTTACTCCTAGTGCGCCTGCTCGAGGACGATGTTGAACAGCTGAACAAGGTCACTGGAGTGTCACTCGCACGCTCTTTCCTATCAGAAGCAGGGTCGGCGTGTATGCCAGGAAGAGTGGCGCTAAGTTACAGAGCACATCAACACACAGACAAGAAACAGCGAAACTGTTCCTCTGATGTGGACGTGCCCTTTCTCTGAATGACTGCGCTAAGATCCGGGAACGGACCTTGCCGATGACTTGGGTACTGCATGCTGCCGGCTGGCGAGTAGATTATCAAAGGTGCTGATTGGTGAACGGCGTTCCAACATGTTGCTGGCCAGTGACGCCACTTTGCTGGCGTGTGTGGCTGGAGTTTGCTGTATGAGCGACTGTTTCACCTCTGTATCCTTACGTACTCTGTAGCTAAGCAAAGCCGGCTGCCCTTTCCAATGGACGTACTCTAAATCTGAATTAGTGATGTCAATCAACAAAATGGTTTTACTAAATGTTCAGTTAGTGAGCTGTTTTCTGCTGGTGAATCAGTGGAATGCAGTGATGTTTTACTGCCAGACCAATTTTATTCACTAGCAAACATTATAAATCACATTTGAATCAGTGAATACAAGCAACTAAAATGATAAGTATAATTTTACTAATTCAGTTGGAGAAGTTACAACAGATCTGCAATCAAACTCGCTGATTTGGAGCAGTCTTAACTGTTTCGATTTAAGAGTGCAGAATTGCCCTTCCTTGCCATCCTGAATAAGGACTGCCTGGTAAATATAAATTCCGAGTGAAAAGTAAGAGGTTTCACCCTTTCACGTAGTTGACAGGCTTTTCAAATGTCACCCGCAGGTGCCCGTCGTCGCTGAAGTTTATTACNTGCGAACCTGTGGGCAAGCTCCCCGCTGAGCAGCGACCGATAATCCCTCCGCAGGCACAGTTAGTGATAGGACGTGGGAGGCAGCTCATGGCGTGGAGGAGGGGGCAGGCGTGCCCCCTGGCCCGCTTGACTGACCCGCCTGCTGGCTCTAATGGCCGTTCCGACGTCCCGTTCAGCCGGCTCCAGGGATGGACACACCCCCTCACTGCTGCACCACCGTGGCCCTATCTCACAGTAGATATAGTCCATTCACGGTTACGTCGTGTTTTTCTAAAGCCCTGCTTAAGTTCTACTTCCAAGATATTCCTCCACCTCATGCAAACAAAGCTTAACTGAGCCTAGAAAATTACACCAAAGGGACAGCGCACCGCATTCATGCGCACCCAGTGTAATAACATGTTACATAAGAACTGTTTCTTACTAGGAATTGCCAACACCCTTATTTTCTTCCTGTTTTCATTTATGTTTTATATAAATGACATATTATAATTGATGCATAAAATTATAAGTGAAAGTATGTGTATTTGTATAAGTGTATATATACATATGTATGTATAAGGTAAAGTTCAATTTAACCAAACATAAGATACCTTTATGTTATGTTAACACAAGTATAAAACTCTTGTGATACTTGGAATATTTAGAAAATAACCAAACACGTCATTCATGGTGAGATTTGTCAAAGATTTCATTCAGAAAGTGTGAAGAAACCTCGAATAGGCCATATGTACACAAAATGGCGAAATGGCGAGGCACTTTCTGTGGCGTTACCAACTTAACTCGGCGCTTGCCACTCAGTGCGCCCGTTAAAATATATTGAGGTAGGTAGAGGTCATAACATTTTTCAAAAGGTTGATTTCAAAAGTGCCCAAATAACAGTGAACAGCTTACAGTTTGATGTATTTCGTTTGATCGTAAGCGTTGAAGTGTGTACTGCTGATGTGGGTACGCCCGGCCTGGGAATGAAGTTCTCTGTGTAACAAATAGAGCTGAGACACCAAGTTTGGCCTGCCATTTCGTAATGGAAGAGTAAATAGTAATAAGCGCCAGCGAACGTTTCACACAAACAACAGTGCATTAGGAGGTGAAACTACATCTTAGTAAAATACAATTTTAGTATTACGCTACATTGATACTTAACTACCACAAAAAGTCTACAAGGCTCTTTACGATGACCCTGAACATTTTGGAGTGAAAACGTGGCTAAATATTTCGACTCTTGGTTTACCGGTTAAGTTAAGGTCAGAAACGAAAAATAAATGTTAATAAATAAACTTATACGTATCCGTATTATATATTTGTGTAATAAGTGGATTCGGGATGCAGTGTTATCTCCATTGTAATCCTACTGTTTGACGATAATAATTTATACATGACGAATTGAAATTTTTATTGGCAATGTCTAACGAGATGTAATCTAGCGATGGGAAATACGGACCATCACACTTCCATCACTTGTTTTTTTTTTTTTAAGGTACAGCGCCAATAGAGAGTTTTCTTCAGACGTTCCTAATAAGTGTGAGCGAACATAGGCCTAAATATCGTCCATGTGAAACATGGAAGACACAGTTGGCTAACGTCAATGTTTGGGCACTACTGGGCGTACTAGAGCCTTGTTTTGTAACTGCTTGTAACTTGAGTGTGCTTTAAAAGTCTAAAATATTCGTTTAGAAAAATTTAAAAGTTTTCAATTGCAAAAATTGTTGATGGTGAAGGCGTGCGCTATTCTACAGTTAATTACATTCACCAAAAAGTACTCATGTACAAAGAAGATTTTTAAGAAAGTTAACAGGAGCTATAATATAGCACACACACTAAAGGCAGTCCATACTGTATAAGGGAGCCTAACTTTATTGGTTGTAAAAAATTTCCGGAATATAAACTGTTCTTAAGAAAAATAAACTTTCATTAAAATACAAAAAAAAAATCTGATATTAAATCAAACTTGTTACAAATAAACGCACGATAGTTAAGTGTGTTATTCGAAGTTTATTACCAACATGGAGACCATTAGCTAATTAACCAATTTACTTTTTGTATAATTAGTTCTTCTGGAGCCAGACTCATTTTACGGATGGTTGTCAATTTGCACTAAAAAATAACAGCTTCTGATGTTCTCATCAACCCCGTTTTAGAGTCCAGCTCCCTTCATTGTAAGAACAAAGAGAGAAAATATTAGCGCCTATAACATCTCCCTCCCCTATCTTACTCCTAGTGCGCATGCTCGAGGACGATGTTGAACAGCTGAACAAGGTCACTGGAGTGTCACTCGCACGCTCTTTCCTATCAGAAGCAGGNTGCTCGAGGACGATGTTGAACAGCTGAACAAGGTCACTGGAGTGTCACTCGCACGCTCTTTCCTATCAGAAGCAGGGTCGGCGTGTATGCCAGGAAGAGTGGCGCTAAGTTACAGAGCACATCAACACACAGACAAGAAACAGCGAAACTGTTCCTCTGATGTGGACGTGCCCTTTCTCTGAATGACTGCGCTAAGCNTCAACACACAGACAAGAAACAGCGAAACTGTTCCTCTGATGTGGACGTGCCCTTTCTCTGAATGACTGCGCTAAGCTCCGGGAACGGACCTTGCCGATGACTTGGGTACTGCATGCTGCCGGCTGGCGAGTAGATTATCGCAGGCGCTGATTGGCGAACGCCGTTCCTACATGTTGCTGGCCAGTGACGCCATTTTTCTGGCGTGCGTGGCTGGAGTTTGCTGTATGAGCGGCTGTTTCACCACTGTATCCTTACGTACTCTGTAGCTAAGCAAAGCCGGCTGCCCTTTCCAATGGACGTACTATAAATCTGAATTAGTGATGTCAATCAAGAAAATGGTTTTACTAAATGTTCAGTTAGTGAGCTGTTTTCTGCTGGTGAATCAGTGGAATGCAGTGATGTTTTACTGCCAGACCAATGTTATTCACTAGCAAACATTATAAATCACATTTGAATCAGTGAATACAAGCAACTAAAATGATAAGTATAATTTCACTAATTCAGTTGGAGAAGTTACAACAGATCTGCAATATAACTCGCTGATTTGGAGCAGTCTTAACTGTTTCGATTTAAGAGTGCAGAATTGCCCTTCCTTGCCATCCTGAGTAAGGACTGCCTGGTGAATATAAATTCTGAGTGAAAAGTAAGGGGTTTCACCCTTTCACGTAGTTGACAGGCTTTTCAAATGTCACCCGCAGGTGCCCGTCGTCGCTGAAGTTTATTACAAAAAGACGCTTAGCGCAAAGGCGGCAACAATGTGTTTGAAAGAGTAGCAAGAAAATCCATCGGCAAAGTCTGTCATGTTTCTTACACACGAAAACCTAAACTAGGGTTCGCCGAGGCTGAAGTAGGGCCACCGCGGCGAAGTGCCGACGTGCTGAGTGCAAGGCCACACCTAACTGGTGGCGTGAGCTGGGAAGGATAGGGGAACACCCGAGGAATTCCCATCCCGTTGACCAGACCTACAGTCCATTGCTAAAGTTCTACTTTCAGGATATTCCTCCGCCTCGTGCACACGTAACTTAATCAAGTCTAAAAAATTACACCGAAGGGACAACGCACCGCATTCGTGCGCACTATGTTTAATAATATTTTACATGATAACTTTTTCTTACTAGGCACTACCAACATACCTATTTTGGTACTGTTTTTATTCGTTTTAATTATAAATGAAAGAATATAATTTATAAATAATATTATAAGTAAAAGTTATATTAAGCAAAAAATAAGATACTTTAATGTTGACGGAAGTATAAAACGCTGGTGATACATGACATATTTAGGAAACATCCAAACAAGTCATACATGGGTGATTTTTCAAAGGTTTGATTCAAAAAGTGTGAAGAAACCGTGAATAGACTATACGTGATGACTAAAGTCCCGACAATTCCCTGCCTTACGGTCTAACCAGGCCCAGTCAATAGGAGGCTAGTGAACTAGCTCGACACTGAGTATGTTGTTTAAGGCTAAGGTTTATTCTACTCAGGTTCGAAACTCAATGCTTTAAGTTTTGCAACTAAAAATTTTTGTCACTCGGTAAGCGCTAGTGTGGCACGTGTGTCGGATTTTCTCGAATTTCTACGTTAAAAAACAAAATCATTGCAATAATCTTAAATGAAATATAAAATAACTACGTAAGTAAGTCAAATCTTTCTCGTTTATTAGATACGTAGCTTAAAATTGTATTTAAAAGTTACCTCTTTGGAACATTGCGCACATAGGTGCGGAAATTTTACCTATGCCAAATTCTCCCACAAAAAAACTCGTTTTGTTCCTAACCTGAGTATTAGTAAACTTTAGTAAGACTGTGCGATATCCATTTTCCAATATAATTTTGAAACATGTTGACCGTACGGGAATCGGCGTAATATATCACTCCCATAAAATATTAGTCGATTAGATTATAACGCAAATATTGTGATTGTAATATCGCACATACCAACACCGCGAATATCGAATATATCGATTCCAACAACATCGCACATCGCAATATCGGATATCACCATAATATCGCATATCGCTGTAATATTGCATATTGATAATACCGTTACATGCGATATATTGTACAACATTGTTGGATCACATCACATTTGCGAAATTTCATAAATGTTGTTTCGTAATATATATATCGTCGCATCGCACAGCCTTAACGTTGAGAGCTCTAGAAGCAACAAGACGCAATGGCGGAGGAAGCGGGAGAACAGCGGAAAACACACAAGGTACGTCGTCGACGCCCGCCACTCGTGGCGAAAATCCGGGAGTGACTGAGGCGGGAATCGAAGCCGGATTGCCGCTGTGGAAAGCCGGCGAGCCGCTGAGCCACCCAGCCCCCAGCAGGCCAGAACACGACGCGACTAATTTTCTGCCAGGAGGGGCGTCGCCCCCTGCGTCGACAGACAGTGGTACTTCAAATCGTAGTATATGCTGTTCACGGTAAAGTGAGTACTTTTGAAGCCCTAGTTACTTTTTCCTATCAGATATTTTTTATCCTTCGCCACTTTTTAAAATAAATATTGATGTGTCAGTAATAAACATGGTGTAAATATTTCACCGGACTCGAAAGTTAACGTCTAAGGCTACGATAAAATTATATTTTGACTATTATTCCAAATGAGAGGGCTTCAAGAAGTACTCACTTTACCGTGAATAGCCTATAAGTATTTACACACTATGTTAAACTGTTTGTCTCATTCTTTCTAATAAACAATATATTTTGCTAATGTTTATTCTACTCGGGTTAGGAACAAAACGTGATTTCTTATGGGAGAGTTTGGCATACGGAAAATGTCCGCCGCTAGGTGCGCAATGTTCCAAAAGGTAACTTTTAATTATAATTGTAAGCTATTTGAATTATAAAAGAGAAATATTTTACTAAGTTACGAACTTATTTTATATTTTATTTGTGATTGTTACAATTATCCTGCTTTTTAATGTAGAAAATGTATAAAATCTGTTACATTGTCGACATTAGCGCTTACCTAGTGGTGAAAATTTTTGGTTGGCCAACATTAACATTGATCTTCCCTACCTGTAGTAGAAGTAACCTTGATTTTGCTTATAGGTATTTACGTGACCAAAATAAAAACATTAGAAAAACAATTTATTTTATTAAACTTTTTAATGTAAAAATTATACAATGATAGAGGAGCGAGGGGAGGATTAAATTAAACGTGAGTATAATAACAAAAAGGTCAATACGTGCCTTTCGTGTGTAAAAAGAAAGCGGCGCTTATGGTTGGCAGTGGACGTACGGCATTAGAGGCCTGGGAACAGCAGCGGGTGGTGTAAAACGGGGTTCACACTGGCGGCGCCACGGACCCGCATGAGAGGCGTGAAGCGCTCGCCACAGGCCGTGAGCACGCCGCTCAAACGTCCGACATCAAACGGAATACGGGATGTCTCTTTAATTGTTACGAACTTGGTGGGACGCCAGGACTCGTCGTTGCCGTCAGGTTCCGGCCACAAACGCTCTCTGGCCGGCGGGGTGAGGGATTGACTAGCCTGATTCTCGACCCTGTCACACAGTATGTACTTAAGAACACGTACACGAAACAGCTATTTATACCGAGAACTCCCACCGCACACGATAGCAAAATGGCGTCAGTGGCCAACAACACGTTGGAACGACGTTCGCCAATCAATCCCTTGTAAACCTACTCGCCAGCCGGCAAATCAGCCATTGGGGAAACCTTTCGCCGCATACAGTAACCAATCAGATATAAGGCACGTTTCCTGTCTCCAGTATCTGTTAAGGACTCGCATCCACGTTAATGAATGAATTTATATGTTATTGACTCATCATATATTCACTGTACATTATTTGTTAACCACAAATATTAATAATGACGTAAACATGTACCCGGATTAAATTTAATGTTACACCGTTGTCATAATCACAATAAGTATTAGAGTTTTTAGATTTGAAACATATATTCATGTTACATTTTACAAGCCATATNCGTTGTCATAATCACAATAAGTATTAGAGTTTTTAGATTTGAAACATATATTCATGTTACATTTTACAAGCCATAAATGCATTTTCATAATATTTCCTCTTTAAAACTTTAAAAAAAGAACAACAAAAAGTTCTTACAGCGGGTGAAAGTGAAAAAAGTTTAAACGACTTCGAAACTGCTACTTTCATGCACAGCAGGCGTTTCNAGTTCTTACAGCGGGTGAAAGTGAAAAAAGTTTAAACGACTTCGAAACTGCTACTTTCATGCACAGCAGGCGTTTCAACAATTCTGGCAACTGATCGTTTACAAGTACACAAAAAATTCAGAATTGCATTTTTGAAAGTTTTCTAGCAGTATTTATACAGCTTGGTGCTAAAAGGTACAATGTCATAATTTAGTTTGTGTTTTATGACGGAAACGTCTTTGGGTTTAACATACGAGGAAGTTACCGAATTGTAAGAAATGCCGTGAGCAAATGCGGTGAATTCGTTTTTCTCTCTACTGTTGCAAGTGTAAAACTGAAACACTACCACTCACAAAACACAAATCAATTCCAGTTGGGCATTTGATTTACCGTCGAAAATATTTACTTAGNCTGAAACACTACCACTCACAAAACACAAATCAATTCCAGTTGGGCATTTGATTTACCGTCGAAAATATTTACTTAGTAAAATTCAGGTTACGCGTTTTATAGCTAACTCCCTAAAGCAACTTTAGGCCTAGTGTTCTATATGTTTTTCTAAGCTAAAAAGTATCACGCTCACATATCAAAGTGGTGACTGATAATGGCCTTTCCGAACTTACAGTACGCCCTTTAGCTGAATCTTCTGCAAACCTCGTTAGCCCATTTTAGCTCCAGTTGCCTGAAATGATCCTTTCACAAACAGAGATAAAAGGTTTGTTGAAATGTCAGCACTAGAACTTCGAATGCAGCGCCCATCTGTGGTATATTGTACTTGTCCGATAGATTTCACCGCGACTTTATCGTGATGAGTTTGCCATTTGAAGTATTTGCCACCGTTTGCAAAGCACAAGACCGAGTGAGATGCGAGACAATAAGCTACCACAAAATGTTGTATCATAGTTCCGATGAGAAAATTCATCCTGTGCTCGTTCATATATATATAATATTATATTTATGCTATATTTAAAGAAATAAAAGAAATGATTACGGTTTCGATGGTTCCGATACACCATTTTCTAGTTTACAAAGTACTAAACGTGTTGCACTTAAAGTCACTTTACTTTTTACATGTAAGTAAGCAGCATACGTTCTACTTCCGCTGTAATTGAATCCAACGTTGAATTACTCCAATAAATTTTATAAAGTGATTATTGACACCACCTCTTATCACATTAATGTGAAAAGTAAACTTTTATTATATACACACACACCTTAAAAAAGTTTTGCGACACCGGGATTTTTAAGTTAACTAGGTTGGTAACGGCTCAAGAGAAAGTATGGGATGAAAATACACGCAGTCTGTACAGAATAGCACGGCAGACTTGACTAATGTATTTTTGTAATGCTTCTGTTGTCCCAGCGAACATCCTTCACGTGCAACCAATTACAGGTGGTGCAAAACTTATTTGACGTGTATAGTTTTTATTGTGTATTAACCACCTCGGTTTACAGAGGTACCTCGAGGCCTTAACTGCTAATGCTTCGCTTTCATGTGACAAGAAGGTTGGGCTGGCGATGGTTCGAATTCGAACTCTGACATGCAACACTATTTATTGTCACGAATTATGTAGTGCAGTGGTGTTCTGAAAGTCTCATCCTTGAAGTGTGTATTTTCCTAAATTCACGTTGTAAAACTCGGTTTATACAATTGTGCTTATTAATCTGACTTTTGCACTACTTTGCACGCTGTAACAATTTAAAATATACTATTACATCACATGATGACAAGGAAAGCGTAAACGGTAAACGGTGAAATTATCTCTTTAGATTTTAAAAAAAGTGAAAAATTTTAGAATGAATATGTACGTGCAACCATGAATAGCTTACTTATTATTTCAATTATTTAGATTGACAGATATTAGTAATTACATTGTTTTACAAATTAACTTAATTGTTTCAACGCATACATGGTTAGCAGTATTTCTTCAGCGGTATATATATATATATATGTATATATTCTATGCTGTTTTTGCGTCAAAATTTACTCTAATAATTTATATAATGTCAGTAAAATAAATGAGAAACGGATTCCAGTGGCTAACAATTCGCGTATTACTCTCACGGTTGGACATCAAGAACTATGGAAAATCATTTCACGTTTCGCTGATATCGTTTATCTAGATAGGTAAGACAAATGTATACGTTAAAATATATACTGTTAAAGGTAGAGATTATTTTCTATTGTTTCTGTAGAGCTATTTCAGTTAACAGTGGACCAGCTGTACGCGATAATTTGAAAATAGTTAAAATTACCACAAACAGACTGTAGCGTGTGTACGCATCTTCTTGCAGAGAGCAGGATCTCATTAATTTTATATTCTTGGAAATCCTCGGGAATCCTTGTAATACCTATTTTTGCACGTGGTATTTTTAATGTCTGAAAAATGGCTTTCACCTAGTATACTTGCACATTAAAGGCTGTTCGCGGTAAACGGAGCACTTTTGGAAGCTCTGCTTAAGATCTACTTGTATGCACATCGTGTATTCTTTCGCCATATGTAATATTAATGTTGTCATGGGTTTGATTACTTAATTCATTCGTCGGTCAAGTGAAACTGTGGAATTACTAAAAAACTAAACATTTTATAAATTTACTCATACTTNACTTAATTCATTCGTCGGTCAAGTGAAACTGTGGAATTACTAAAAAACTAAACATTTTATAAATTTACTCATACTTACAATAAAATGCATTTTTAAAAAAATATATCAAAATAAATAATTTCAGTAGTCACAAATATTTACCTGCATTTTTTTNCAATAAAATGCATTTTTAAAAAAATATATCAAAATAAATAATTTCAGTAGTCACAAATATTTACCTGCATTTTTTTAATTCGACATTAAGACTTGGAACTACTTTCCCTCCGTATTTACCAACTTTACTGGGCTAATGCCATTCAGTGTACCCGTTGAAATATATGCATGTATGGTCAGTGATATTTTTCAAAGGCTGATTTCAAAAGTGCTCACTTTACCGTGAACATCCTATAGAGAATTATAGCCTAAATTTAAAAGAATGTTCAGAGAAATTACCTTTGGAATATTCGCTGGTGTTAGTTGGAGAATAGGAGACTGCAGATAATTCTGCTTCCAAACGAATACGGGGAAGCGAGGGAGCTCTGATTGCTCAACGAGCATGGATTCCTTTGTAATCTGTGCTCTGTTACCCGCAGCTAATATTTAGATAACCTCGCAAACGAACTGTCTAACAGTCTGTTGGATCTAGACACCGTAGACTTTACAAATTAATTAAAGTGAATAGTCTTTTTTATTATAGCGGAGCAGCTTTACAGGTTCATCAACCACCCCTTCTGGTTTAGTAATCTGCGCATATTTGAGTAAACCACATGTTTTCCTACACCGAAAAGGAAAAAAAGAACGTAGTTTAACTTTCACAAATGCCGTTCGGCGGTGTCCTATACTGTTAGGGACCTATCTTATATGGTACCGTTGGCGAGATCCCCTGATCACAAATAAATCGCGATAATCACTCAACTACGGCTAGTCTTTTTGTCTCTTAACTAAATTGTCCCTGAGCACAACTAAAGCAGTACAACTTTTAATTAAATCGACATAAAAGTTATCACTTCGCCGTTATAGTATGGCTTCGTATCGACTTCGTAACAGGTGCATGTTGCTATATTTGTTAGTAAAAGTATTATTTGTCATTAATTTTCCATCGTTCAGCTGTAAAATCTCGATTACACTGTAAGTTTTACTGTTTACAATGCACAAAATAGTAAAATGTCTANTCCATCGTTCAGCTGTAAAATCTCGATTACACTGTAAGTTTTACTGTTTACAATGCACAAAATAGTAAAATGTCTACCGTATTCCATAAATTAAAAAAAAACTGATATAAGAGCTTAGACTATATTAAAAAAACACTCAAAATGACTTTTTTTTAGCATGAAAAAATTAAAATTCCATATTTTAATAGGGGCAAAATTGCATTATTGCTCAAATGAATAACAGATGTTTATATAGGTAACTTGGACGCCCGACGCCCGAATGAAAGATTATAACCGCTTTCACGAAGTGCGTTATTTTTTAGTCGCTCCATGCGACAAATATTACCATTTAATGTTCAGCTCCGGACACAGAAACTGGTTATAAATTGTAAGTTGGTGTGGTTGTACAGCTGTTTGTATTCCAGACAGTATGATTTCAATTGCAGGGAGACGTAACGTATGTATAATGGAAAAATAGGTATTTAGTTTCAATAAGTCAGATGGCCGAGGGTTCGTTTATTTTCGTGGTTATATTACCGTGGTTATATATATAACCACGGTAATATACGTACGGATAAATGTTATTACATGGGGTGGAATAACACGCGGTTGACATAGAGAAGAACCTAATCACGGCTCTTAGGTGCTGCGCGAGAACAGAAGAAACAGGGTAACGATTTTGGCTGTCCAATAGCCACATTATTATTATTATTATTATTAATAATATATTTTATGATTTCGTGACACCATATCAGTGTTAACTGATATTAAAATTAAAATAGAAAATAATTTTAAAAATAAAGCTCTGGTTTTTTATAGGAAACAAAATTATTATACCTTAAAATTTTGATTCATACAAATTCCATGAGGTTATATTAACACAAAGTTTAGGTTCAGCTTAAATGTTTATTGAAGTCAAGGAATGGCATGTTGCAGTTTCTTTGAAATCCAACACTTGGTTACCTGCTTATCTGAACTTCTAGCTAATTTCACTTTAAATTTTATTACAAAAGATAAAATTGATATAAGGGTGAACCACATAACAAATTTCCAAGAAATACTCTTCGTGAAGTTCTAATCACATAATGAAATATTTCCAGCTATATCCTAACGTATTACTGTCGTTCAATTTGGTAATTGGTACGAAAAAAACATACAAATTTTAAATTCGTATACCTTGGTATATACATTTTTGAAAAGTAGTTTTCCTGGACTGTTGTACTGTTTTTTTTTTTTCAGTATATTATCACACCAAAATATTAGACTATGTAAAATTCTAAAAATGTATAAAATAATTTTATAATCTTGAAGGCTCTTAAGTATAAACTGTCTAAATACAAAAACATCGTTTTCTCAAAGCGGGTTGTAAATTCTTATGTAAAGGTTTCCGTGCACAGGAGGTAATAGCTGGTGAGCACAGCCGTAAGGAAGGATTAACAAATCTTCTTGACTTCTCCGCATGTCGGTAGGTAAGTGTATCGGTAGGTAGGTAGATCAGTAGGTAGGTGGGTGGGTAAGTAGGTAGGTAGGCAGGTTGATAGGTATAGGCCGTTCACGGTTATTACAGCACTTTTGAAATCAATCTTTGAAAAATGTTACTGCCCTTCCCTACGTACTCGTATATTTTAACGGGTACACTGACTGGCATGCGTCCAGTAAAGTTGGTAACGACGTAAAAATTTTTTGTTCCATGTCTTAACGTTGAATTATACTTATTACGTTAAAATTTGTGAATATTGGATGCATTTCTTTTACTTTCTGTAAATCACTCGGGGTGGCCCAATGGGCTCGCTTNTCCATCGTTCAGCTGTAAAATCTCGATTACACTGTAAGTTTTACTGTTTACAATGCACAAAATAGTAAAATGTCTTCCGTATTCCAGAAATTAAAAAAAAAACTGATATAAGAGCTTAGACTATATTTAAAAAACACTCAAAATGACTTTTTTTTAGCATGAAAAAATTAAAATTCCCTATTTTAATAGGGGCAAAATTGCATTATTGCTCAAATGAATAACAGCTGTTTATATAGGTAACTTGGACGCCCGACGCCCGAATGAAAGATTATAACCGCTTTCACGAAGTGCGTTATTTTTCAGTCGCTCCATGCGACAAATATTACCATTTAATGTTCAGCTCCGGACACAGAAACTGGTTATAAATTGTAAGTTCGTGTGGTTGTACAGCTGTTTGTATTCCAGACAGCCTATGATTTCAATTGCAGGGAGACGTAACGCGTGTATAATGGAAAAATTGGTATTTAGTTTCAATAAGTCAGATGGCCGAGGGTTCGTTTATTTTCGTGGTTATATTACCGTGGTTATATATATATAACCACGGTAATATACGTACGGATAAATGTTATTACATGGGGTGGAATGACACGCGGTTGACATGGAGAAGAACCTAATCACGGCTCTTAGGTGCTGCGCGAGAACAGATGAAACTGGGTAACGATTTTGGCTGTCCAATAGCCACATTATTATTATTATTGTTAATATATTTTATGATTTCGTGACACCATATCAGTGTTAACTGATATTAAAATTAAAATAGAAAATAATTTTAAAAATAAAGCTCTGGTTTTTTATAGGAAACAAAATTATTATACCTTAAAATTTTGATTCATACAAATTCCATGAGGTTATATTAACACAAAGTTTAGGTTCAGCTTAAATGTTTATTGAAGTCAAGGAATGGCATGTTGCAGTTTCTTAGAAATCCAACGCTTGGTTACCTGCTTATCTGAACTTCTAGCTAATTTCACTTTAAATTTTATTACAAAAGATAAAATTGATATACGGGTGAACCACATAACAAATTTCCAAGAAATACTCTTCCTGAAGTTCTAATCACATAATGAAATATTTCCAGCTATATCCTAACGTATTACTGTCGTTCAATTTGGTAATTGGTACGAAAAAAACATACAAATTTTAAATTCGTATACCTTGGTTTATACATTTTTGAAAAGTAGTTTTCCTGGACTGTTGTGCTGTTTTTTTTTTCAGTATATTATCACACCAAAATATTAGACTATGTAAAATTCTAAAAATGTATAAAATAATTTTATAATCTTGGAGGCTCTTAAGTATAAACTGTCTAAATACAAAAACATCGTTTTCTCAAAGCGGGTTGTAAATTCTTATGTAAAGGTTTCCGTGCACAGGAGGTAATAGCTGGTGAGCACAGCCGTCAGGAAGGATTAACAAATCTTCTTGACTTCTCCGCATGACGGTAGGTAAGTAGATCGGTAGGTAGGTGGGTGGGTAAGTAGGTAGGTAGGCACGTCGATAGGTATAGGCCGTTCACGGTTATTACAGCACTTTCGAAATCAATCTTTGAAAAATGTTACTGCCCTTCCCTACGTACTAGTATATTTTAACGGGTACACTGACTGGCATGCGTCCAGTAAAGTTGGTAACGACGTAAAAATTTGTTGTTCCATGTCTTAACGATCAATTATACGTATTGCGTTAAAATTTGTGAATATTGGATGCATTTCTTTTACTTTCTGTAAATCACTCGGGGTGGCCCAATGGGCTCGCTTTCGGGAGGATACGGGTTCGAGTCCCAGTTCGGCCATTTTGATTTAGGTTTTCCATGGTTTCCCGAAATCACTCCAAGTGAATGCTGAGATGGGTCCTTAACAAAGGCCTTGGCCGATTCCTTGTCATTCCTTCCCCAATCCCTCTTCACTGAGCAACTTGATCCGTCTCTAATGACTTCGCGGTCGACGAGAAGTTAAGCCCAACCTACCTACTTACTGTCTTTGTAATGCTTGTAAGTGTAAAACTCACAATTTTCGTAATATATTTTCTATTCAAATAATTTCTCAATTTTACTTGACTAACATATTTATAAAGTTATCAAGCTTATGGCAATGGTAATATCACATATGGTGGAAGAATACACATGCGTATACAAGTAGATCTTAAATAGGGCTTTTAAAAGTGCTCATTTTACCGTTAACAGCCTTTAGATAGGTAGGTACATGTAGGTCTTCTCGTCTCTTTGACATTGGAGACAGAGCCGTTTGTTCGTCCAAGCAGCAACGGCGAAGAAATCGGTCATGGTCTGTATTAAGAAACTGTCCCATAATCCGCCTGGAATGATTTCGTAAACGTGTGGAAAACTGAAATCAAGATGGCTGGGCCGGGAGTCGAACAAGAGTCTTCCCGAATACGAGTTACTTATCAGATAGATGCCGAACGAAGGCTGTAAATACTTCTGTGTCGCGAGAATCGGGAATACGCGGAGAAAAGCCGACAACCATCACGAACATCTGGCATAAATTTTCCGAAAATGCAAAGGTTTCGTATTCGAAGCTGTGGACTGGAGACACGCGAGACCCAACTGACAAAACTTTTTATTTTAATTGGACGTAGGCCTACTTGTGCAGTTGAGCACGAAAGCGCACAACTACTATCTGCACTCCAGCAGTGATTTCATTAACGCCTACACGACAAGAGAGTCGTCACTGTATCTCTGTTCAAAGGAAAAGTGCGCGATTCTCTTTCAGACTCCGGGCCATTATATTCTCAGTGTCTGTGTGTGTATTTTTCTTTTTTGGTGCGACGCCCGTCTTGATAACACGAAGCAACTTGTAGACTCCGCATTTCCATCTCATTACTACACGCTTTTGTGCGTTTCATCCGTCTTGCTCGNAACAAAGGCCTTGGCCGATTCCTTGTCATTCCTTCCCCAATCCCTCTTCACTGAGCAACTTGATCCGTCTCTAATTACTTCGCGGTAGACGAGAAGTTAAGCCCAACCTACCTACTTACTGACTTTGTAATGCTTGTAAGTGTAAAACTCACAATTTTCGTAATATATTTACTTTTCAAATAATTTCTCAATTTTACTTGACTAACATATTTATAAAGTTATCAAGCTCATGGCAATGGTAATATCACATATGGTGGAAGAATACACATGCGCATACAAGTAGATCTTAAATAGGGCTTTTAAAAGTGCTCATTTTACCGTTAACAGCCTTTAGATAGGTAGGTACATGTAGGTCTTCTCGTCTCTTTGACATTGGAGACAGAGCCGTTTGTTCGTCCAAGCAGCAACGGCGAAGAAATCGGCCATGGTCTGTATTAAGAAACTGTCCCATAATCCGCCTGGAATGATTTCGTAAACGTGTGGAAAACTGAAATCAAGATGGCTGGGCCGGGAGTCGAACAAGAGTCTTCCCGAATACGAGTTAATTATCAGATAGATGCCGAACGAAGGCTGTAAATACTTCTGTGTCGCGAGAATCGGGAATACGCGGGGAAAAGCCGACAACCATCACGAACATCTGGCATAAATTTTCCGAAAATGCAAAGGTTTCGTATTCGAAGCTGTGGACTGGAGACACGCGAGACCCAACTGACAAAACTTTTTATTTTAATTGGACGTAGGCCTACTTGTGCAGTTGAGCACGAACGCGCACAACTACTATCTGCACTCCAGCAGTGATTTCATTAACGCCTACACGACAAGAGAGTCGTCACTGTATCTCTGTTCAAAGGAAAAGTGCGCGATTCTCTTTCAGACTCCGGGCCATTATATTCTCAGTGTCTGTGTGTGTATTTTTCTTTTTTTGGTGCGACGCCCGTCTTGAGANATTTTTCTTTTTTGGTGCGACGCCCGTCTTGATAACACGAAGCAACTTGTAGACTCCGCATTTCCATCTCATTACTACACGCTTTTGTGCGTTTCATCCGTCTTGCTCGCAGCGAGAGCGGAGCAACGGACGACGCAGGGAGGAGGGGTGGAAAGTCAGGGTTCACTCTGGAAGTTGGTCGGAAACTCGAGGATGAAGAAACATAAGCTGGGCGAGGGGCGCCGCAAAACAATCGCCCTCCACAGTTCCGCGGACCGGAATAGAGAGCGAGTCGGCCGCTACTTGTCCCCACTTCCCGGCGAGTAAGTAGCTTCTTGCGCCGTTTGAGCTAACAAACTTCCGGGCTTGTGCCTTAACCCAATGACGTGCACCGCGGCGTTTTGGTTTCAATTTGTATCTGTGGTAAAAATGCAAAACCGCACACGTAAATAACACTCTCCGTTTACGTTAACGTTGCTTCTGTAAATCTGATATTTTTGTATTTCAAACTGGAAATATTAGAGCTTCAGGTGGATAACCGTTTATTTTATGAAACCTATACAACGTTACATCCAGGTACTGGAATACATTCTGCTTCACCTCTAAACTTTTTTAAGTTTAAGAGACCGTCGTTAAATCATTGAAAAATAACAGTATTATACAGACACGTAGATGTGGAACGACTGCAGCATGCACTCGTGTGTTAAGGTGAGAATACCAGCGGTGGATGGAGAAAAGTACTCACCTGTAGTCGTAAAACGTGTTGCTCGGCGACTTCTCGGCTGCTACATACCGCGGTGCCACAGTATCGGGGCGGCGACTTGCGAAACTGCTTGGTGCTGTGGCTCGTCGCTCGGCGAAGACTTGCCGGGTGGCGCTAGGTGTGTGCGGTCTCGCGCGCGCGTTCTCCGCCACAGCGTCGGGACGAATGGCGTCGGCGGAGGGGCGTGGCGCGAGGGCGGCGGTCGCCCCTGCCATCTAGTGGTGGCGCGGCGCACTGCGCCCAGCCACGACGCTGGGCCGGCGGGGTGGCTGGCTATTGATCACGATCGCGCAGGCCCACACGGCCACCCTGCCGCTGCTGCCATCTTCCCGCGCCACGCTCTGCCACCACACGGTGCGCCCCGGCGTCTCCCGGTGTTCCGCCTACACATTACCGCCTCGCATTTTCAACCTGCGGCCAGGGTAGCACGGACGCACGGAACCACCGCGTATGGTACACGGGCTCCGGTCTAACTTCAACCCTTCCTCGCCCTTTTTAATTTATCGTTTCAGGTGTTGTAAATTATACATTTTTTGATGCGTCCTATACACATCGCTTGTTTCGTTATCTAACCAATAAGTTGTAGGATTTGTGTTCAGTTACACAAATTAGAAACATTCATATGTCAGAACAGTGACACGGTTTACGAATCAGTTGCCCACAGCTTCCAACTTTCCTGGAGCCCTGCTAAAGTTCTACTTTAAGTATATTCCTTCGCCTCGTGCAAACAAAGCTTAACCGAGTCTATAAAATGCACCAAAGGGACAACACGCTGCATTTGTGCGCGTTCAGTTTAATTATTTTACACGAAAACTATTTCTTAGTAGGTATTACCAACACACGTATTTCCCTTCTGTTTTTATTCGTATTAATTACAAATAAATTATTATAATTTATAGATCAAATTTAAGTGAAAGTTCAATCTAACCAAAGATAAGAAGTATAAAACACTTGTGACATATTACATGTTTAGGTAACTTCCAAACACGTCATACGTGGGGTGATTTTTAAACGTTTGATTAAAAAACTGTGATGATACAGCGAATAGGCTTTGCAAGAAAATTAGTAAAAAAATATGGTGCGAAAACTGGCCCAAGTTACAGTGGTCTACGAGCATACAAAGAGTGAAAATAATTCCACGTTCACAAACTTTTCGTTGTTTACGTTATGTATAAAACGGGCGCGTATGAAAGCATTACTTAGGGACTATTAAACTACAATTTACTGCAAAACTTAGTATACGGTATATTGAAAGTGGTCCAGCTGATAATCACCGCATTGTGTTACCGCTGATGGCCAATGAAAACACTTATGGTTCATAATTGCTCGTCAGCACAAATGGAACGGTTTGCAATAAAGAGTAAATATTTTGCTCCTCAGTAAAATTATAGTTTTATAACCCCAAGCAGTGCATGCAGTATTCAACAAAATTAAATAAGCTGACTAAACAAGGAATTTCTTTCTTGGTTTGATNAACCCCAAGCAGTGCATGCAGTATTCAACAAAATTAAATAAGCTGACTAAACAAGGAATTTCTTTCTTGGTTTGACTCCTGTGCTGATCTGTAAAATCAAACATCTACTGATACCTGCGGGAGTGAAATTTTCACTGCAACGTAAATCCTATTTTGAAGTTATTCTTTAATTCATTCTTTGCAAAATGTCCATCAGGAGTATTCTACCGCCCTTTACATTTCTACAAAATAATATATATGTGTACCTCCCGCCAATGCTCGTTCCACTTCCTTCACTATTTCTGAGTTCCAGTAAATTCAGTGCTCTCAATACTCAGTCTTAACTAGTGTTACTGAAATAACTGCCCAGTGATATCTGCGACTGGCGCCGCGTTCACGTATACGTCTATCACACGGAAACGATAGGGCAAAAAGCTGGAAGTCAATCGGAATGTGTTCCCNAACCCCAAGCAGTGCATGCAGTATTCAACAAAATTAAATAAGCTGACTAAACAAGGAATTTCTTTCTTGGTTTGATTCCTGTGCTGATCTGTAAAATCAAACATCTACTGATACCTGCGGGAGTGAAATTTTCACTGCAACGTAAATTCTATTTTGAAGTTATTCTTTAATTCATTCTTTGCAAAATGTCCATCAGGAGTATTCTACCGCCCTTTACATTTCTACAAAATAATATATATGTGTACCTCCCGTCAATGCTCGTTCCACTTCCTTCACTATTTCTGAGTTCCAGTAAATCCAGTGCTCTCAATACTCAGTCTTAACTAGTGTTACTGAAATAACTGCCCAGTGATATCTGCGACTAGCGCCGCGTTCACGTATACGTCTATCACACGGAAACGATAGGGCAAAAAGCTGGAAGTCAATCGGAATGTGTTCCCNGCGCCGCGTTCACGTATACGTCTATCACACGGAAACGATAGGGCAAAAAGCTGGAAGTCAATCGGAATGTGTTCCCTCCTCCTTGACGAGCCACGCTAAAAAACTGAACCCAAGGCGAAATTCCTCATTGCGGAAAGAGCAGACTTCGCCGATATTTCCCAGAGGTGCAGGCTTTCACTTTTTTTATACTAACAATTCCGTGGATCATCGTCGTCAATTGATGTAATAATCCGCAATTGTTAAATGCATTAATTTTAAATGCAATATGTTAATATTAATGGTAAGTTTGCTTAACACAGTTGCCAGACAAAAATTTGTCGGAAATGAACGGATAGGTAGCGCTAAACTATCAAAATTTATGAATGTACACTCATTTGCAAAAACAAATTGATCACAATAAACGAATCGCACAAGTAAAACGAAGGTTGCACGTATTATCGTCATAACCCGACATGTGTCTCATTTGCTTTTAGTGCTGTTTGCTTGCGCGGATGTGCTACTAGGGGGCATACATGTCCCTCCAGCATTCATAGCTGCAAGACACCAAATAAGGTAACAGTGTGAGACACAGATCCAAGTCCAGTGAGCACGCAGCATGCCCAGACGGCACATTCGACAAGTCTTTGCCCACCTGNGTGTGAGACACAGATCCAAGTCCAGTGAGCACGCAGCATGCCCAGACGGCACATTCGACAAGTCTTTGCCCACCTGGATGAGTTTGAGAGAGGCCGCATCGTCGGCTTCCGAGAGTCAGGTTGGATGTTTCAGCGTATTACTCGCCACTTAAACCGTTCTGCCTACACTGTGAGTCGGTGTTGAACGCAGTTGGGGGAGGAGGAGGGTATATACACCCATCGAAAAGACTCGGGTCGACCACGGCGGACCACCAGTAGGGAGGATCGTTTCATCGCGCGACAGGCTGTAAGCACTCCACAGTCGTCGCTGTGCACCTTCCAGAGGTATGTCACGGCAGCTGGGAATACGCCTCTGTCCATCAATACCATATACATGTGGCTAGCAGAGCGGGGTCTGTCGTCTTACTACGTCTACCATTACAACCTGAGCTTCGCCGAGCGCATGTAACCTTCTGCCGGTAACGAGCAACATGGCAGCTTGCGAACTGGCGGTGAGTGACGTTCAGCGACGAATCACGGATCTGTACGGATGGATACAAACAACCACCGAATTCGAGTCAGGAGACGTCCTGGCCAGAGCCGTGATCCACGCTTCATTGTAGAGCGACACACCGCCCAAAGAGAGGTGCCATGGCGTGAGGGGCCACGTCCTACGATTCCCGCACCCTACTGGTGGTAATTGAATTAACCCTGACAGCCCAGCGATACGTCCAGGAACTTCTACAATCGTGTGCGCTCCCCTTACTGGTGCAGCTCGACATTTCCTAGCATGATAATGCCCGGCCTCACACAGCATGGGTATCTCTGGCCTGCCTTCGTAATGTCAACATGCTTCCTTGGCCAGCAATGTCCCCAGACTTCTCGTTCATCGATAACGTTTGGGGCCAGATTGGATGGCAACTTCGGCCTGCGGCAACTACGGCGTATTTGGATGGTCAGTTGCGCCAGCTGTCGCTGGATGTGCCTCAGGAGAACATCGGGCGTTATTTGTCCCGCCATGTTCGACCGAGTCGCTGCTAGTCTCCGTGCCACGTGTAATCCAACACAATACTAAGTGCATCCTGTGAATTTTGGTCCCCTGCAATACATGCTTGGTGTGGTACAAGATTTTGACTTTTTTTTTTCTGTATACGTACTACTATGTCCTATGCCTGTGCCAACTTACGTTTCCTTGTGTTGGCGCGTTCAGGGTCTTCATTTTTTTTTTTGCAAATGTGTGTAAAAAACTTGATAACTAACTGTTTAAAATCATTCATTAAAAATTCGTACCACAGTATAGTACGCTTGGCAGCGTCTATAGTTTGTTATCCACCATTTGCTGCTGCAACTTGGTACTTAAAATAATGACCGAGCTTGGCGTTTACTGAACTTCCAGTAAAACCCAAGACCGGTAGCGTAGATTAACTACTTTCATTTGTAATGCTCTAGGTTCTTTCCACTTTCTATATTCGGTGAAGTCAGAATAAATGTGATCAAGGCCAAATGGAATGTGGCAAACAACGAATGGTCTATGATAAACTGCTTGCCAAAGCCTTCCTAACAACGAACATTCTATACAGTGATGCAGAGTTACTAACTTATATCTTACCTAAAAAACAAATATTTTGTCGTGTGTTTTCTGAATCCGTGATGAGGAGTAACAGATGCTCTTCTAGTCTGAATAATTAAATTTAATCTTCCTCCATTCTGTTAATTTTTAACGTGAATCTTGTGGGTTTGTATTTTTCCCCCTCGTTAATCACAGAAATCACGTGTGGTGTTAGTTAAAATTTCGGAGAAATGAATAATATCACTCTTTATTAAGGTACACAAAATATATCTATCAACAAATAAAATTGCTTTTCTAAGAATGCTGCAAATCAAATGTGGACATGCTCGAAGTCATACCGTGTTGACCAGGAAAGTGTATCATTTTTGTTTTGTTGACTCAACAACATTGATTTTATTGTACGGTTTAAATTGATTCACGTCAGGTATAAATTCAGTAACGTTAACCAACTGCGTGTTTGAGCACATGAAAACAAAAGTTTTATCCGTACGAACAAACCAACCGCTCAGTCAACATAAAGAGCTTTGCCGTTGGATCACCACAGGACCGCCGGTATATGTGAAGGTAAATACTGCCACAGCACGACCAGTACTTCGCAATCGTTACGGTAAAAGTCACACACACACATATAATGGCATCGCGTACATATGGACGACACACAATGTATAAAGTCGTGAACTCTCGACATTTCGGCGAGGAAAATGACAAACTAAGGGAAGCAGCAAATGCGTTGGGAATTAATTAAACTCTTCGCCACGCAAGCCGTGATATATAAACTTATCGAAACATACCAGATATGGAAAATTGAGGTAATACAGGCA
Organism: Clitarchus hookeri; assembly: GCA_002778355.1. Classification (NCBI taxonomy): domain Eukaryota; kingdom Metazoa; phylum Arthropoda; class Insecta; order Phasmatodea; family Phasmatidae; genus Clitarchus; species Clitarchus hookeri. Next base: position 232,247 of record NQII01002776.1, read on the forward strand.
GTGATTATTTATGAACAAGCAAGCCTGGATAGAAAGACTCGGTATTTGACCTTTCGGAAAATCCTATACGTATATACTACTCGCTGTTTATTGCGGTGCACTTCATATAACCAAACAGAAAATTACCCATATAACATGAGTGAAGATGTTTCTGTATATTAAAATAATTAAGATTGTATACCAACGTTCTGAAAACCAAAGTTGTTATGTTGCCCATATTGCAGTGCATTAATTTGACTTGAACTTGCACTTGGCGTGGCTGGCTGTAAGATCTCGCCACATCATCCTAGCTGCAAGTTCATTTTGTTATTGTAAGTGAGATTATTCTGACACTTTTCAAAGCCAGTTTAACTTCATCTGGTTTATTTCCTTAATTTATTACAAAGCACGCAAAATAATATTTTGCAATATATTTGCTCTTACATAGGCCTTTATCGTATAAAACCTATTCTTTGACTAAATATTAAAAAATATGTCTGTTTCAATTAAGGAATATAAAGTAGAGCACACCGACGACAATTTTAAATAAATTCTGCCCAAAAATCCAAGGTGTTACCTCCTAATTTATTATTTCATTCTTCTTGATCTTGATATCCTTTTTAGCCTAATTCCCGAGATAAAGTAGGCTTATGAGATCACTTTCCTGTGTGTGTTGCGTGCATGTTTGTGTGTTTTTGAATGCGTCAACGCAATATCATGCAAATCGGTACACATATATAACTTAGTGAAACACACAACATTTACAGTTAATAATTACGTAAGATGCTTATTTAAAAAAAATGGCGGCCTTTTTAATATTTAGGGTGCCACGTCATTTCGAGATGGCTTTAACTGATTTTAAGGTAATTTTGTCTGTTTACAGTGCATAAGTACATAAGGTAAGCATTAATTTTATAAATAAATGAAATTGTTAGTCCGCCATTTTGGAATATAGTAATACTTTTAAAATAAAACTATGACATTCTATCTCAAAAATTACCCAACTAATTCTCACTAAATTTGGCACGTAAATAATACTATGCTAGCCCACATAAACGTTTAGCATGTAAGTGGATAAGGCACTTATTTTCAAAATGGTGGTCATATAAATATTTTGTTTTTATTTGCTATATTTACCATGCCATTCGGCCTATTTCGACCAAACTGTGTATAAAGAAAGTATATGTTACAAGAATCATATATGCCAAAACACAGCCATATTTATGAGCCATTTTGAAAGATAGCGTTACATGAATATATAATGTTATTATGTTATATCTCGTGAAACAGTCAACCAATTCCAACCAAATTTCGCAAACAAGTAGTACTACAGTAGGTGATATAAATATATATATACAAATTATTAGTAAGCCAGCCACTTATTTACAAAATCGCGATCATATAAACATTTAGCTTTTTATGCTAAATTTTCGAAACCATGTAACCAATTGCAACTTTACTTTTTATGTTAACAGTGCCTATTATAACCATAATGTGTGGCTACATAAAGATTATTTTGTAAGTAATTTTGTAAAGTGGCGTCACTTGAAGAAATTAAATTGTTATGTAATAACTTGGGAAATAATCGACCGATTCGTCAAAGCTGACAAACAAGTAGTTCTATGGCAGGCATCGTACTATTGTATGTTTTATGATGGTCAGACACGAATTTTTAAAATTGCTGTTAAATAGACATTTAGCTAAATATGCTGTATCTTCGAAACTGTGTAAACAATTTAAACTTAAATTTTTATACTGGCGGTATCCATTACAACCATAAAATATGTATACATTAAATCCTCTTTTGTCTGCTATATAGTAAAATATTTTTTTTATTTAATAACTTAGGAAACAATTGACCGGTTCCTACAAAATTAGGAAACACATAGTACAATGGCAGGAGGTCTAAACTGGTGGTTTAGATAGTTAGACGCTTATTTTCAATTTCAACTTAACTTTCTATGCTGCCAGTTTCTATTACATCCATAGAATGTGTATACACGAAGTGACTTTTGCGAGCCATTTTTTAAGATAGCGCTACATGAATAAATAAAATGCAATTTCTTATCTTCGGAAACAATCAACTTATTTCTGCCAAATTTGGCAAACAAGTAGTAATACGATAGGCCAAATAATTTATATATTTTAAGTGGGAACGACACTGATTTTCTAAACGGCGGCCATGTCAGTAATTTAGATTAGTTTGTAAAATATATTAAACAATTTAACTACATTCAAACCATATTTGTATCCTAACAGTATTTATTAAAATCATCGTACGCAGGGCCTCTTTTTAGGCAATTTTATACGATAGCACTGAATGAGAAAGTAAAGTTTTTATGCCATATCTCGGGAACCAATGAATCTATTTCTACCCAATTCTTCCCACAAGTAGCGCTATGGTAAGCCACGTAAATTTTCATGATTTAAGTAGCTCAGACATTTATTTTCAAAATTATGACCCCGTAAATATTTCAGGTTAGTAAATCCTATCTACGAAAACATTAAACTAATTACATTCTAAGTAGATGCTACTAATCCTACCTCCGTAATGCAGTTGGTTGCACGATAGCTTATTATACGAGCTTTTCTGGGTTCCAGTCTCGTGTAAGACACACGTGCATTTATAATTGTCTCACTATTGTTACATATGTTTCTGGTTCCATCTCTAACAAATTTGCTGTGAACGAAACATCAAGTCTACCTACAATCTAAGGTTTCAAGAACTTTATTTAAAATTATTTGCATCTATGTGGAAGAAAGATGGCTCATGAGTAATATTAGCAACTGTTTGTTTTTTGAGGTAATTTCTCTTTATTTCCTTACTGACCTATTTGTCTAGTGTTACAGAAGGCTGGCTGGCATATGTTGGGCAGGAGTATCAGTTCTAACACTTCCAATGCTGCGTACCTGCGACCTTGGCTGGTTATTTCTCATCGCGCATTGAAACATGCTCACAAAGCTGCCGTGTTGATTTCTGACTACCTTACTCTCGCCCTTCCGTGCCGCTACATATTAGTGGTTTTTTTTTTTTTCTCTCTTCGTGACTCGATCATATTTAGCCACGCCAACTTGTTACAGCCATTATTTGTGCAAATTTCTCACATAAAGATACTAACATAAATCATGTAGGACTTGCTCAAGTACGCATTATTTCTCCCTGGGGGTAAGCCAGAAAAAGTGTATGTGGTAATCCCTAATGACAGCAAGCGTAAAAGTTATCTGATACGCTGGACGAAATAGTAAGTCTACGGGGCTTACGTCTAGTTAATGGCATCTCGGGGCACAATATTTCCCCTCTATTAGCTGACTCACATGAAACCAGTCAATCATCTATGTACTCTACGGAGACAGTTAAAACGTAATAATGCAGCGGAATTCCAATACTGTTCAGCTGAACGCCGACGCCAGGTGGTAAATCTGGGTAGCGACATTGAGGTGCACGAAACTGTTCATTTTGTTGGAGTAGAAACAAATCAAATTTAAGTTGAATGCATGCATACTGGGGCCGTATTTTTTTGCATATATTAACTTTATTCATATCTATTTATAAGATTGGTTTATACCTTAACTCATACATTTTGTAAGTCACCTTATGTCACGACTCACCTCCTGGATAGACTTACGTAAACAAGTGTAAAATATCTACGAAAAAATTGCACCATGTCTTTAACGTTGTGGAACTGGTTCTAAAAGGTCATCACTGTGGTCACTTTTACTATTGTAACAACTATTTTTCTTTTAGACGATAGATGATATTTGTATATCAAGTTAAAAGTAGCAATATTATTCTGTAGCACCCCCCCCTCCCCCTTCAAAATTAACACGCAGGGTACCGAAAGTATGAGCTGCAGTGAAAAAATGTTCAGAGAATTTACAACAGAACGGTTCTGTAATCTCCTTTCAGGGCAGCAGCAGCTAAACTTCTGTACCAGCAATGGAACACTCGGCTAGATCATCGCATAGCTTTGTGTTTCAAGAACAAAGACGTTCAGTTGAAGAACATTCAATAGTCAAAACAGACTGCTCTGTTACGAACTGTATGTATAGTTGCTGGTAAAATCGCAGACATGTGCAAAACAGACAGTTCTGTTGCTATTACTATATCCGTTTACAGTATTTCTACGGCACCAGCAAACCGTACGATTGTTCTCATATTAACAGCTAGATAGGATGCGCCTACAGAAATTTGGTTCCTACAAGAATATTTTATTCACAGTATCGCTTAGAGCGAGTACTCGCTATCATTCATCTGTCCACATACATATCACCCGCGGGCATTTATGCCGCGTGCTGATGTATGCAGGCTATGTAGACCTGCATTTGTCTGTCACGGATAAATGCCCGACGTCAACACTTTAGTATTGTGTTCCCAACGGAACTTCTTTTTCAAAGACTGAAATTTATTTCTTCCATCTTTCCCGGACTCGCACTATACATCTTCGCGAGTTGCGTAATAATATCAATTTTTCTTTTATTTCCGTCTTTATATTATTCACATGTTGCGTCACCACTAAATAGGCAGTCTCTGAATGTCTTGAGTAAGTTGAAGAGTGTCTTGCACTTTCCAGCCAGCGGCCACTGAAACTAATTTCAAAGACCAAAGCGCGCAATCGTAAAACCGACAAGTGCGGTGCCAGAGCTACCACGCCATTGCCTGTCTTGCGGAGAATAGAGTTTGTGGTTGGCAGGAACACTAAGGTCAGACGCAGCACACATTTTCATTCCTGTTTCTCTCCCACGCCTACATATACCTGCCTGTGTTTTCCATCGCGTTCGCGAAGCAGAAGCACACATACAATTGTGTGCGAACTGTGTGTGGGTTGTTTGAGGAGAGGCTGATAAACATTCCACCTACAGCCCGTCCACAGGCGACATACATCGCCTATGCATATACGGGCAGATGAACGCTGTAGTACATTCACGGTTACTTCCAACTTTTCTGAAGCCCTGCTGAAGTTCCACTTCCAGGATATGCCTCTGCCTTATGCAAACAAAGTTTAATAAATTCTAGAAAATTACACCAAAGGGTCAAAGCACCAGATTCGTGGGCGTTCAGTTTAATAACATTTTTGCGTAATTATTATTTCCTACTGGCCATTGCCAAACATAACCTATTTTCTCGCTGTTTTTATTCGTACTGATTGTAAACAAAACATTATATTTTATCAATAAAATATAAGTGAAAATTTAATATAACCAAAAATAAGGTACTTTTACGTTAACAGAAGTAGTAAATATTTGTGATATATCGTATTTAAGAAAAAACCAAACACGTCATGCATAGGGTGAATTTACAAAGGTTTGATTCAAAAAGTGTAAAGAAACCGTGACTAGACTATAGTGAGTAATCGTCTTTAGGGTGCTTTCCCGGGTTGACGGTCATTCCACGAGTAGCCGAGGACAGCACACGGAAACTACAGGATAATGCAAATGTAAATGCAGCTAGGTTGCATTTACGGCGTAGTTGAGTTCCTGGTCCTCAGTGGGCCACACCTCTGTGCACTAGGGGCCGCGGTGGTTGAGCGGTTAGCCTGCTCTCCTCCCACCAAGGCGAACCGGNCAAAACATTATATTTTAACAATAAAATATAAGTGAAAATTTAATATAACCAAAAATAAGGTACTTTTATGTTAACAGAAGTAGTAAATATTTGTGATATATCGTATTTAAGAAAAAACCAAACACGTCATGCATAGGGTGAATTTACAAAGGTTTGATTCAAAAAGTGTAAAGTAACCGTGACTAGACTATAGTGAGTAATCGTCTTTAGGGTGCTTTCCCGGGTTGACGGTCATTCCACGAGTAGCCGAGGACAGCACACGGAAACTACAGGATAATGCAAATGTAAATGCAGCTAGGTTACATTTACGGCGTAGTTGAGTTCCTGGTCCTCAGTGGGCCACACCTCTGTGCACTAGGGGCCGCGGTGGTTGAGCGGTTAGCCTGCTCTCCTCCCACCAAGGCGAACCGGGTTCAATCCCTAGCTGAGCCACTCCCGGATTTTCGCATGTGAGAATCGTGCCAGACGATGCTGCTGGTCGGCGGGTTTTCTCGGGGATCTCCCGTTTCCCTCGCCCCTTCATTCCGGCGTTGCTCCAGACTAATCTCAATCACCCTCATCGGCTCTCAAGCCCGCCAAAATATCTTCACTCACTCTGTCCACTAGAGGTGGAATGACTTTACGGCTGCATATAGATAGTGTATGTGTGGCAACGCAAAATGGCGGTCCTTCGCGGTCACCCATGTAAGTAATAGCCATGCCCGACAACGTTTAACTCGGAGATCACGGGACTCCCGAGTACACCAATGTGGTGTGGCGAAGACACGGACACTACAAGATTACGCCGTAGAATAGGTAAGTACACAGAAGCGAAAGGGCGGGGCAGTTCCTTTGATGTAGGGGAACGCGGCCGCTCATTGGCCACGTGAATATCTGTACATTGGCCATGGGTATGATTGGCTATTGCATGTTACAGACTGGTTGGGCTGCCGTCCGACAAGTTAGTCTCCAGGAGCTGGTTGGTGAACGACGTTCCGTCATATTGTTGGCGTGTGTGGCTTGAGTTCGCAATACACAACCNGTCTCCAGGAGCTGGTTGGTGAACGACGTTCCGTCATATTGTTGGCGTGTGTGGCTTGAGTTCGCAATACACAACACCATTTCACCCCTGTATTCTTACGTACTCTGTAGTTACGCGGTGCCTCGTCCTGCGNAATACACAACACCATTTCACCCCTGTATTCTTACGTACTCTGTAGTTACGCGGTGCCTCGTCCTGCGCAAGGCATTGCGGGGATCGAGGCCACAGCCGACTTTGAAGTAGGAGCGAGACTCGTCGTATAAGAAAATCTTATAGCTCTCCTATGTCCAGGTGTACGAGGTAGACTTTACATTAAAATAACATTTCAGGTCTGCTAAAAACCGTTCCGATAAAGAATAGAACAGCAAGTTACCAATATAACTAATGAACCTACTTTTCTTTACATGGAAGCAAATAATTTTGATGAAGTCATTGAAAGGTTAGATGATAGATAGGTCCTGAGTCTCGTTGATAGCGATATCATTAGAGATGTAAACAGAAACAAATGGAATACTAGTGAGACAGTTACAAATACACACGTGCCTTACATGGGATTCGAACACAGAACGCCTCGTACCGTAAGTTGGTGTGCAACCAACTACATCACAGAGGTAGGATTCGGAACATCAACTTTTGTGAACAAACTTTTGCTAGACTAAGACTATCAACTTCAAATATTTACAGGGTCAGCGTTTTGAAAACATGTGTGTGTCACTTAAATCATGTAAGTTTTCATGGTCAACCGTAACACTACTTGTGTGCATCATTATGTGGAAATAGCTTGATCGGTTCCCGAGATATGGCATGAAAGCTTCAGTTTCTCATTTGGTGCTATCCTACAAAAAATCCTAAATAAGCTTTTTATAGGCATATCTGATGCTTCTTATAGTTAGTCAAATATGTCAGATTGTTTATAGATATGATAACTTTGTCAAAATAATTTATATTAAATTATTTTGAAAAAATTATGTAAGTTTCCAAACACACTGTAGTTCTACTTGTGGGGAACATTTGGTGGGAATTAGATGATTGGTTTCCGTTATATGGCATAAACTATGAATTTTGTCACCTGGCACTTTTTTACAGAAAGGCGGAAGAAGATTTTCTCTATAAGCATATTTGATACTTCTAATGGATACTCTCAGTATACAAAGTTTAAATGAAATTGGCGAAATTTTTAATACCAGTGATAAACTTATGGAAATTATTTATAAGGCAGCCGTACTGCAAATAATGCCACGCACTTTAAACATGACCTACTGAAGCACTACAAGTGAGAAGAGTTAGGTGGTGATAGGTTGATTGGTCCCGAACATATTAAAAAAAAGCTCTATTTTCTCATGTGGTAGTATCTTTATTACTGGATAACAAAACAGAGATTTATTTGTACATGATATGTTTGTCATAGATATGTTACATATTAAGTCGGTTGAAAATGTTTAGGACATGTGACATACTGGCATAAAATATTTACATGACTTTGATTTTGAAAATATATGACTATCATCCTTTGCTAAAATGTTTATATGGACTTTATTTTGAAAGTAAGCATCTGGCCCTCTCAAAACATAGCCTATTAATTTATATGGCATACCACATTATTACTTGTTTTCCAAATTTGGAAGAANTCTGGCCCTCTCAAAACATAGCCTATTAATTTATATGGCATACCACATTATTACTTGTTTTCCAAATTTGGAAGAAATATTGATTGTTTGCTTCCCGAGATATGACAAAACTCCACTTACTCGTGTTACACTATCTTAAAAAATGGGGCATGAAACGGGCTTTGGGTAGACAAATTTGATGATTGTAATAGATACTGCCAGCATACAAAGTTAAGTTGAAGTATGTTACATGGTTTCGTAGATATAGCATAGTATTCTAAACTATTTCTAAAGTCGCCATTTTGAAAATAATAGTCCTACCCACTAAAACATGTCAGTTGACATGACATAGCGCTGCTTTACTTGAATCCAATATTTTATAGGAATCTGTTGATTGTTTCCCCGAGTTATAACATTAAAACTTTNTAGCGCTGCTTTACTTGAATCCAATATTTTATAGGAATCTGTTGATTGTTTCCCCGAGTTATAACATTAAAACTTTATTTTTATGTGGTACTATCTTACGAAATGAAGTACAAATGAGGCTGTGTATTGACGATTTTGATGTATGTAAAAGATAATTTCAGTATAGCAAATTTAGTCGAAATTGGGCAAAGAGTATGGCAGATATTGCTAATAAACCTAAAATATTTATATAGCCACCATTTTAAAAATAAGTGCCACATCCATTTAAAATGCATACAGTATATGAATATGGCCTTCAATAGTATTACTGATATGCCAAATATGGCAGAAATATGTTGTTTAGTTACCGAGATATAACATAAACCCTTATTTTTCATGTTGCACAATATTCCAAAATGGTTGGTTAATAACATTGCCACTAGTCAATGCGTACATCATGCGCTGTTAACGTACAAAATTTGGTTTAAATCGGTTAAACGGTGCCCGAGCTACAGTGTAAAAGGTTTTTTTTTCCATTTGCGCTATCTTCCGAAATGGCGGACTAATAAAATTATCTGTTTCTAAATTCAAAGCTTACATTATGCACTATCGATGTTCTGATGGTGGTTTAAAACTGTGAGTTGGTTCGCGAGATATAACGTTAGATCTTTATTTGTTTCAAACTGCACGATCCTACAAAACGGTGGACCAATAATATTATGTGTTTCTTAATTCAATGCTTTCATCGTGCACTGTAAACAAACCAAATTAGGTTTAAATATGTGAAGTGATACCCGAGTAATAATGGAAAAGCTTTTTTTTTCAACTAATGCTATCTTCCAAAATTACTGATTAATATCATTATCGCTTTCTAACTGCAATGCTTATATAATACACTCTCATAGTTCCAGATTTGATTTAACTCAGGTGATTGGTTCTCGAGATATAACATAGTAGCCTTAATTTCAAAACTGCTGCCATTTTGAAAATAAATACTTGTAATCTAAAACTGTAAACGTTCGATGTCCTTACTAAATAATATATGGGGACCTAGTTTGGTTAAATTCAGTTGTCGGGTTTAAAAGTTATTAGGGGAGACATATATTCCAGACAGACAACCTGGTAATTGCATAAACCTTCGCTTTTTTAAATAATATTTACGAAATTCTGCGCATTATAAATTACTACTTCGACGTAATTAAACGAAAACTTTAAATTGTAATTGGAATTTGAGTTTTTGAGTTCAGAGATTTGGGGAGCTCTTAATAACCGAAGTATTGAGAGCCTATGAGGTTGAAATGAGTTCGTAATGGAGCAGCGCCGGAATGCAAGGGCGGTGGAAACGGGAGATCCCTGAGAAAACCCTCCGACCAGCGGCATCGTCTGGCATGGATTCGAATTGGAAAGGGCTTATTAACATCTCCCGGTGTAATTCCCGAAGGCTTACCAGGGGACGGCTTACATACTAAATTGTGATCTAACTTAAACTAATTACCCATGCCTCACCTAGGATTCGAACCCAACCTCCCCCACCGCAGACCAGCGGCGCACCAACCGACTGCACCACGGGAGGTTGGCACGAAAGCATTAAGGGCGTTGCCTACCAAATCTGCAGCCACGGAGTTTAAATGGGGAAGCAAAATTAAAGAAATTCCTTCTCAATTAATTAATTTTAAAGATAACAATTTCAATCATAAAGAATTGTACGGGACATTTCTTAAGTAATACTGAAAGGTTAAGATATCTAACAAATTGTTTGTCTAACATTTTTTGTCTTAAATTTATAAATAACATTTACATTTTAGAAAATAAAAAAAATGGCGAACAAATATATTTTTTGGAAAATTTCTTAACGTGGCAGTAATCTCTGATAAAGTATTGTTGGACATTTTTTTTTTGTTTGAAATAGTTGTCTTTAAAAATAATGAATTCAGAAGGAATTTCTTTACCNGGAATTTCTTTATCACTAGCTGAGATGCAGTTCGATTAATTATCCTAACCGTTCTCATAATGCGATTTAAATAATTAATGATCTAGTGGAGAATGGCTTAAATTGCTCTAAGTCCAACCAAGATTCAAATAATTTTGCCCACATCACAATCTTCGTATGCATATTGAACTCCTATGTGTTTGTATGAATACATTTTAAGGCCCATATAAATATATGGTAATTTCACATTGTTATTTTCATGGTTGCCGTGAGGAGAAATTGTGCTAGTTGACTAAAGTGATGTGTTTTATGCAGTGTGCTACATCAAGCACCGTGTTGATAACTCATGTTTGGTCATAACTCCAGCTTCAGATTTAACGAAATTTTTTTTCACTTTGGGACTTGTTATAGAGCTGACCGAAATTTTCTATGATGGCAGTGGTCGGCTAAAGTTACTTTTGTGACTTCTGTGATAGAATTAATTACAGATTATCTCCCAGTTTGGGTGAGAAAATCTTAATAATTATCAACTACAACTTAAAATGTAAATGCATAAAACATAAATGCCCTGGCAAGCCAAAACTGTTCACGTGTATTAAACTGGGAATATGTCACATATTGATAGCTCTAATATGATGTCTGAGGAACTTTTATTGGACGTGAGTCGGTCTCCTAATGCTACATGTGAGCTGTAAAGCGAATAGGAGAGTGCTGCATACATTATGGGGTGTCCTGACTTTGAAAAATGTAAACATGTTCGTCTCCCGGCGCCACAGCGAACACGTGTGTTAATGGCAAGCTGTCAGAGGCTACAGAAGCACTCTGAACAAGCGTGCACTTCATTTTGCGAGTAACTTGTCGAGTGGTTACAGGAGAGACAGTGGCATCAGATGCAGTGGTTTGCCGTTCCTTATAATCGAATACCTTGGCGCCAATAACGTATGTAGACACCACAAGGTGCCCACTGTGGTCGTTCATGCTGGGTGGTCATCCTCGTGTGGCGGGCAGGTCGGATATGTCTATAGTCCATTTACGGTTACTTCGAACTTTTCTAAAAACCTACCAAAGTTCTACTTCCAGGATATTCCTCCACCTCATGCAAATAAATCTTAACCATCTCTAGATAATTACATCAAGGAACTACGCACAGCATTCGTGTGCACTCACTTTAGTAATATTTTTCATAGAACTATTTCTTGCTAGGCATTGCCAACATACCCATTTTCTCTTTATTTTTATTCGTATCAATTATGAATGAAATAATATAATTTATAGTGTAGATAAAATATAAATAAAAGTTCAATTTAAACAAAAATTACGTACTTTTATGTTAACACAAGTATAAAATGCCTGTGATATATGGAATATTTAGGAAACTAAACACGTCAAACATGGGGATAATTTTTAAGTGTTTGTTTCAAAAAGTGCGAAGAAACCGTGAATAGACTATAACACACTCCTTGCGTTGTGTGTGTTTGACCACCACAGGAACCCCGGAAAGTATCACCATTATCTGGAGTTTAAAATAATTAATTATTTACACTCTAAATCTTAATCAGCGATATAAAATAGCAGAATTATTTTACTGAATCTTTAGGTAATGAACTGTTGTATACTGGCAAATCAGTGGAATGCACTGAGGGTTTACTGCAGCCACATCAGTTCAATTCACTGCGAACCTGTAGAAATCACTGTTTAATGATCAGTATAATTTTGTTTTTCAAGTGGTACAGTTTCAACAGATCTAGAGTCGAATTCTCTGATTTCGAGCAGCTTTTAACTGCTCAATTTTAGAGTTTATTAGCCAGCTTTCAAGATTTCTACCAACAAATTTAAACTGTACCACCTCCAATTTTTGTAACACTTTCAGACGTTTTAGTGTTGCGTATAGCATTAAAGTTACAAGTCGAAGTTTGTGTTTGAAGTCGAGCGGTTATACACAGACTACTTACGACTACATGACCTCCAGGATCACATTGGGCGCCCAAACACCAGATTGAATAAATGCATGATCACTGAGTCTGTTACAAGTGGTTCGGATCCCAGTACAGTCTTGAAGGTTCTACCTCCTTAAGTAGTGAACAGAAGCACGCGACTTAAAACCCAAACGCCATGCTGCGTGTGTGAGTATGCCCTATCAGACCGGACCCCATGCAATCTCTTGATTGGTCTTGCGGATGCTCCTGGTCTTCGTTCGGCTGTTATGTTAATTTCTCCACTCCGCCGCTAATTTTGCCACACTATCGTGTATATAACATGGACGTGTACGAAGGGTATAAAGCGCGAGCGTGGGGTATTCTCAGAATTTCAGTGAAAGCTACTGCGCAGAGCATATCATGTTGAACACACAGAAAAAAATGGTCACAATGGTATACCTGTTGTCCATTAGTAGGAGTTGGGCAAATTATTATAACGACTTTTGCATTTAGACACTGAATTATGTGATTTAGAGAGTATTAGTCGTCGAACCTGTGAGGATAAGATGACCCTGAACATGCAACGAGGTCACAGTTATCGATGGTATCGAATGCATTGAACCTTGCAGCATGTCGAGACGTCGATAGAGAGAAAAAGAGAGAGAGAGAGAGCAGCATATCAACAGTTGGAGGTATCTGAGCAAGGTCGTAAATATAGTGCGAATGCATGAGACCGGCTGGATGGTTCAACGAATAGCCCCCTCTCACGTAGGCTGTGTCGTGAGAACTGTAAAACTTTGTATTGTGGCATGGACACAGGAAGTTACTCGAATCGCCGAACTAGATAATGTGAGGATAGGTGTATCAGATTAAGTGCAGCAAACCGACCCAAACCGCAACATCACTACAGAATGTGGCTTCTGTGAGGTCCTCACTATAAGTGCATTAAACCAAAGAGCTGTACGCTGGCCACTGCGCGAGGGTGGACTAGAGTCGCGGCGTTCTCTACGCCGATATCTGCGGTGACTCTGTGTCATCACGAGACACATTTGCAGTTGTGCACAGAGCGTCGGGAGTGATAGCAGGAAAGGTGTCACGTTGTCTTTACCGAAGAATCATGATTTATTCTGCATGTCGACGACGGTCGCATTCGGACCTGGCGCCGCAGAGGCGAGCGTTGGCAGCANGAATCGCCGAACTAGATAATGTGAGGATAGGTGTATCAGATTAAGTGCAGCAAACCGACCCAAACCGCAACATCAATACAGAATGTAGCTTCTGTGAGGTCCTCACTATAAGTGCATTAAACCAAAGAGCTGTACGCTGGCCACTGCGCGAGGGTGGACTTGAGTCGCGGCGTTCTCTACGCCGATGTCTGCGGTGACTCTGTGTCATCACGAGACACATTTGAAGTTGTGCACAGAGCGTCGGGAGTGATAGCAGGAAAGGTGTCACGTTGTCTTTACCAAAGAATCATGATTTATTCTGCATGTCGACGACGGTCGCATTCGGACCTGGCGCCGCAGAGGCGAGCGTTGGCAGCAGGCGCATATTCATGTGCGCAATAGCACTCCTGTGGTTGTAAATGAAGGTTCGGAANATAAATGAAGGTTCGGGACTCGTGTATGGAACCAGCTGGGACTTGCACTGTCTCCTCCAGCACCCGCGAGCTGCCCACATGCTTGAAGCACTTAGTCGGAACTTGGCAAGGCCGTGTCAAGTGGCCACCTGCATTGCCCCCAAAGTCCGTATTACATCTTGTGTTGCACGCCATTGCGCTGTTACTCTGCCCGCATGCATAATGCATAATTTTGCTCAGTGGTTAACTTTGATAAACGAATGGTGAATTTGGTCGTATGCAATTAATTTTGAAACGTTTCGATGTCTCTCTGTCCAGTAATGTGTGATATATACACACGTGCGCGCATATGTGTGTGTAATTCTCAGAAAATTAAATATTTTTGAGATTGAAAAAATACTTTTTGTTACTACAAAATTAAAATTAAAATATTTTATGTTATATTTACATGATTCTTAACACACCCCAGCGAGTAGCCGAAATCGGAAACAAGTACTATGTAAGAAGCAATATAATTTTAATTTTCTGGCATGGAGCTGAAGAATAGAAACATGGAGCCTTCCTCTACCCCTCTCCTCCTGCCTTTTAAGGAACAGAGTGAATATATTTTTTTTTCAATCCTTTTTGCTTAACTGAATACACAATTGACAAAATAGGAGAATCCAGCTACAGGGAGATCCTGAAAACCTGTTGCAGTATCCTTGTGTGTGTGTGTGTGTGTGTGTTTGTATGTGTGTGTGTGTCTGTGCAATGATGTGACAAAATAGTTCGCCTAACTCTTGCGTCTTCAGACTGTTTTATCCATAAATTTATATCCATAAACCGCTAAATGTAAGAAATATATACAAACGAACGTACATAGAAATATCTGACATCCATAAAAATTTTAACTTGAAAATATATACAACGATTTTAATCACTATTTAATACGAGTACATGACTTAAATATATAATTAAATTTCAACAGGTTATTAAGAGTACTTATTATTAAATTAACTAAACCATATTCCGTGCTAAATTTTTAAAAATTAAATGTATAAATTTATAATTATTTTACGATGGTGTATAACTCTGTAGTTCTGGAGTGCATTAAAAAATTCAGGGTTTTTCATTGTTTTGAAGGGATGGTTAAAAAGACGGCCTAAATTCCCCTTCCACTTCTCAAGAAAAAAACCTTATCATTAAGAACGTGTTTAGAAACGGAATATTTTTAACCTAACTGTAAAACTTAAGCGCAAACGTTGACGCAGNAATGTAAGAAATATATACAAACGAACGTACATAGAAATATCTGACATCCATAAAAATTTTAACTTGAAAATATATTCAACGATTTTAATCACTATTTAATACGAGTACATGACTTAAATATATAATGAAATTTCAACAGGTTATTAAGAGTACTTATTATTAAATTAACTAAACCATATTCCGTGCTAAATTTTTAAAAATTAAATGTATAGATTTATAATTATTTTACGATGGTGTATAACTCTGTAGTTCTGGAGTGCATTAAAAAATTCAGGGTTTTTCATTGTTTTGAAGGGATGGTTAAAAAGACGGCCTTAATTCCCCTTCCACTTCTCAAGAAAAAAATCTTATCATTAAGAACGTGTTTAGAAACGGAATATTTTTAACCTAACTGTAAAACTTAAGCGCAAACGTTGACGCAGGACAATTCGAATCACAGTCTTATAACCATTTCGCATTTTCGGTTCGCCTCTAGCCGGCTCACATTCGCCCCATCTCTGCTTTTTCTGCACAGCAATGCAACATTCCGTTAGAGGAAAGTAGTTTGCACCTGTGACAGTAAACGAGCCAGCTAGCTCAACTGATAAAACATCGACTCGTAAAATTGAAATCTGAAGTCCGTTAGCTCGGATCCGATACTGAGTTCGCGTTCACCATTAAAGCCATCGAGCGAGGTGGCGCAGTGGGCTCGCATTCGGGGGGACACGGGTTCGATTCCCGATCGGGACACCTCCGATTTTTAGTTTTACGATATCACTCCAGGCGAACGCTGGGATGGTTCCTTACATACAGGCCATGGCCGATTCCTTCCCCGCTTCTGCTTCTCTGAACAACTTTCTTAGTCTCTAATGACTTCACTGTTGACGAGCCTAAGCTACCTACCTACCTACCTATCTACCAACTATTAAGCCCTTAACTCAAAGGTTAACTGGGCCCCAACATGAATATAACCCTGTGATACCTTTTATTTTTTACAATATGAGCAGGGTTTTGAACACCCCTTCCCTTGTTGCTAAACCACGTGTTTATCGAGTCACGCGCTGTGCGAGCGACGTCATCAGGGGCAATCAGTGCGCCAAGCGTATGGCGGATCAGATAAGGCGTGCACGGTTAGAGGGTTGGTAAGGGTGGGGTGGGGTGACATCAGTGCTGCGGGCCTCAAAGCGAACTTGCGCTGCTGTGTATGAGCCGGGGCCGCGTGCCAGCCCCACCGCGCGGCCGTTATCTGCGTAGAGCGACAACACGCTAGTGGATCGCGAGGCAAGTATGCCGTCGATGAAGGCGTCCGAGTCAGCGGAGCCAGTCTCCTAGCAACGGCATCTTTCGCGCGTCTATAGTAAATACTATAGAGACCAATACCGGATAGCTTGAAGATTTCTATGAGAAAATACAGCGGTGCTGTCACCTCCTGACGGCAGACAGCAGCACCTTTGTTTAATAGTAAAATCCAATGGCGTGCACGCGTGGTCATTTTTCTGTCCCATATCACTGAATTTGTGTGTTTTATGACTTATACCCTTGTCTCTCCACAACATCCATACGCATGGTATCAAATTGCCTGACAACCTTGCGTTACATGAACACTTTATCCTCCTAAACCTTTATTTTCCACTCTCGAGACCTCGCTGTTAAGAGCTACCCAAATCTCTTCACTCTCTTTATTTTCCACTGCGAGTACTTGTTAATTTTCTTTCGTATAAATGTGACTCATTACCATGTGACTACAACACAACCTNAACTCATTACCATGTGACTACAACACAACCTATGGTATCAAGGTGCCTAACAACCTTAAGTTACATGAATAATACATCCTCTCTGTTTGTAATCATTACTTCCGACGTGCATGCATATTTATTTTCTGTCCCACATCAACGCATTTGTAAGTTGTAAATTTTTGTGTTTCGAGTTATGGTTTACTTTAAGTCATATATTGTTTTCACTGCTTTTTTATTGTCTCTTTTGGGATTTTAGCAAGTTTCCCCACGTTTTATATTTGTATTTGGTAGTTGTTCCCAATCTGTTTGATCTTTGTGTTTCAATTATCTTATGAACGGTAGAACAGCCGTATAATAAGGAATGGTATTTTGTATATAATATATTCAATTTTTTTTACTGTATTTGTTTTCCTTTGTAATTTTTGTTAGTATACATAAATCAAACCAAAATCAAATGATACACTACCAACATGGTGGACATGAATACGAAACTTATTTTTGTATCTGAAGCGTTTCTTTAACAATAACCAAAAATTAAATAGCTTAAGTTAACTCATAATATGCCAAACGTTTTAAAAGTGGAAAATGTTTACTAATAAATAATAGCTACTATAAATNTAAGAGCTACCCAAATCTCTTCACTCTCTTTATTTTCCACTGCGAGTACTTGTTAATTTTCTTTCGTATAAATGTGACTCATTACCATGTGACTACAACACAACCTATGGTATCAAGGTGCCTAACAACCTTAAGTTACATGAATAATACATCCTCTCTGTTTGTAATCATTACTTCCGACGTGCATGCATATTTATTTTCTGTCCCACATCAACGCATTTGTAAGTTGTGAATTTTTGTGTTTCGAGTTATGGTTTACTTTAAGTCATATATTGTTTTCACTGCTTTTTTATTGTCTCTTTTGGGATTTTAGCAAGTTTCCCCACGTTTTATAATTGTATTTGGTAGTTGTTCCCAATCTGTTTGATCTTTGTGTTTCAATTATCTTATGAACGGTAGAACAGCCGTATAATAAGGAATGGTATTTTGTATATAATATATTCAATTTTTTTTACTGTATTTGTTTTCCTTTGTAATTTTTGTTAGTATACATAAATCAAACCAAAATCAAATGATACACTACCAACATGGTGGACATGAATACGAAACTTACTTTTGTATCTGAAGCGTTTCTTTAACAATAACCAAAAATTAAATGGCTTAAGTTAACTCATAATATGCCAAACGTTTTAAAAGTGGAAAATGTTTACTAATAAATAATAGCTACTATAAATNGCTTAAGTTAACTCATAATATGCCAAACGTTTTAAAAGTGGAAAATGTTTACTAATAAATAATAGCTACTATAAATTTTTTAATATAAAAAAATGTAATAGTAGTAACCTCTTGCCACTGGGTTCTTTTTCGCATACTAGCCTAAGCTGATTATATAGAGCTGTCCGGTATTTGTCTCTACAGTATTTGACTGCAGTATGTCTTACGAACGAGTGNTTGTCTCTACAGTATTTGACTGCAGTATGTCTTACGAACGAGTGCACTTTATTTGACACTTCTGAAGGCAGTCCTTTTTACAGCTATTCCCATGGATACAGCAAAGCGGTGTCCCCCCTCCCCCACCCCGGTCACACATAATGTGTACGTAAACACACTCAGCTGACTGTCAACCTGCCCAGTATGTGAACAGAAAATATTTTTCCACGGAAATAACTATACAATACTACTTTCAGAACAGTTTGTTGTGAGGCAGACTATGGACGAGAAATGTATGTGCAGTGGGTTCTGTTATATCGGGATCGATACCCGGCGCCTCCCGCCGGTGTTATAACTTGGTTGTGGTGCTAACACAACTACACGTTAAGGAGACCTTAATATACACGCGTAAATAATATCGCAAACCAGCTTCTTCTGGAAGCGCTTTATTCAGTCATAATACACCACTAGGGTGTATCCTGTGTCTGAGGGACTTGACTGTATTTAGACAGAGGCTCTGATAATTAAGCAGCTAGGCAAAGTTAGCCTTCAGACTCACCACTGATAGTTTGTAATGGGCTGCTCTCGGACGAGGCGGACCCCTCCCCCAGGGAGGGAAGCGTTTTACGTAGCCGTCGTCCCGCGAGCTGGCTGCTCCGCGCACTTCAAGTAGTGACGACCCGCCATCTCGTGTCGTCTGCACTTGTATACCTGCCGCCTGCCCTCGTCTTCACACTGCTTTCCAATACAAGCCTTCCTCGTGTGTGGCCGTACCGCCTAACGTTGTAGCGACCACAACAGTTCTCATTCTGTCTTCCCGGACGTCATTGCGGTATAGTATCGTGTCTTCGGTGCACTAGTTTTTATAGCGTTTCCGCTGGATTAAACTAGCATAGTCCCACAGCTATCGCTAGATGCCACCATAGCAGACAGAGTCGGTGAATAAAACATGTACGACCTTCGTCAGTTAACGATGGCTTCATTGAAGATATAGATACATACATGCATAAATACGTACATTCATGTTTAAAAAAACCTATAATTCACAAACTTGGGTCCAAAAATTCAGGCGTTTACCTTCAAAGTGCATCAAAANTTCATGTTTAAAAAAACCTATAATTCACAAACTTGGGTCCAAAAATTCAGGCGTTTACCTTCAAAGTGCATCAAAAAAGCTGAGGAGATACATATTTACTCATTAAGTTGTAGGTTGCGGGGTTCGTACATACAAATTAATACGGAAATCTGATTCATCTTGTAGACTCAGAAACACACGTAATTATAGAGAACGATTCTAAAGTAACTAATGAGACTCGCGGCTATGTAAGAGTGCATGAAAATAATATTGCATTTATANTTCATGTTTAAAAAAACCTATAATTCACAAACTTGGGTCCAAAAATTCAGGCGTTTACCTTCAAAGTGCATCAAACAAGCTGAGGAGATACATATTTACTCATTAAGTTGTAGGTTGCGGGGTTCGTACATACAAATTAATACGGAAATCTGATTCATCTTGTAGACTCAGAAACACACGTAAATATNTCTTGTAGACTCAGAAACACACGTAATTATAGAGAACGATTCTAAAGTAACTAATGAGACTCGCGGCTATGTAAGAGTGCATGAAAATAATATTGCATTTATAAACTCACGTCAGGAGTTCCAAGGTTTCGCCGTTTTAGTACGTCAATAAATGATTCGAGAAACTTGCTCATAGGCAACCATCTTTACATGGCAGCTTCGGCTACATATCTTGCAGGCGCGTGCGCCTTCCGTTACATCAAAATGTCCGTTTCACAGCCTATCTGACACTTGAACTGCGTTGCAGCGGGTTTGTAAAAAGCGCCTTTTTTTTTTTTTTACGAAACTATCAAATATGTTTACATGCGAAGAGAAAACTTACCCTAGTTGAGGACTGAAAGGTTTTGCAAGTTATTACCCCCCTCCCCCCGTAGAAATTATTTTGGAGATCGCCAACGGCAGTGCTAAAAACGGCTTTTTCAGACAGCTGTATCATAAAACAGTGTGGTATGTGAACCCCGGAGGGTACGCGAAACGTGTCCGAGGGGTATGGCAAATGATTTTTAATTAACTTGGGGTAACATTCCGTGGGATGGTTTCATGTGCCCGGAAGCTACCGGTACCGAAAGGCATACGAACCCTCCTGATTGCTGCTGCTCCGGTGTCTGTCGGCACTGCAATGGCGGCAGCTCAACAAAGAATTTTCCCTTCCTGCTAGCCAGCCGGCTCATCACGCCATATGCTTGTTGACAATCGCGCAATCTGACACAGGGAGGTAATATGGTGCCGAGATTATTTGCTTCACGTTGTGGCACTACTGTTCGCAGCCGTAAGAGAGAAGCGTCTTCTTTTGTTTACTATTGGTGCAGATTCAGTGCAGCGCAGTATTATTGATTATTTACCATGGATAAGTTTACTGTAAAAAGAAAACTTGAAGATGAGAACGACAGTTTCATNACAAAGAATTTTCCCTTCCTGCTAGCCAGCCGGCTCATCACGCCATATGCTTGTTGACAATCGCGCAATCTGACAGAGGGAGGTAATATGGTGCCGAGATTATTTGCTTCACGTTGTGGCACTACTGTTCGCAGCCGTAAGAGAGAAGCGTCTTCTTTTGTTTACTATTGGTGCAGCTTCAGTGCATCGCAGTATTATTGATTATTTACCATGGATAAGTTTACTGTAAAAAGAAAACTTGAAGATGAGAACGACAGTTTCATNCGCAGTATTATTGATTATTTACCATGGATAAGTTTACTGTAAAAAGAAAACTTGAAGATGAGAACGACAGTTTCATTAGTGATAATTCTCAATAACAACAAGAACCCAGCGGGGTGTCACCTTCTGTCGCAGCCCGTGGTGCTGGTGAGCGGTGTTGAGGTTAAGTCCACACGACAAACTAAAACTCTGAAAAATGTCCTGAAGGTGAAGTATCGGTACTACGACGAATCTCATATTAAATATGGATNCGACAAACTAAAACTCTGAAAAATGTCCTGAAGGTGAAGTATCGGTACTACGACGAATCTCATATTAAATATGGATTCATTTCGAATATGTGTGAACCACCTCTTCCGTTGTATGTTATTTGCAACAAGACATTATCAAATAACAGTGTGAAGCCATCCCTTCTGCACTGGCATTTAATAATTAATCATGGTGAGTTCAAGAATAAGCCAATTGGTTTTTTTTAATGGGAAGTTAGAGAGTGCAAGCAAAAATGTGCANCGACAAACTAAAACTCTGAAAAATGTCCTGAAGGTGAAGTATCGGTACTACGACGAATCTCATATTAAATATGGAATCATTTCGAATATGTGTGAACCACCTCTTCCGTTGTATGTTATTTGCAACAAGACATTATCAAATAACAGTGCGAAGCCATCCCTTCTGCACTGGCATTTAATAACTAATCATGGTGAGTTCAAGAATAAGCCAATTGGTTTTTTTTAATGGGAAGTTAGAGAGTGCAAGCAAAAATTTGCANTAATCATGGTGAGTTCAAGAATAAGCCAATTGGTTTTTTTTAATGGGAAGTTAGAGAGTGCAAGCAAAAATTTGCATGCCATTCACAAATAAGCACTATCTTCATACGAATGGAAACATCATACGAACTAGCACTGCTAAAAGTCAAAAATATGAAATATTATACAACAGTAGAATCTCTCGTTATTCCAGGTGCTTTGATTGTAGCTGAGAAAATGCTAGATACTAAATCTTTAAAGGCAATAAAAATTATTTTGCAATCTGATGCGACCACCGGTCGTCGAGTACACGAAATGGCACAAGATATTGTTGAACAAACTGTCGAAAAATTTAACTTGACAAGCAATTTGCAATTCAAATTGATGAAACTACTGACATTTGTAATGGCGCCTAGATGATTGTGTACTTTCGTTATTTTGATGCCGGGAAAGGCATAATCACTGACGATATATTGGGATGTAAAAAACTAGCAGAACACATGAGGGGAGAGGACATTTTTGAAACTCTTGACAGTTTTTTAAAGCTTCAGTTAGGTTTGCAGTGAGAATGGTGTGTCAGTATACCAACGGATGGAGCAACTGCAATGACAGCATGTGAGAGTTATCTTGTTGCATGTATCCTCACTGTTAACCCAGACATAAACTGGCAGCACTGCATTATACATAAACAAAGTTTGACTGCAAAAAAAATGACACCTGAGTTGCGCGATACCCTGAACACTGCTATAAAAGTGGTCAATTTAATAAAGTCTCAATCATTAATTCCCGTATTTTTAAGAAGATGTGTGAGGAAATGGGATCTACACACACGCAACTATTGCTACATACTGATGTGCGGTGGTTGTGACGAGGACGGGCGTTGGCCCGCCTTTTTGAATTCAGGGAAGAAGTACCGTGTTTTCGCTCGGAACTGAAATCTGATTTTTTGACTTATTTTGAAAATGAAGAGTGGCTTTGCAAGCTAAGTTACTTGGTAGACAGTTTTACCAAACTAAATGAACTTAACATTCAGCTTCAGTGGTTCAATAACAATGTTTTTTATACACAGGAAAAGATCAAAGGATTTTATAACAAGCTTTCATTTTGGTTAAATTGTGTTAGGAATGGGAACATTCTAACATTCCCTACATTTCATGAATTCATTGAAAAGAATGGAATCGTTGTTACACATGCCATGCTTTAAATGATTAAATTCCACTTGCTCTACCTCAGTAAAGAATTTCTGTAATACTTTCCACGTGTTGAAAAGAGGATAAAAGACACGATTGGATAACAAATTCATTTAATACCACCACTGCAACTTCATCTGAACTGCCCGTCAAAATGAAAGATGACCTACTTGACATGTCTGCTGATAGCATTTTAAAAGACACATTCAAAAAATTGTCACTTTGCGATTTCTGGACAGCTGGACAGCAGCTCGCCAAGAGTTCAAGGAATTAAGTGACACTGCTATTTCAAAGCTTCTTCTATTTCCATCGACTTACTTGTGTANGCTCGCCAAGAGTTCAAGGAATTAAGTGACACTGCTATTTCAAAGCTTCTTCTATTTCCATCGACTTACTTGTGTGTAAACGAGGCTTCTCTGCATTCACATCAATCAAAGGTAAGGAGAGGAATCGCATGAATCCAGAACTAGGCTTNTGTGTAAACGAGGCTTCTCTGCATTCACATCAATCAAAGGTAAGGAGAGGAATCGCATGAATCCAGAACTAGGCTTCATCCTTGCACTCACTAACTCTCGTCCCCGTTTTCATCAACTAGTTTCCAAGAAACAAGCCCAGGACCTCACTAAAATGGATATTTGTAAATAATGTTACTTGGGACGCCTGAGGGGCGTATCTGATTTCGTGAGATGGAGGTCTTGATAAAAATAAAATAACTAAATGTGATTTCTAATTTATTCACGTGATTTCTAATTTATTCACACAGCTATGATTTACAGCATTAAATTATCTGTCTCTTTTATTTAACAGTGCGAGCAATATTTTGTATATATTTCCAAACTAATTAATGTCCTTCTTAATTGTCTGTTTGGTTACAGTCAGTTAACTCATACTCCTCATTAACACGTGTTCAATCTATCTGTTTCCACCATTTGTAATGTCTTTCACTCACGCATCTAGTCCAATAGTCCAGTCTGCCAGCCGCACCCTTCACTGCTTGATACTCGCAGTCGCAGATTTCCCTTCCGCTGGTCACTTCTCTCGCTGCTCGTCTTCTATCGCTCGGAACTCAACCACTCATTAACTCTACAACTACTCGGCTCGCAGGCCTGTCACACTTTTATATGGAGCGTTCGCCCACCCCGAGTCACGCTGAGAGAATGAGGTCAGTAATCCAGAGCACTCTTCAGATAAACTCAGAAAACAATACAACCAGGGTCAGCGGTACGCGTCGCAAAAGGATTATCGTGTCGGCTCGCTTTTGGATAATATATATGTGGTTCTTGGTTTAGCGTGCGCCTGTAATTCAAAACATTTCATTGTCTTGCTGCCGCCATCATATAACTGCTGTCCTTCACTTCCACTCGCTCGCGCGGGATGCCAAGCAGTGAGCGCGTAACAATAATATTGACATGCCTGTTTGTACATTTTAATATTGTTTTAAATTCCATATAATTGTTTATTGATATAAAACAGCGTAATAAATTCGCAGTGTCATTTGCATTATGCATTTGTTAGTTCCCTCTGCACCATTGTTGACTACAAATTTTATTACTAGGTAATTTATGGAAAAAAAAAAAAATTTGGGGTTATAAGTTATAAATAAATTTTTTGGGGGTACACGAGCCAAAAAGGTTCAATAACACTGTATTAAAACATACTACCGGGATACGAGTTAAACTACGACAGGAGCCTGCACTGAACTTTGCTACACATCTTCCAACAGTAAAATTTTAGTGTCACTGCTGAAAGTCCCATAGATAGACGTAGCACGACGAGAATACTGGGAGCCGCGGTGGTGTAGTGGTTAGACTACTCGCCTCCCACCTAGGTGAACAGGTTTCGATTCCTGTCGGGGTCACGCCCGTATTTTCGCATGTGGGAATCGTGTCGGATGATGCCAGATGCCACTTGTCGGCGGGTTTTCTCGGGGATCTCCCGTTTCCCCCACTCTTGCATTCCGTGGCTGATCCATTTTCACCTAATTTCACCCTCATCGGCTCTAAATACCTAGTTGTTAAAAGCCGCCTAAATCTATCAACTCGACTGCATCACACTGAGAACAACAGCAGCAGTTTATTTCGAGTGTCCGCGCAGTACGGTGCGGTGCGCTGCCTTTCGGAATGTTTGACATTGGTGAGTTTATCCAGTGTGTAAAAGAGTGTCCAGCTCTTTGGGAGAAATCTAACACGTATTACATGGATAAGTATTGCAAAGTAATACAATGAGATAGTGTTAGCATATCAATGTTAGAGATGCTTTAAGGAGTCCAGCACCTTCAAGCGCGCAGATGCAGTTTTGATAGCATCACTGGGCTAAATTAGCACCACAGCNTCGAGTGTCCGCGCAGTACGGTGCGGTGCGCTGCCTTTCGGAATGTTTGACATTGGTGAGTTTATCCAGTGTGTACAAGAGTGTCCAGCTCTTTGGGAGAAATCTAACACGTATTACATGGATAAGTATTGCAAAGTAATACAATGAGATAGTGTTAGCATATCAATGTTAGAGAGGCTTTAAGGAGTCCAGCACCTTCAAGCGCGCAGATGCAGTTTTGATAGCATCACTGGGCTAAATTAGCACCACAGCNGCTTTAAGGAGTCCAGCACCTTCAAGCGCGCAGATGCAGTTTTGATAGCATCACTGGGCTAAATTAGCACCACAGCACAAATGTCAACACTCGACGCACGCTAAACGAAAGCTCAAAAATGGAATGTGGGCGAGGCTATGCGTGCGTGCGGTTTAACCGAGCATGACCAGGAGCGGCCAAATCGCAATATGTGAACCCAGCCCAAGAAGTTGTTTGGTGGTCGAATACATGTCGCCTGGAATACAGTCGCTGTGCAGCTTTTGAACTTCCGTTGTTTGCACCGAGCACAACATACATGCCTGACTGTTCCGTCCATGTGGAGCACTCTATTACAAACAGACACGATCGCTCCTCGCACTGTTTGGCAACGCATCTCTTGAATGTGTACGATCTAAAAAAGAAATAACTGTACCCTGTCTCTAGTGCTGTTCTCCTGCAGCACAGCTACGAATACTCACAAGATGTGCGTTATTGTTGTATTGGCTGTCGGTGGCGTCGAACGATGCTTTCAAATGGGAACTTCCGACAGTAAGGGTAATTTTAGTAATTATTAGTCTAACGTGTGTCCAAAAATTTCTTTCCGGGAAAATGTTTTAATTATTTTTTTAAAAGCTAACTTGTTTCTTGGCATATTTCTTTATCTTATCTTGTTCTTTACGGCTATACTGGTTTTTAATTTGAAGGACATCAGAAACTTGGAAATGAACATGAGCCGAATTGTACCTAATGGTACAGTTTTGACAAGAATTATAAAACAATTTACGTAAATGCAATTGTCTCACTACTAGCCTGCTCAGACATTATGTTATAGAACTGAAGCGTCACGGCCACACGATATGTAAAATTAACTAGTGCCACGCCAGTTTACTACAAACAAATTAACAGTGCTTTGGCTGCTTTGATGAGTCTCCTAAAATCATTTGGTCTCTTTTTTCGATGCAGTTGCGTAGCTGTGTACAATATAAATATTGTGTCCCAACTTTATTTTCCCATATGTATTACAAATATTGAAGTCGAGCTTATAATCGCGNGGGGGGGGGGGGATGGACATTGAAACCAGCATCATAGTCACGAGGAACCAATCATGTCACGATATTTGAAATGAATAAGTGTTATTTTTGTCCAATCTTTAAATGAAAAATTTGACGTGGGTTGTACGTCTTTTAAAGCGTATAGTTCGCTGTAACATGTTTGTGATGAGTTCTACACTAGTAATATATTGAGCATTTGGTGTCGTTTGTTTAGCATACGACATACTCGCGATAACTGAACTGAAATGGAAGCATTGAAGTTCTCGTTTTTAACTGGAAAGTGTAGAATACACCAAGACAAACGAGTAAAAAATTTATATTTNAATAACTGAACTGAGATGGAAGCATTGAAGTTCTCGTTTTTAACTGGAAAGTGTAGAATACACCAAGACGAACGAGTAAAAAATTTATATTTTTCAGAACTTTTCAATTATTTCGTGCTAACAATCACGAGCCGCTTCATTTCCCGACGAAGCACTGCCCTGTGAAGGAGGGGACAGAGTACAATAAAGTAGGAATTAAAACCACTCACATTGTTAGAGACTGGTAATGGAAACAGCGGAAAATAAATAACAGAGAAATTAATTTAACTGGTTTGTAAAATTTTCTTTTTTTACAATAAAGATAACTTCCCCCCCCCCCTTTTTTTTCTTAAATGTAATAATAAATTGTGCAGCCCGCATACCACAACGGTATATGTGAAATAAAATGTTCACACGGGTCTTAGTGTTTTACTCTTGCTGATTTAGTTTCGTTACTGTAAGTTGTTTGTATTCACGTGCTTTGTTATGTCGTTTGTCTTGCACCATAAGTATTTCACAAGTTGCAGGATGTCCAACTTACAAGTGTCAGTTATAACTACAATAAATTCACTTTTTCTAACGTTACTTTTACTTTTTAACAACAATGGCAAATGACGTCGAAATAAGTTTATTTCTTGTTTTATAGTCATAAATAAAATGGTTTAGATAATATTAAATATAAATATAGAAATATACTGAGCAAGATTAATAAAGCAAATCGAGCTGTTCAGCTAGTCACAAATCCTACCTCATCTTGTCAACACTATATGAAAAATAGTAAATTGAGTATTATCACGAGCTACGACTCTTTGCCTTATTGACATATTTTCAAAACAACCTCTCGTAGAGAAAGGAAATGGTTTATCTTTTCTATCACTACTCCCCAGTGCCAAAGCTAGTGACTGAAAATAAAGTACATTGGTAAAGAGAGCGAGGGAGAGAGGGAGGAAGAGTGACAGNGAAATATACTGAGCAAGATTAATAAAGCAAATCGAGCTGTTCAGCTAGTCACAAATCCTACCTCATCTTGTCAACACTATATGAAAAATAGTAAATTGAGTATTATCACGAGGTACGGCTCTTTGCCTTATTGACATATTTTCAAAACAACCTCTCGTAGAGAAAGGAAATGGTTTATCTTTTCTATCACTATTCCCCAGTGCCAAAGCTAGTGACTGAAAATAAAGTACATTGGTAAAGAGAGCGAGGGAGAGAGGGAGGAAGAGTGACAGAGAGATAGATAGATAGAGAAAGTGGAATGCATACAACGTTATTCTCTCTGGCATGTACACTGGCGTAATGCCGACAAATTCCACCAGGTTATTCCTTGCGAAAATATAAGACAAAACTGGTGCACCATTTTCCCCTTAAGTGATTACTATGGGAGCTATGCGCCCCCAAAAATCTAATTTTGAAATCCTTTTATTTGATGTATCATCAAATATTTCTGATAAAGTAAGAAAGCAATTAAATGTGAGTTGTGTAACAGAAATCGAACAGCTTTTAAAACGGGGTTAATTAAATCACCCCCCTTCATTAAGTAAATGGAATTTGCCACCCCCGTTGTGCAAACACCTGTCTAAGCGGAAGCCGAGGGCGTCGTCCGGCAAAGAGGCCACAGACGCGCCTATAACGCATAACATCGGACCGGNAAAGTAAGAAAGCAATTAAATGTGAGTTGTGTAACAGAAATCTAACAGCTTTTAAAACGGGGTTAATTAAATCACCCCCCTTCATTAAGTAAATGGAATTTGCCACCCCCGTTGTGCAAACACCTGTCTAAGCGGAAGCCGAGGGCGTCGTCCGGCAAAGAGGCCACAGACGCGCCTATAACGCATAACATCCGGACCGGAATCGATTTCAGCAACCAGCGGAGAATTGCGCAAAGAGACACGGAAATCGTGAATCCTGCTAGCCTAAGGGCATTTCAGAAGAATTAGAACAAACGGCGAGGACACTCCACCTACGACGCACAACGGGAGCCAATCAGAAGGAATTACGTCAATACGTTCGTGGGGGGAGGGGGCGAGAAGAGTAAACTGGGCGCCGAGGACCGACAACGAGACAGTCTGCGTGGGTCAACAGGCGAGTCAACACCAGGTCCGAGGGCGTCGTCCGACAACGAGGCCTGGGTGCGAGGCTAGGGTGAGCTCCTTCTATATCACGTAATCTTCTCTCTCATAAGTAACCTTCCTTTAATCCATCTCTCTCTCTCTCTCTCTCTCTCTCTCTTCCGTTNGCTAGGGTGAGCTCCTTCTATATCACGTAATCTTCTCTCTCATAAGTAACCTTCCTTTAATCCATCTCTCTCTCTCTCTCTCTCTCTCTCTCTTCCGTTGGACTCTTACATTAAATATTCCTGTAATAAGTGCTAACTGTGCAAAGAAAGTAAAGATTCTATTAACTCTTTCTAATTCCTCTTATTCTGAGTTTACCCTAATTCTTTATACTATCCCTTAATATCCTAAGAGTTTATGAGCAGGTAAGGCTCATAACAGTTTGCATGAAACTTCGTAATTCTCGGCTGTAAACAACTTGTAATGACTCATTATGAATTAGCACTTCTAAATTAACAGAGAAGGTCGTCTTGTTGGAAAACTCTCAGGTGAACCGTTTTAAAAAAAAAACCCGTTGTTACGGTGTGGTCAGGCCTTAGCTGAACGGCTTGCCTGATCACACCTTCAAACATAAACGAGCGGGATTGCAACGCCACCATTTGGTCGTCGACAGTTGCAGAAATCCCCTCCACCGGTCACTGAGCGCGGCCGCCGAACCGCGCGCTTGATATAGGCCGTCGTTAACCGTCTCGTCGTCGTCATTCATCATTAGTCCTTTGGCGACCCGACCAGCGGAGCAGACCAGGAAGATGGGTGTCCGGCCGTCGCTAACCGTCTCCTAGATTCAGCCTCCGGCAACATTAACAAGGTGATGACGTTCCGGTTAGGGTTATTTAAAATGGCGTGAGTGAAGTAACAATAAACATAATATTAAATTCAATGTAAAGCTCCCCCGGTCAATGCTAATATAAATAATAATTGTATAACCGTAAATTGTAATAAATTCATCAGATACTGTTTTGCACTACCGAATTAACGAGTCATTATTTGAGTTACGCCCCCAGCATTCTCTCATAATCTTTCATGTACGAATTGGCTGAAAAGCTAGTTCGTAACACCGTGCGTAAAGTTTGAAACAGGCGGTGAGTGGTCAGCCAGGTAGGCAACACACAAGGCCTGTCTTGAAGCCCATGGTAGGGCATTTTAACAGTTCCTGTATAAAGTACGATTAGTGCATTTACTTTTGTAAATAAAGGAGTTGTTAACTTTGTAAGCAAATTCGTTTACTACAGTATTATATGCCTTGTGTTTCTTTTGCAGACATAGTACCACTTATTTCCAAGTGTGCCCCTCGGTGTTAGGGCCACGGTGGATGAGCGGTTTAGCCTGCTTGCCTCCCACCATGGCGAACCGGGTTCAATCCCCGGACGGGTCATTCCCGGATTTTCGCAAGTAGGAATCGTGCCGGACGATACCACTGGTTGGCGGGTTTCCTCGGAGATCTCCTGTTCCCCCCACCCTTCCGTTATGGCACGGCTCCATTCTCTCGTCAATCACCCTCATCGGCTCTCAAGACCTCGCCGTTAAAAGCGGCCCAAATCTCTTCACTCCCTCACCGTCGGTGCTGCACGGTACAACAACGTGCCATCATCATTCGTTACTGCAAATCACCCGGACACACGCACCTAACACACGACTCTATGCACATTGAAAGTGTAGGAATGCTATTCGTTTTTCACTCGCCAGGCCAATCACCTTCGGTTTTGAAATTTCCGCATTGATTTCTCGAAAACGGTTTACATGTGTGTCTTCCGACAAGACGGCCTTTTCTATTAATTTAGATGTATTGTTTCATAATTTGTCCAAACAAATTGTTTACAGCTCAGTATTAAGAAGTTTCATGCAAACATAGGGGGCAACCTCCATTTACTTAATAAAGGAGGATAATTTTACTAACCGTGTTATCAGATATGTTAGATCTGCGTTACAAAAATCAAATTTCACCTGTTTGTTACTTCAAAGCAAATAATAGGTGATATTTTTAACTAAATCATTTCAAAACTCGATTTTCGCGAGCTCATGGCTTTCTTAATAACCATTTACGGGGAAAGTGGTACATAAAATTACGCCATATATTTTTACAAGGAATTACCTGGCGGAGTTTGTCGGTGTTGTTTAAAAACAACCTGTATAAGCGAAGAAATCAAATAATCTGCGCCCGTTGATCTTTTACCCTTCTTCAGCAAACGTTCCTAAATAAAGGCCTAACTAGTACCGCATCGGGCTCGCCGCTCAGGTTCGGGCAATGCGCAATGATCGGCGAAATAGAAGAGGCGTGGAGAGATTTTGGCGGCTCTTAACATTGTGGTATTGAGAGCCGTTGAGGGTGAAGAGAGGTGAGTATAGAGCAGCGCCGGAATGCAAGGGTGGGGGAAACGGGAGATCCACAGAAAAGCCCGCCAACCAGCGGCATCGTCCAGCACGATTCCCAAATGCGAAAATCCGGGAGTGACCCCGCTGGGAATCTAACCCGATTCGCCTAGCTGGAAGACGAGTAATCTAACCCCTACACCACCGTGGCCCCGGCGAAATTGGAAAAGGAGTAAGTGAGTGAAGACATTTGGGTTGCTCTTAACATCGATATCGTGAGATCCGATAGGAAAAGGAAAAAGCGATTGTTGGTAGCTTATGTTGCACGTCTATGTTGAAGAAAGTTGACATGCGATTTGCACTATAAAAATGTATAATATCATTACTAATCATTATTCAAAGGAATGCCAGGCGTCAGGGTGTATTACGACGCTTAGCCACCGAGACTGCAAGAACTGCAACCAGCATGGTTATCGTATGTCCATCGTTTCCTAAGGGCAGGCACTGAGCAAAGCATTTTGAACGCATTCTGACGGTGAACGCTTGTATTCCTTGGCATGGGTTCGTGAATGAAATATTTATATTTTCGTCATTTCTGACACCCTTATCATCTTACGAGCTAATTAAGAATTGTTCCCTAAGTAAATTTAAGTGTGCCTACCAGTATTATACCAGACCCCGTATTAATTCGTGTGTAAGCAATCCGCAGATTCAAGTCTAATTATAAAACATTTTCAGTTTTGTCTGATAAAACTGCTTTAGGAGATATGTTTCTTACAAGCGATCGTCACGTTGGTCTTGTATCAGGTTGCGTGATGCACAGTGCTGTGTAACACGCGACATGTTCAGGTCATTCAACAAAATTTTGTGGCACGTCCAATGGCTAATCTCTACTGTTGCTGCAATATANCACGCGACATGTTCAGGTCATTCAACAAAATTTTGTGGCACGTCCAATGGCTAATCTCTACTGTTGCTGCAATATAGTATACCGTTTGAGTGCGTTTGGCACGCACCAACGTTTCAACTTCTTCGATCTTGCGGTTAATTCAGCTTGTTCGTGGCTGACAGAAACTCATCATCCTCCGCACCCTCCCCTGCGAAAAACTTTGGTACCGCTTGAACACAGCACTGCGGTCCATGGAGTCGTCGCCGTACACGTATCTCATCATCTGAAACGTTTTGATAGCGGATTTTCTTTACCTTTGACAGAACGTGACGTTTGCTCGTTGCTCAAAGTGCAACATTCTCGTGTTCCGCCGCTCGCATTCAACTACCCTTCAAACTGAGGTCATTGTTTCGCATGCACTGTACCGTACGCACGCAACTGCCTGTGATTCAACCTATTTGATGTAGTAACACACAGCGATACTGCGCGGCCAGTCCACGAACTAACTGACCGTCGCTGTGGTGTGTGGCTGCCTACGTTAGGGGCGCCATTACACGAACGTATTGACTATGGTAGTATTTAATTCTCATATAAACTGCAGTTATTAGGTCAAACAGTAATTAATTTATCCTATCACATGTATTTTCTTACGTTTTCATTTTAGGCAATCCTTAATTTTTTGTTTAATAAGCTGTTACNAATTTATCCTATCACATGTATTTTCTTACGTTTTCATTTTAGGCAATCCTTAATTTTTTGTTTAATAAGCTGTTACAATCTGAGAAATACTAAGATAGTAAATGAACATAAATTTTCGAGCTACTGTAGTTTATTTAAAGAAACAAGTACTTAAATTAGCCTCGTATGTTAATACACATTTGAGCATGTCGTTGGAAAGACCATTTTGCGTGCTGCAACGAGCGTAGTGTAATGTGGCAAGAGGCGTCAGCTACAGATGATTCGGGCTCTCCGGCAGCAGTTTCACAAGAAGAAATTTAAGAATCTTAAGTTCATGTGTTCTAGCTGACCTTATAACAAGGCCTGTTCGTCCGATTCTCTTGTCCAGATATGACCTCTGAAAGTGACTCCATGCCACCAACGAGGCCACTAAGAACCAGATTGAAGTATCTCCGTCCTGCTGAAACCACATAATAACAGCCTCATCAAGGACAAATTTGCTATTAAGAACGGATTTCTTCCTTGAATAAACTGGAGGTCGTGTGGTTCTAAGAGTTTGCCTTCGCAGAAATGAGGTCCATTCATCCAGTATCCTGCACCAGATACTGACACAGCACGCTAAAAAAAACCGTTTTGTGTTGACAAGTTTTTTTTTTTTTCGTATGTACATAATATTAATTGTAGATATAGACCTCAAAAAACATTTTGTGGCATGAACCAAATTTTTTTCTCACTTCACTATTTACTTGTAACCACAAAAGCACTTTAATGGTTATCAATAAATTCAGTGTGTTGGGAGGCAATAATGTGTTCGTTGGTGGCAGCAAAAACGTTACGATGCTAGCAGCAGCACTGGTTAGTGCAGCTCGCTAGAATGTTTTGCGTGGTGCGGGCTTTGGTAGGTTTGGTACAAAGTTGTCGGAATGCAGCCCCCGATCGTGAGAATACAATTATCGTAATATTTCCAGCGTTTGGTATTGTAAGTTAAAGATTACTTCTCGATTCTCGTGGGAAAACCATCGGGAGCTGCCTTTCTGATCGGCAAGCTCAGTTTCAACATAACGATTGTGGTGCGGTGACAATATTTAATGAAAACAGTACGAACTTATGCTACCTATCTTCTTAAACATCGTACATACATAGCGTGAAGAATATTATTTTACATGTGTAACATTATTAAAGGTAACTAATAGTATCAATACATGTTCAGGTGTATATTATAAATATTGCTGTATCTCGCAATTCTTCAGTGAATGTGGAAGTGGATGAGTGGTTACGTCGCACGAATATTAAAACTAAGAGCAGTTGGCTTGGGTTCGGGGCTCAGTAGGCAGTGTTCGTTAATTCTCATAATACATTTTTAAAAGTTTTTATTTTATATACAATAATCTAATTAATTAAATAGGCAGTTTTTATTACTTTCTAAATAAATATATTGACTATGCAGCTTTTTTGCATGAAGAACTTCACTTAACTAGTGTGTAACAGAAATTAGTGTCTTCACGCAATAAAAAATATACATTTTTAGTTATTTAATAGTTGTTGTTTATACTAATCAAACCAGACAATTTCTGGATAAGTGTACTATACATTAATGTAAAAAAAAAAGGCTTCGATAGCAAAGAAGACCGTATTTTATGCTCAAAAAATTCCCTGGTGGCATATATCTATCTTTAACAGGAATGCCAAAAAACAAATTTCATTAACATGTTTATTTCCCTATACCAAATTCTCACTGCTTTCAAACCAGGCAACAGCCTTAAGCAACCAATGATCGCCTGGAGTGATTTGAACGGCACATATATTATTGCTGCCAATTAAATATTTTGGTGGCAGCCAATAAATGAGGCTCTTGGTGNAGTGATTTGAACGGCACATATATTATTGCTGCCAATTAAATATTTTGGTGGCAGCCAATAAATGAGGCTCTTGGTGTCAAAAGGAGCAATCTCCAACCTTTGTCGAAATTAAGATACTGACAACGTGGAACTATACTACTAGCCCTCTACGAAACTAGGTTGTGTGTGTATTTCGAAATGAACAAAATCTCATCGTTTCAGTGCATGGAAGTATAATGTTGGTTTCAAACAGAACAATCTCCGCCATCTGTTGGAATCAAGTGGGACAATCTCCACAACAACCATTCAGCTGTTTCCATTCAAGTCATGTGAGCTCTGCCACATTGTCTCAATGTAGTTATAAAGGGAGACTGTCCTGCTCAAATGTGCGAAGTTGTCCGAGTGTTAGTTATATTGAAGGTATTTTCAGTGTTTTTAAACTTTGTTAAGGGGAACGAATGTATTATATTATCACAAGTGGTAACTTTCTTCTTCGTGTTGTCTGATGGATGCGATACATCAAAATGTGACACCTGTGTCACCCCTTAAAAGCTAGGAAACGGACCCGGGATCCAAGNTCTGATGGATGCGATACATCAAAATGTGACACCTGTGTCACCCCTTAAAAGCTAGGAAACGGACCCGGGATCCAAGAAAATGGAAATAAATTGTTGCTAAAAAAGCAGAGGTAACTTTAATACTCAGTCAGGAACTAATTATATATCAAGTAAACATTATGTTGGATAATGGAACTATATACTGTGATGTTTATATAAAGAGTACATCAGTTAAGGTGGGAACCATAACCTCATGCAACTATGTATTAACTTTGAATTGTATTCATTTATTCGACTTTAAGGTGTGTTTTAACTTTACATAATAACTTTTAGAACATTCTGTACCATGTAACTTTGTAAACGAGAATTAATTTAATTATTTTTCCCCCAAACATGTATGGCCCTAAGGAAATGCCTACACCACCCACGTGTAAAGAGAAAAACATGACAAAAGTATTCAGATGTGGGGCATTATCAATGAATTACATAAAGATTATCAATGAACAGTATCACTGGAATAAAACGTATGATGTTCAAAAAGCTTTCATTTGCAAGTACATTGAAATTGTGCCTGTGCAGAGGAGGCAAAAAAATTAACATGCTCTAAAGCAATTCCAAAGTAAATTTTATGTTAACAACAGTAAAAGTAAGAAGGTTCCTGTATGTCAGCAAGCTTTCCTTAACATCCTTCATGTCTCCAGAAAGTTTGTTGATACTATTGCTAAAAAATATGCACAAACAGGTAACCCTCCTGTTGAAAATCGTGGGGGTGATAAGAAGACACTAAAATTCCGACCAAAAAAGGAAAGCATTGTGAAGTTAACATCTTCGTTAGTGTGTGTTGAATCTCACTATTGCCTTAACAAGTCAAGTCACAGAATGTACTTGCCTTCTGAATTAAGTGTATACAAACTGTTTGCCATCTATGATAAAATGGTTACGGATCCAGCGTTAAAAACCTCCAAGTCTTATTTCGGCATAGTTTTAAATTCTTGATTTAATATTGGATTCAATACCTCTAGTAAGGACTGTTGTTCCCTCTGCATACAACTAGATGAGTGTCTCAAGCAAGATCCGTCAAAATGAAATCATATCATGACAACAATACGTGTCCACAAACTAAAAGCGAAGTCATTTTACACTCTACTGAGAGAAGCTGGTGAAGGGACTCTTGTATTATCCTTTGACATGCAGAAACATCGGACTCTACCCCGAGTCGCAGATCAAGATGCTTATTACTCCAGTCAACTTTACTTTCACACCTTTGCTGTAGTTCAAGGTACTGCCAAATGCAGGCTTACCAAAGCCAATGTGTTTTGTTATTGCTGGACGGATGACCAATATGGAAAAGTGTCTGATCAGGTTGCTTCAGCGCTTTATGATAGGCTGACAAAAAGTGACAGGAGAAGTTACAAAGAAGTGAGACTCATTTGTGACTCGTGCGGGGGTCAAAATAAAAACAGCGACCTCCTCGACATGTGTGGTAAATGGCTTCTGACTGTTTCGCGTAACATTAAACGCATTGAACTGGTGTTCCTGTAAGAGACCACTCATTCATTCCTCCAGATCATGTCTTTGGCAATATCGAAAAATGCATATATTATGAAAGAGAGATCATTACACCAGCTTGGGCATAGTTTGGAATGATGGAAGGGTCATTAATCTTGGAGGAGGCTGTCAAGTTTTCGATTGGGCAACCAGCACACATGCTATCCTGAAGCAACCTGGAGCAAGGCACTTCAAATTTTCTCCAAGCAAATGAATAATACTAACGCGGTGTGTCAAAAAGTGCGATGTAAAAGTAAGAGGGCAGAAAGCATACCGTGTTGACACAAACAAGTCCATGTTCATTACAAAGAAAAACTGCTCCATGTCTGAAATAAACCTCATGAAAATGTGTGCTGACAACGTCTGGAACATATCAAAGGCTAAACTAAGAGACGTTGCAAAGTCTTTGTCATCCCCTTTCGGTGAAAAATGGAAAACGCTTTCCGAGCTTCCATACGATGTGGATGTACTGTACAGAGCTGAAATTAAAGATGAAGGTGGCGAGTATCTGCAAAATGATTTCTTGTGTGAAAAAGTTGATGATGATGAATGACTTTTGATGGTTTAACTCATTTTTGTGTTTCGTACAGTGTTCTTCATTAGTTTTTGCACTGTAATC
The DNA here is from genome assembly GCA_002778355.1 of Clitarchus hookeri. Lineage (NCBI taxonomy): Eukaryota > Metazoa > Arthropoda > Insecta > Phasmatodea > Phasmatidae > Clitarchus > Clitarchus hookeri. The sequence goes on from NQII01002776.1 coordinate 269,855, forward strand.
CAAATCAATAATTTTGTGTGTAGCCCGAAAAGTACATTTCAATGTTGTTCAATCTTGAACAGTTTTGTTTAAGTAGATCCGAAATTACAGGGAACTTCATTACAACAGAACAGTGTTATTTTTTGTGAAGAAAGTTCTTATTTTTGTTTTGTTTTGCTGACGTTCTGAAGGATAACGTTTTTNAGAACAGTGTTATTTTTTGTGAAGAAAGTTCTTATTTTTGTTTTGTTTTGCTGACGTTCTGAAGGATAACGTTTTATGTTAATTAAAGAGTTGACGCTATTCCCCACCTGTGGCATACAGGATGGTTCATAGGGTCAGAGTTAATTCATCCAGGCACAGACTAAAAGGTGCCTTGAAAGTTGAGGGTGTATCAATAAGGTAGTATTTTGGTGTTTCACTTTACTGGGTGGATATATTGTCTCGAGTTTAAAAAAAACATACAGANTATCAATAAGGTAGTATTTTGGTGTTTCACTTTACTGGGTGGATATATTGTCTCGAGTTTAAAAAAAACATACAGAAACACTTCCAAGGTGTGGTACTCTATTTTGGCTACCTCGGATTAACTGTGGGCGACGTCGTGGTGGAGGGGGGGCCTTCTTTGGATGGCGACTTGATACCCAACTCTGCTAGTGGTGCTGGTATGCTGTCGGCTGTGGATGAGATCTGGCGATGTGTGCGGCCTTGGAAAAGGTCCGTGTTTGGTGCCGTCTCCCCTGGACTGCTGTTCGGAGTTCGTTCTGACGTTCTCTTCGCGATTTCTTGACGTAACTGCTTCTCTCGGCGCGGTGATAATGAACTGCNTTCGGAGTTCGTTCTGACGTTCTCTTCGCGATTTCTTGACGTAACTGCTTCTCTCGGCGCGGTGATAATGAACTGCGACCCTCTTCTCACATAAATTGGCTTATATGCTCTCTAGCTTCCCTCCCTAAGTGTCAGCATGTGTCTCTCTTGTTGGAGGAGGGGGGAGGTGGTTGCCTGAAGTACAAAGCCCTTCAACCATGTGCCATGGTTCGTGAAGGTTTGGGAGGGGAGTGGTGAACTTGCCCCTTGAATTTACCATCTCAGCTTATTCTTCCGCGGTTTGGCTAAAAGGGTGGTAGGGGTAAGAAGTATTTCTGGCCCCCACTTTCAATTGGTCAGCCGTTTTCTCAGGCGTGAAGCTAGAGGTGCTCTTGCTTGGCTCTGCAATTTCTCCCGCTTTCCTACGCATTTACATTGCGCTTTCTGGGTGCTTCGGCGATATGCCAGCTGTTACTTGGCACAACCTTGACACATGTAACTGCGATCCGTTATGGCTGTCCACATGCCTCGTGACACGTGTCAACTGGTTGGCATTCGCGAAGGGGGTCAGCAGGGCTTCTACTCGCAATATGCATTACACGTCAGAGTAGTGCTATTGTTTTAATGTAATTGTACCCTGTAATGTTTTATTGCTAATCTGAAAGTATATAGATCTGAAAACTAATGTATTTTACTGTGTTGTCACGTCTTCTGTTTTGTGCAGTCTAGATAATATATTCCGTCACTTTTGTAACAATATTAAAGATACTTATCTATAGTGCTATTCTTGACATGTTGTTTTAGTGTAAAGAATATAACTAATCTTATAATGGTATTTATACTCAATTAAATAAGTGAATGTATCACACTTCTAAATTATATAAACAGAAAGAGCAATCTACATGCACGTGGGTATAAAATAGAGTAATATACACGTAAATCGCACAGTATGTATCAAAAGGGACAGTCCCCAAAATAAAGCTAAAATATCTAATAAACTATTAATCATATGTTCGGTTTTCTTGTTCACTCGCATACATATAATTTGTTGTATATGTAAGACAAAAACCATCCCGATAGTGTGGGTAGAAATGCAATAGATACAAAATCACTCGTACTGTACACTTTGGGACAGTGGAGATAGCTCCTTTTGATACCAATAGCCTCGAATATCNAGATACAAAATCACTCGTACTGTACACTTTGGGACAGTGGAGATAGCTCCTTTTGATACCAATAGCCTCGAATATATTTTCAATAAACAACCTTGTAAGAGACCACTAAATGACTTTAGTACTAGTCAATCTAAATGTTATTGTTCATTACAATATGTTATTACTAACAACAAGATTTCACCATGAAAAGCATCAACAAAATTGTTTTTGTAATAGTTAACAAAAAATTTTTAAGTGTATTTACATTAAATTTGTTTTGTTTTTTCACTAGCACCCATTGTAGGCACACACAACTCTTAATACACATAAATAATGCACATATAGTAAATTNTTTTGTTTTTTCACTAGCACCCATTGTAGGCACACACAACTCTTAATACACATAAATAATGCACATATAGTAAATTTTTCAGGAAAAAATGTAAATACTCTAAGGAGATGCTAGTAAAAGTACACGCACCACAAGTACAAAATCACAAAAAAAAAGTTGCCTTCAGCAAACAAAATTTCGGTATTTTCATAAATTCGTGTGCGCTCGCTCCATTATGAGATACAGGAGATGGACAAAATAATATGAACACCTGGCATATACACAGTATTTATTTATTAATAAGGTGTTGGGCCACTATTTGCTTTTAGAACGGCTGCAATTCTTCGCGGAATAGATTCGTAGAGTGTCTGAATAGTTTCCAACGGAATGTTGTCCCATTCTTGTACCANGCGGAATAGATTCGTAGAGTGTCTGAATAGTTTCCAACGGAATGTTGTCCCATTCTTGTACCAAAACATCCACCATTTGCTTCAATGATAATGGAGATGGAAATCTGCTCCTCACTCTCTGCTCTAAAACTCCCTATAACTGTTCAATTATGTTGAGATCTGGCCAGGGAAGATGTTTTATGATATTCTGATGCTCCTCAAACCAAGACTGAACCTTTTTGGCTGTGTGTATGGGCACATTATCATCTTAGAATATGGCAGTGTTTGGCAGCAATATGCTAGTCATAGTGAGAACTTCATCATTGAGGATGATGCGTGGCATAATTAGGAAGTATTAGAATTAGAAGCGGTGCTGTCATTAACCCTCCCCCCCCTGCCAGCAAAAAACAAGTGTAGGGACTTCCGGACGACACGTGTCGCCCATTTACGCATACCGAGGTCAAGCCGAGAGGTAGTAGCACGTGCAGGCAATTACATGTGTTGTCGCCCTCGGGCCTCCTCCTCCCACCCCCCTAGCAGGCCCAGTGAAATTTGTAAACGCCGATAAATTATGACATAGTTGGGCATATTTCCGCCCGAAGTCAGGAACACGCCAAGGAAAACAGCTGACAATCTGAAAGTGGTGCCATGAGCACTTCTCCCCCCCNGGTCATCCCTCTTTCCACCAACAAGAACCATGGTATGTGTAAGAAGTTCTTTGTACTGCACCCTCCTCCTCCCCCCTCCCCCAACAAGGGAGACATGTGTAGGAATCGAGGGAGGGAAGCAAGAGAGGATATAAGTGAATTTACGAGAGAAGAGGGAATTCAGTAGATCAGTAGATCATCGGTTAGCCAGTTCGTTATCACCGCACAGAGAGTTCAGTCGGAAGCTGCGATACTTCGCGCCGAGAGAGTAAGTCAGTGCAACAGGTACCAAGGCCGGGATATCGGAACACGGCCACGTCCGTCAGCCGCATCAGTCAGTGGCAACATAAGGGGTCAGCCATATCGAGACGCGAAACGTGGGGCGCAGGGCAGAAGCAGTTAGACAGTTACCAGAGTCATGTTGGGCGAGTAGTATCACCACACCGGGACGGAGTCAGTCAATCAGTTACCGCATCAGTCAGTCAGTTACCAGTCAGTCAGTTACAATAATGCACCGAGAAGGCGGAGTCGAGTGGTGAGCTTCAATGAGAAGTGCCATGTCGAGCTAGTGAGATTAGTCCAGTGCAACCCCACGCCGAGGGCCGGGGTGGGGGCCCATCAAGGGTCACCTCGCCAGGACGTGGTAGGGAAGTAAGCAGTCAGTTACTACCCTATGCCGAGAATGGGAGGGAGTGGTGAGCTCCAACGAGAAGCACCATGTCGAGAGGAAGCCAGCTGAGTGCAACACACCAACAACAGCCAGACAGAGGGCCTATAACAGGGCCATTCAGCTCACCAGATCTCATTAACTGCTGGAACGTATCCGGGCCATCCAACACACCAGACCTCAACTGCCGGAACAACTACCACGCAACATGTGCAGATAAGTAATCACGTCGTCACTCAGGGACCTGTCCTGTCACCTAATGCCCCCACAGCCTCGGAAGCGTAGCCAGAACAGTGTAACCAACCCTTCAGGTCAGAGCTCGCAGGGCGTTAAAGGTGAGTAAATTCCCGGAAAAGTTCCCGGAATGTATGAATGAATTTCAGTTAAATATACCTGTTCAAAACCAATACGCAATGAAATATTATTTTAGATACCCTACACCTTCAAGGCACCTATAGTCTGTGCAAGTTAACCTTAACTGTACACCCTACGAACCATTCTGTACACCACAGGTGGGGAGTAGCGTCAAGGATGTCGAGATATTCATTCGCAGTAGTCCGGCCAGTGATGTGAACGAGAGGACCAGCTGAATACCACGATACAGCCGCCCAAATCATAACGGAACCTCCCCCATGCTTAACTGTAGGAAGCAGGCAGTCCAGATCGTAGGCTTCTTTTGGGGTTCTCCGTACATAAACCCGGCCGTTTGTACGAAACAATGTAAACGATGATNAACCCGGCCGTTTGTACGAAACAATGTAAACGATGATTCATCGGACCATACCACATTCTTCCATCATCAAGTGTCCAGGTTTTATGATCGTGGCACCACTTCTTTCGCAGCTTAGCGTTGGCTTCCGTTATAAAGGGTTTCGCAATTGCAGCCCTTCCATGAATG